>JAYESA010000010.1:127950424-128312924 GCA_036927795.1 Iris macrosiphon | reverse complement strand
TCCAAGATTATTAGTAGGGGAGGGGAGGAGAAGTTGGTTATGTGATCAAATCCAAACAGTATTCATGTGTATGTTGGTTATGCAACTCACGCATAACGGAGTTATCGTAGATTAAATCATGTGCAACCTAAGCCGACCACATAACGAACTTGTGCTCAAGGCACTTAGCTAGTATTCCTATTTTCTCATATGCAGTTACTTCTTTACTACTTGTATTATTCTCCAGTTTTATATTACAGTTACTTTATCAGTTCTACCATATATTTACTTTCCTGTGCATCTTGTATTCTTTTTTATTGCTAGTCATATACACCTTACCATGTATTTGGAGTTGCTTTCAGAGTTTTTTACTTCGCTCCAGTCCTGACTAGATATATTTTTTAGAGGATCCTGAGGATTTTTGCCCGACCTACTATGGGCCAGGTGTCGACGAGTGTTACGACCCTGAGATTGAGGAGGAGCCCATCCCAGCTGAGGATACGCCGCTAGCACCCTAGTATAGCTAGGTGGGTTTCACTGGGTTTGTTCCCAGTTGGTGTTGTGATGACTATATTATTATTATTATTTTGCTACTGTAAGATATTGTAGACTCTTAGACTTGGACTGTATATTTTGGATATTGTACTTGCTCTCTTGGTTCTTTGTTTCTTTGTTGATATCTAATCGTGCTTTACTCTTTCCCTAGTTATTGTGATTGAGTTTATATATATATTGTTGTTGCCCTCCTTTTGGAGAGGTTATCTTGACAGGTTATTGTGAGATATATATAGTTGTGACCTAGAACGGACCTAGACAGCGTTCTACCGTCGATTCTACGGTGTAGGCTAGACGTACCCATGACTCATGCCCAATTTTTTGGATGCGGGTCATGACATATGAGTACAAGCTTTAACATGTGATCGGCTTGGTAACTTGATACAAGAATTATGGCATGGCTAATCATACGTGCAGTGTATGATTAACACTATTCAATGAACAAGACTTGATACAAGGAGGGTATGATCACATATCTACACTACATACTCCCCGCTCCCGACTAGTATAGAGGATCCAACCATGGTACGTTATGACACGGGTTTCCACAAAAAGGGTGCTACTCTTCTCATAAACCAACGTCTGTATTTGTACAAGAAGAACAAGAAAACAAGGCTTGTACAAGATACACCATAAATACCAAGGAATAATATCTCATGAAGAGATCTGTATATACCAATCCGTGTAACCATCGTGTCAAAAAATAAAGGATATCTACACTAGATATAAGAGACATAGAGGATATCATAAATAAGAAACTATCAGAGGATGTACTCGCTTAGAATCCGGTGAACAGTATCAAAGATGTCTGGTACGGTGCCTCGAAGACCTAAATATGGAATATTAAATCAATACAAGGTTTTGGAATAAAAATAAGTTAAACTAGTCAACTTCTATGTCAAAAAGCCATTTCTAAGTCAAAACAGTCAAACTAGGTCAATTCTAGATCAAACTAGTCAAACTTGGTCAAACTAGCTATTTCTAGGTTGTATGAGTCTATCTCTAGGATATTGGGTCCATACACTATGTAACTAGGTGACACTAGCTATATTAAAAAACTAGAAAACCAATAAGATACCGTATCCTAAGATACGCAATCAATAGATATGAAAATATCATAATATGTATATACAATCAACAATACCTAATATTCCTAACTATACTCATGCTAAGTGGATACCTTGGCTTTGAACCAATACGGTATCACACCACCTACACCCTCATCTTGATACTCGAACCCAATACCTTGAGTATCCAATCAATACTTTAACAATACCTTGGTATCACAAGGTAATGTGAATTCTAGTATATACTAACTACCTAATTTACTAAACTATAAACTAATATATATTTAACTAATACACTACTACTAACTATACTAATTCATATATACATATACATACAACTACATATCACTACTAGTACACAAGTATATATATATCTAACTACTACTAACAATATGTAACTACATATATATATATATATATATATATATATATATATATATATATATATATATATATATATATATATATATATAACTATATACCAAAGTAACTAATTATCTAACTATACCTCAAGCTAACTAAATTATCTACTAAACTATCAACTTACCTTCTCTGTAGCTGCTGATACCCTAATATGATATTGTTGCTCGCTGCTCGTGTTGTTACTACTTGCTGCTCAAGATGCTGCTGGTGTAGCTGCTGTATTTGCTGCTGCTCAAAGCTGCTGCTGGATGCTGAAATGCTGCTAGCTACCGCTGTTGCTGCCACTGCAGTACTAGCTGCATTGCCTTGTTATGATGATGTTGCTGCTGGTTGCTGCTTCAGTGATTTACTGTTGTGCTTTGCTGCTGTAACACGCTGCAGCTCACTGCCCGAACCCCCTTCCTAGCACACACACATCTACAACTATGCACACACACAACTATATATATATATATATATATATATATATATATATATATATAATATATAATATATACACACATTCATATGTACATATACAAACTTAAACACATACATACAACTCTCTATGTATATATATAATCACTTACCAATATATATATATATATATATATATATATATATATATATATATATATATATATATATATATATATATATATATTACATACATATATCTATATCTATATCTATATCTATATCTATATCTATATCTATATACATAACACTAGATATATATACACATATGAATACTTATATATACATAAGCATACAATCATAATACTCTAATAGCTATAAACAATTATGTTAAAATGCAAAAAAATAAACACGTGGATTACATCACACCCGTATCACACTAGATCTATGATACGCTTGTGATACGAGTCCACCACATCACCAAATGTACCCCAAAGGATAAGAGCAAGTCTAAAATAATAATTATCAAAAATACGAAGGGTTAATTACACATCTACGTGTCTGTCAAAATATGACATGCACAAACTCCCGTGTCGGAGAAAAACCCCGAAATTAACCCTTATCTCCAAATTATCAGGAAACGGCCTACACGTATCCAATTTTTGACACGACACTAGCCACACACAATCAAATATATATCAATTTGGTCTAATTGACCAATTGACAAACACAAGATGTGTCAATCTCGGAATTCTCCCAAAATTGACACAAAATACCACATAACTTTCTCCATAGGCCTCCTATGAACCTAATTCTAATTCATATGGGTAGCCTTAACATATGGGGTAGTTTCTAATGATTAAAACACATATTTAGAGTCTAATTAAAGAGAAAAAATTGAATTGTACCTATTAGGAGATAGATTCCTAATAAAACTTCCAAAATTGGTGAAAAGAGCCTCCAACTTGTAGATCCTTGCTCCTCCTTGTAGATTCTTGCTTCCTTCTTGTAGATTCTTGCTTTAATAGCCTCCAATGATGATTTGGAAAATAATTAGGAAAAATTTTGGATAGAATTTGATGTGGGAATAAAGAAATTTGGAAGAGAAAATTCTAGATCTAGATTTAAAATAAAAATAAAGAGAGATAAATTTCTCCCTCCTTTAAATATGGCCGGCCGCCAAACCCCCTCCCCAAAAAACTATGTAAAGTCTAAAATACCCCTTGGGGTCTCTCATGAAGAAATAATTAAGGAGAAAATGTTATAGTCTAATGGGTTTAACTTAATTAATCATCCACCTAATGAATGGGCTTATAATTGGGCTCAATTCTAACTAGATTTAAATGTTGGTCCATGGATCTAATATAAACTAGTTAGGTCCACTAACACAAGTCCAAAATAATATACTAACATCTAACAATAAATAAATAATACAATAAGTAATTTACAACATGCACAATATTAAATTAATTATGAAATGACCAAAATACCATTTCCTAGAAAATGTGGTAGTGACAAGTCTACCCCCCTTAAAATAATTTTGTCCTCAAAATTCAAAGACGAAACTACACCCATAAAATAAAACAGAACAGAAAAAAAAAAAGAACATAACAGAATCAGGAAACAACATACCTCACGGCACAAACAAATATGGATAGCTCTCGCATTTCATCCTCTCTCTCTCTCTCCCAGGTAAACTCCCCCGGAGAGTGATGCCTCCATGAGACACATACCAAGGGAATAGTCTGGTTCCTCAGCACCTTCTCTTTCTGATCCAGAATCTTAACTTGCTGCTCTGGATAGCTAAGAGTAGGGCCCACCTCTATCTCCGAATGTTCCAACACGTGACTAGGATCTGCCACGTATCGTCTCAACTGTGATATATGAAATACGTTGTGCACTTCCTCTAATGTTGGTGGCAAGTATAGTCTATAAGCAACTGTACCGATCCTCTCGAGAATACTGAAAGGCTCGATGAATCGTGGACTAAGCTTTCCGCCTCCACCAAAGCGAATCGTACGTCGTGTCAGAAAAATCCTCAGAAATACCATACCACCAACCTAGAAAAAAATATAACCTTAAGAACTTAATCTATAACAAACAACCAATATCAAGCACAAAACAAAAATCTAAACTATACCTCAAACTCCAAAGGTCTCCGGTGGCTATCGGTCCAATGCCGATGTCTGTCATGTGTCATCCGAAGTCTATCTCTGATTAGCTTAACCTTCTCCGATGCATCCACAACGATCTCTGGCCCTAGCAAAACTCTCTCTCTAATATTGTCCCATGACAAAGGAGTACGACATCTCTGACCATACAGAGCCTCAAATGGTGACATCTCTATACTAGTCTGATAGCTGTTGTTGTAAGCAAACTCTACCAAATGGAGATGGTCCTTATAAGATCTCCTAAAATTTAGTACACAGGTGTGCAACATATCCTCGAGAGTCTGAATAGTCCTCTCCGATTGTTCATCTGTCTGGGGATGATATGCAGTACTGAACTTGAGCTGGGTGCCAAAACTCGCCTACAAACTCCTCCAGAAATAAGAAATGCAAGGACAATCCTGATCCGAGATTATATTGACGAGAACCCATATATCCTGACGATCTGCCTTACATACATCTCTGCCAGCTTCTCCGTAGACAAACCCACCTTAAAAGGCAAAAAGTGGGCTAATTTGGTCATCCTGTCAACCATAACACAAATTGCGTCTTTCCCTCCTGAAGATCATGGAAGTCTGGACACAAAATCTATAGTAATGTGCTCCCACTTCCACTCTGGAATGGGTAATGGCGAAGTAAACCAACTAGCCTCTACCTCTCAGCTTTCACCTGCTGGAACACAAAGCATCTGGATACAAACTGCGTTACTTCCCTCTTCATACCATACCACCACACACTCTCTCGTATATCCCGATACATCTTGTTGGCACCTGGATGTATGGAATACTGAGAGCGATGTCCTTTCTGTAATATCACCTCACGCAGCTCCCTAATAGGCACACATAATCTAACACCATGCCGCAAAGAACTATCCTCAGCAATGGTAAAATTATCCTCCAATCCTGCTCTAACCTGAGCTCTGATGCTCCTCAGAGATACATCCTCATACTGAGCTGCCTTGATCCTGTCCAATAACTCTAAGTATATCTGCAACCTCCATATCTGTGTGGCAAAATCAGAAACTATCACCTCAATGCCCAAGCTCTCCAAGTCCTCCAACAAATATCGATTCTGTGTCAACAACATAGCTACTTGATACCTGCTTAAGGCATCAGCAAATATATTAGCTTTTTCAGGATGATACTGCAAAGATATATCAAAATCCTTTATCAGTTCCAGCCACCGATGCTGCCTCATGTTCAACTCCTTCTGAGTGAAAACGTACTTCAAGCTCTCCGTATAAATCATATTTTCACAACTTCAGGGCAAAGATGACTGCTGCCAACTCCAAATCATGAGTATGATAGTTCTTCTTATTAGGACGCAATTGCCTGGATGCATAGGCAATCACTTTCCCATTCTACTAAAAAACACAACCCAGACCTTTCCACGATGTATCACTATAAATAGTAAAACCTCAAGACCCTGATGGCAATGTCAAAATAGGAGCAGACGTCAACATCTTCTTTAATTTCTCAAAAGCAACCTGGCACTCCTCTGTCCAAACAAACCCTGCATCCTTCCTGGTGAGTTTGGTCATCAGCTCGGCAATCCTCAAAAAATCTTGCACAAACTTCTTCTAGTAGCCTGCCAAACCCAAGAAACTCCTGATCTCTGCTACTGAACTCGGGGTCTTCCAACACTCCACTACTGCGATCTTCTTCGGATCTACTGAAATTCTACTACTAATCACAACATATCCTAAGAACTCCACCTTGTCCAGGAAGAACTCACACATGGACAGCTTTCCATACAGCTTCTCCTTCCTCAGCTCATCCAACACAATCCGCAAATGCTTCTCGTGCTCCTCCGGTATCTTTGAGTATATGAGTATGTCATCGATGTACACCACCATGAACTTGTCAAGGTACTGATGGAACACCTTGTTCATAAAATTCATAAATACCGCCAGGGCATTAGTCAAGCCAAACGGCATCACCATAAACTCATATTGGCCATACCGAGTCCTAAAAGCAGTCTTCGGAATATCCTTTGGGTTCACTTTCACCTGGTGGTAGCCTGATCTCAAGTCTATTTTGGAAAATACCTTGGCACCACTTAACTGATCGAACAGGTCATCAATTCATGGAAACGAGTATTTATTCTTGATAGTGAGATTATTCAATGCCCTGTAATCGATGCACATGTGCACCAATCCATCCTTCTTCGGTACAAATAATACCGGGGCTCCCTACGATGAAGAACTAGATCTGATAAACCCCTTATCCTGCAATTCATCCACTTACTTCTTCAGTTCGACCAGATTATTGTTGTTTACTCTATAGATATGCTGCGAAATTGGTTCTGCATCTGGCACCAAGTCTATAGAGAATTCAATATCTCGATCTGGCGGCAATCCTGGCAATTTCTCAGGAAATACATCCAATAACTCTGCTATCAACGGATGTGATAACTCCTTGTCTTCAACCATAGATCCACAGATAATGCCTTCTCCCTGCTCTGTAGCTCCTCTAGCAAACTTAAACTCTGGCTCTCCTGGCATGCTAAACAAAACTCTACCTTCTTTACAATCTATCCAAGCATGGTGCCTACTCAACCAATCCATTCCGAGTACAATGTAGTAGCTCGGAAGTGGCATTACAAGTAGACACGCCCTCAGCTCCCAACCTCCCAGAGTAACTCTTCGATCCTTCCAAATATCACTAACCAGGATAATGCCTCCCTCGGTCACGATCATGCAAGTCCTAAGCAAAGACTCAACTACCAAATGATGCTTCAGATCAAAAGAAACAAATACAAAACTATAAGAAGCACCACTATCAAACAAAGCTAAAGCTGGAATAGAATCAAGAAGAACAAAACCGATGATGACATCTCTGGTGGGCTCAACCTCCTTGACTGTCATAAAGAACGATCATCCCTGACGTATACCTTCCTGATATTGGTGCTAGATATGATGCTGCTGCTGGGTTAAAAGCGGCGGTCCACTCGGCTGTACTGCAGGTGGTCTTGCCTGTGTCCTCTGAGCTGGAGCTGCTTCCTGAACTGCACGACGAGGATTAGAAGGACACTCTCTCAGCTGATGCTATTCGGTACCACAATACAGACAAACCCCTAACCTCCTCCATTAAACTTCCCAGATGTGGCCAGACTTCTTGCAGTATTGGCAAAAAGCTTGATGTAATTGTCTCTGCTACTGCGATGCCTGGTGAAACGATGCCCTAGCTGGAGTATGGTGCTACTGCGGCTGCTGAAAAGTCCTGGACTGGAAATGAGGATGCTTAGCAGTCATTGTGCTGCTGTTAGCCCCCATAAAAGAATTATGATCTCTCTTATGCTTCAAACCCAACTCTCGCTCAACCTTGCATGCCTCCGCAAGTATCTCCGAATAGATCTCATAGAAATATGTAATAAGGATCTTCACTTCCCAGTTCAGACCCTTGTAAAAATGGATAGCTCAAACCTCCAGCTCCCTCGCTAAATACTCCATAAAATGGCTCAGCCTACCGAACTCTGTGTCGTATTCCTCCACAGACATGCTTCCCTGAGCAAGGATCTCAAACTGCCTCCCCAAGTCTAACATGTCTACCCAAGCAAAGAACTTACTCTTGAAGAGGTCCTTGAACACCTTCAAAGACTGCCTTGTATCAGAAAGAAGTGGCTCATTCCTGAACCACGTGTGGGCGATATCGAACAGCTGAAGTCCTACTGGCTCAACCTTCAGATCCTCGGCAAGATGGGACACCCTCATGAGATGCTCAATATCCTCGAGCCAATCATCAGCTTAGACGATATCTCAGTCCCCTTGAAGACCCAAGGTTCCAGCTTCTTGAAGTCCTGGATATTGCCTGGCCGAAGCTGGGCAACCTGCTATTGGACCAGAACTCCTCTCTCTACTATGGCAAGGGCAAGCTGATGAGCACTCTCAATGCCCTGCCATAATACGTCAGTCTGCCTCTGTTGTGTCTCGGACTGAGCCCTCTGAGCCTTTAACATCTCGCAAAACAGTGTGAACACCTGAGTCGCATCTGTCGATGAGGAAGGTGGAGGTGGAAGTCCCTCAGATACAACCAGAACAGTCCTCTGAGTTAGAGTTCGACCCCCGAACGCAGCTGATATGCCAATCACCGAAGAAGTAACTGGTACAGTCCCTCGGGAAGTCACAGATCCCTCAGAAGCTGCTCTCCCCTGTTGTGATCTAGTCTTAGGCGGCATCCTAAGGCATAGCAAAAGGAAAGAATCAAGATGGCACATGATATAATATATTCAAAGAAGGGCAGTTAAAGATCAAATATCAATATCAAGGAAGAACAGTTGAATGAATCAATAGAGTTTTTCCTAGATGTGATTGAGTATTCTCAGCCTATAGCCTATAACCTGAAACAGGCTCGTAATAGCACCCAATTCAAAGCACCACTATGAATCGCACTCATTGCGACCTCGAAGACCTGTATGGGCCACCACTAAAAATGTGCCATAACCCACACCCGGTGTAGGGATGCAAGTAGTGAACAACACCCAGCCTATGCCGCAGCATCGGCGGTAGAACATTGTTTGGATAAACTATCTATCTAATAACAAGACATAATAATGCCACCAATGTAATATGAATATACTCAATCACAGATCTATAGATGGAAATAAGCACGAATATGATAAAAGAATAAAAAAGTCATAAATATAACTCATGAGACAAAATAATATCCAATGAGTCAAGAAATACTAATAACAATGCTGGAGATAAATTTAGTACAAAAAGGAAACTAACTACGAAGCTACGAGTCCTGGGTCGTCTGTCTCAGTCGGGATGAGACCCTCCTAAGCCAAGGTCTCTGGCTCTAAGCCAACCTTGTCCTGAGGCCCGTAGTGAGTGGGGTACCACTCCTTGGTGTCATCTGAAAAAAATATATCCAGTCAGGAAAGGAGCATAGTACATCTCTAACAGCAGTTCTAATAAATTATATAAACTATGTAACAGTAAATAGATGTGAATATACAAGATATAATATACAGATACAAGAGATATGTAATAAAGAAAATACTAAAAATAAATACAAGAATGAGCAATATGGAAAAGAACAAGAAATACTAATGACTAAGTGAGTGAGTACCAGCTTTAAAATGTGATCGGCTTGGGAACTTGATACAAGAATTATGGCCTGGCTAATCATATGTGCGGTGTATGATTAACACTATTGAATGAACAAGACTTAATACAAAGAGGGTATGATCATATATTTACACCATATACTCCCCGTCCCCGACTGGTATAGTGGATCCAACCATGTTACGTTATGACACAGGTTTCCACAAGAATGGCACTACTCTTGTAATGAACCAATGTATGCATTTGTACAAGAAGAACAAGAAAATAAGGCTTGAACAAGATGCACCGTAAATACCAAGGAATAATATCTCATGACAAGATCTATATATACCAATCCGTGTAACCATCATGTCAAGAAATCAAGGATATCTATACTAGATACAAGAGATATAGAGGTTATCACAAATAAGAAACTATCAGAGAATATACTTACCTGGAATCCAGTAAACAGTAACAAAGATGTCTGGTATGGTACCTCGAAGACCTAAATATAGAATATTAGATCAATACAAGGATTTAGAATGAAAATAAGTTAAATTAGTCAACTTCTAGGTCAAAAACCTATTTCTAAGTCAAAAAAATCAAACTAGGTCAACTCTAGGTCAAACTAGTCAAACTTGGTCAAACTAGCTATTTCTAGGTTGTATGAGTCTATCTCTAGGATATTGGACCCATACACTATGAAACTAGGCCACATTAGATATACTAAAATACTAGGAAACCAATAAGATAATGTATCCTAAGATACGCAATCAATAGATATAAAAATATCATAGTATGTATATACAATCAACAATATCTAATATTCCTAACTAAACTAATGCTAAGTGGATACCTTGGCTTTGAACCAATGCGGTATCATACCACCTACACCCTCATCATGATACTTGAACCCAATACCTTGAGTATCCAATCAATACCTTGACATTACTTTGGTATCACATGGTAATGTGAATTCTAGTATATACTAACTACCTAATATACTAAACTATAAACTAATATATATTAACAAATACACTACTACTAACTATACTAATACATATATACATATACATAAAACTACATATCACTACTAGTACACAAGTATATATATATCTAACTACTACTAACAATATGTAACTACATATATATATATAACTATATACTAAAGTAACTAATTAACTAACTATACCTCAAGCTAACTAAACTATCTACTAAACTATTAACTTACCTACTATGTAGCTACTGATACCCTGTTGTTGATGTTGCTGCTCGCTGCTCGTGCTGTTACTGCTTACTTCTCAAGCTGTTACTGGTGTAGCTGTTGTATTTGTTGCTGCTCAAAGCTGCTACTGCTACTGGATGCTGAATGCTGCTAGCTGCAACTGCTGATGCCATTGCAGTGCTAGGTGTACTGCCTTGCTGTGATGATGTTGCTGCTGGCTGCTGCTTCAGTGATTCGCTGTTGTGCTTTGCTGTTGTAACACACTGCAGCTCACTGTCCGACCCCCCTTCCTAGCACACATACACATCTACAACTATGCACACACACACACACACACACACACACACACACACATACAACTATATATATATATATATATATATATATATTGTAAACCTCCTCACCCAAAATTTGGTCTACTTGGCAGAGATAAAGAAACTAAGGCTAGTTTGTATCCAATTGGAAATAGGACACGACTTTTAATTTAATTATAAAATATTTATATCGCTTAGCGCACCTTACCGTGCTTCGATAATTGGAGCACTAAACTAGCCATTGCCTATCTACAAAGTTGACAACCTTGTCCTAGACGTGCCCGCCTACCATTCTGACCTATGTGTAACTTATAATTATACTTTCTTGTGCTATATTTTAGTCGCACAACATTCATCGCGGACGTTATTATTATATTCTAAATAAAATACAACTTTGTACCCATGTGCGTTCCAATCGAAATTGGGAACACAATCTTGACCATTTTGTACAACCCAAATTTTGTTAATATTCTACTCTGAGCCCTCTATGTCCATGACACTTGTGTCCCACCTAATTTTAGCCCCATATACTTTCAATTAATTCCAGAATACCTCATGCATTAATTTTAATTAATTAAAACCCAATTTTCATCTTTGTGTAATTTTCTAATTTGTTGGGCACTTTTATGCAAAAGTGCATTGAGGTGTCCACACCATTGGACACAATACATGCAAAAACCTATTTTCCCTTCATA
The DNA here is from genome assembly GCA_036927795.1 of Iris macrosiphon. Taxonomy (NCBI): domain Eukaryota; kingdom Viridiplantae; phylum Streptophyta; class Magnoliopsida; order Asparagales; family Iridaceae; genus Iris; species Iris macrosiphon. The sequence continues at coordinate 128,301,055 of JAYESA010000010.1, read as the reverse complement.
AGAATTTTTCCATAATTTTTGGAATATGCAATGCTCACATCGCCCCTTTATTTTAAACCTAGTCCTTGAATTTAAACAAGGCAAACTATAGCCTCCAAACATCCCCATGTGAGCCCAAGGACCAAGTCCAAAGAGGTGTTGACTAAGCCCAATCCCTTTAGGTCAACCCTCAACCCCCTTCACATGTATAAATAATCACCTCCCTATTTTATTCATTCTCACAAAACCTAAACACCAAACCCATTCCTAAACCTAAAGGTAGCCGACTCCCCCAGCCCTTCCTGTTCACCACCGCGAGCTGCCGTCCCTGGCCGGAGATCCCATCCTTCGTTCTCCTCCACACGACACTGAAATTGCCGCCCTCGTTGACCAGAGACCCTCCCCCACTCGAAGAAGCCATATCCTCTTCCCAACTTCCCCGCAGCCAAGCCCCGGCCATCATAACCTCCCTTGTGCCGCTGCCCCATTCGCCTAAAGCACAGCCGATCCCTCCTCCGGCCGACTGCAACACCACCTTCGTCCCCATCACCCATAAACGTCTTCTCGAGCCTCCACCAGTCGACATCTCCTCCATCCCGACGTCAGCCACCCACACCGAGCAACCCCCTCCGCCTAACTCGACCGAGCAGCCCCGCTGCTCTCGACTGATCCGAGCCCCCATCGTTGAACCTCCTCGCCTGAATATTGACTGCCTTATCTCCACTGTCACCTCCTCCTCCCTCTCTTTTCCTCTTCTCTAGCCTGACCTTCCCATCTCGTCGGACCTCCCTCAGTCTGTCACCATCGCCACCAGCATCCTCTCCATCATCATCATCCCTACCACCAGAACCGTTGCCACTACTGCCACGACCACCACCCGGCCAGACACCTCCCCCTAGCCGGAGCTACATCACCATCGTTCACCCTCCTCATCGCCATCATCATCATTTCCTCATCGACACCATTATCGTCTCATCATCGTCATTATCATCATCATCATCATCAACCTAAAATCACCATCATGATCATCGCCATCATCATAGATATCATCTTATCGTAACCCTCATCGTCATCATTGATATTGTCGTCATCATCACCATCGACATTGTCGTCATCATCATCATTACCATCGTCATCATCGTCATCGTCGTACCTGTGCATGCACCCCGAGGTTCGAATCTGCCCCCTTCCTTCTTATTTCATATATGTGCTTGTATGTAGGGTTTTAGCATATTGGTTTAGTTAGTTGACACCAGACCGTGTCGGAGAACCCTACTCGTATACGTGTACGTACACGTATGCATATATGTTCAGATTAGGTTTATATATATATATTGTATAATTATTTAAATAATTATGATAATTAAGATTATGTATTTATTCTGTATAGCCCTAGGTAATTATGGATATTCTAAAGTCTGTTTGACCAAGTGACCCTAAAGACCTGTTAGTTGACTGCCTGTTGTACATTAAACGTACTGGCGTAGACACCTGCTTAGATGACTGTCTGATTATGTACCACACTTGAAGACGTGACACCCGCGTAATCAGACACGCATGTGACCCTGTTAGTTCACCAGTATCACCCCTAGCGTACCCTCTGCGTCCAGTATATTATGGTTGTGTATGTGCTAGTGTAATAACTGATGTTGTATTTTATTATATTATATGTATTTAGGACATATCGGATTGTTCCGCGCGACTTTAGGAGCAGGTTATTGGTACTTTGTAGCTTTCTTGCCAGGCAAGTATACCTTGTCGTTGTTGTACTGTTTAAATTTAGTTATATTGTTAATTGCATGTTTATTGTTTTAGATTATATAACTGTGCGCGTCCGAGAGAGACTCGGGTGCAGTAAACGAATGCGTTGACGTTAGGACTTATGTCTGACCTAGTGTCTAGTAGACCCACCTAAAGTTGTGGAGTTATCGGTATAACTCTCCAGGCCTTGATACATTTCTTACACGTGTTGTGAGTCTCATATAGGGCACAGACTTGCGTATATGGTTGGCCACCTGTACGTGTGGACATACGACGGATAGGGAATAACTGCTATTAGCGATGCATGATAGAAGACTTAGCAGTTATTAGTAGTCGTAATATAGACTATTGTGGTGCGAAGGTCCAAACCTTGTCCTTGTTTGGTTGTAAGGTTGGGCTATTGTTCTAACCATAGAATATGAGCCAGAGTTACGACGTCTCGGCTTAGTAGCTAAGGCGTGTTGTGGATACAACATGCATAGATCATTGGGAGGGGAGGATGACTAGTAGGCGTATGGGACACCCACTTCCTTTATTCAGATTCTACGCTCGACGGAGCGATATGGATGTTATATACTATCCAGATTCCATGTTCTTCAGAGTGATATGGACGTTATATACTATGTAGCTTCCATATTTTTCGGAGCGGTATGGACGTTATTATATTATAGCGCCCTTGTATTGGGGGCATATGTGGCATATACTAGCCAGTTGTCACGATTAGTGAATTACGTCAGCATATGTCTAGCCTACACTTTCCTATACACCCAAAGTTGTCCTCAAATTGTACTTCAGTTAGATGGTTAGCGCATCCCTTTTATTTATTCAGTATTTTCTTTATGGCATGCTTCTATGTATCTTGTTATGTCTCTCTGAGGACCTGGTCCCTTTCCAGGTGTAGATGTTCATGAGTATTCACAGGAGCACAGATCCGGACTGGTTACTTACATTCCGAGCAGGTCTTCTCTTCGAGTCTCAGTGGTTCATAGTTGTGGTACTTACATTGTATTTGTCTTGTTTATTCTTTATTCTTTATTCTAATTCGGCAGTAGATTTGTTTCCATCCGATTGTCCTCTTTAGATACTTTACATTGAGATTTGCTATTGGTTATTCATTTATAATTGATTTCTGTGGATGAGATTTAGATTATACCCTGTGACTTGAGATAGTATTACCACTTATGAATTATTATTCATTTTACAGCATACGCATGATTTATGGGTTCCATATATTGGAATTACCATATACATGCGGCTGGCATGCTTACGTGTCCTAGTCCTACGTATTTTTGGGATTGGGACATGACAATATTTATAGTGGTGGCCTATGCAGGTCGAGAGCATATTGTCTCGGTTACGTTACTATACCGAGCAAGCCTACACATAGGATTAGAGTATAGGATCTCATCCACAATTGACTATGATTCACCTTCCTTCTAATCTGTTCTCTTTAAATAATTATTTCATGCTTGATTCATGTGCTTCCTTTATAGTTCTGAGTATAACCTCTCCTAGAATATAGGAAACCTTGTTATTAGATGATAAATAGGGTAACTTTCCTATTAAGAATATAACTAGAACATTAACACCTCACTAAGTTTAGAATATCTAGTGAACCCTAGCCTCCCTCATCTATAGATTGGTTTAACATTATCCCTTGATATAATTATGAATGACTTGAGAGTAGTATAGACACAACTAGAGTGAGTTATAAATTTACCATAGTGTTTGACCCCAGTATTAAAGAACCAATAGAAATCCAAGGTTAAATATTATGAATGAACCTAACTTTATAGTGAGATAGTATTTGAGAACTATAAATTTAGATTCTTGTCTTGAGATTAGCAGACAGTACCTTAGAAAGCCAAGAGCAATGCATGGAATATTTTCTTGATCATACCTCAAACACAAAGATTAGCATAGCATCTTCCCTTAGGAAACCATGACATTATCAATAGCCTCTCTATTTTATTTTATGCCTATTTCCTCTGAAAACTTAGCGCTCGCTATATTTGTGCGATGACTAATTATGATTCTTCATCTTTCAACTCGTGCTGTATAACTCTTATGATTATAGGTCAAGTAATTTTATTTCATGTTAGGATATACAGCTTGCTAGGATTATAGTTGTTACTCTTGAAATTTTAATTATATGATTGGTAGTTAGAACTTGATAGTTGAGTATTCTTTTAGATTATAATTTTATGGTTATACCTTAGTTTTAAATCATGTGATTATACCCCCACCTCGGTACGAGCTATATCCTCTTTCCCCTTGAAGGCCAGTAACTTTTCCATTCTTACTACTGACACATGTTCTGTGAGCACTATGGTTAAGACTTAAGGTGACCATTACCTATATAATGCAATAAGATACCCTAGCAGATACCAAGATCTTTTCCTCTTATACCCTAACCATAGTTCTACTTCATTTACATGGACCAAGTTAGTCTGTAGAATCTCCTTTAAGGCAGTTGCAATATTAGTTTATTATTTATAATTTGGGTAGTATGCCTCACAACCTAGTAACACATAGTCCTCTTGACCCATTAATGAAGCATAACTGAATGACATTAACTATATACTAGCATAAGAAGATAATATTTATTCAGACTGTAGAACTTAGAGGCCCATACCCCTATTTGGTCGACTAGTGACTTAGATAAGGAGTTAGTATGACAACTGTAGAGTCTTATCTTTTATAAACTTGAATTACTATGTGCCTTCTTTCATCATGATCCAGCGTATTATATACTACCTTGACTAATGCCGCTATTATAGCCTAGTTTTGTGAGCTCGTTCTTTTATCAAGCTTATTCATGACATATGTATTATTGGATGCATACACTAATATATTTCAGAATCAGTATATTACGGTCTGATCAACCATAGTGCGCTTGGTTCGCCCTTCGTATAACTATTCTACATGGATTGAGATATATAGTGATTAGTAGATGAATGTACTTGCCCTCTAGATATGTCTGAGCATATCGTATCGGTTATATAACTGTACTGATATGACCATGCAAATAAGAAATTACCAAATAGGATTTCAATCCACAACTGCCTTGATAATTCCTTTTGAATTCCCTAAACGCCTTGATCCCCATACTTCTAATCTATTACCACTCCCTTGAACTCTTTATTATTGTTTTTCGTTCTTCCTTATTTCAGAAAGATGAAACCTCGTGCTTAGTATAAGTAAGATATACAGAGAGTACTAGATATACCCCATAGGCCAATCATATTACTAGATGACTGCCTTTTATAACTGATTAAGGGCATATCATATGTGATATATTTGGTGTTAAATTTTTGAGGATTGAGTAACATGATTAAGTAAATTTGAGGAATAAGTTTTTTAAATGTAAGAGCCTTATGTGATAGATGGGAAAATTCTAATTTGGATAGCAATTGCATTATCAACTAGAGAGGAATTTCTTTTTGATTGTGATCGAGTAAAATAAGATTGAGAGGTTCAAGTCATTTAATTTTGAGAATTCTAGAAGAATGATTAAGATGATGAGAAAAAAAACTGTGATATGGCAAACCAAATATGTATAAGTGAGCACATGATTTAAATTTTGAATATTGAACGTTGAATCACCGATTTAAACTTTGAGGATAAATATAGAAATCTAGACTTGAACAATTGGTGAATTAGATTTCAAATTTCATAATTTGAGGCCTTAAATTAAAGGTTAAAGGTTGATTATGGGATTACCTATTTGAAATATTGAGGATGCAAATTGAATTTAAATTCGAAGAATACGGAATTCACAAGTCGAAAATAGGAATAATATGTGGTTATAATTATTTTTTAAAGGAGATTATGATAATTGGAGATTGCGATATAAATTTTACTGTGGGATGTCATATAGATTTGAATTAGATTGGATGTGGATTATTTAATTTGAAAATCGAGAAGATAGTACGATGTGTTGAAATTCGATCTAAACAATGGTTAATTTAATTTGAAAGTGATTGCAATAGAATTGAATATGTTTAAAAATTTTGGGAGGAGATTGCAATAGACTTGCCTTACGTACGCATGTGAAGGATTTAAACCAAATTATGCCTTATTTTAATTTCGAGGACGAAATTATTTTTAGTTGGGTAGATTGTAAACCCCCTCACCTAAAATTAGGTCTACTTGGCATAGATAGAGAAACTAGGGCTAGTTTGTATCCAATTGGAAATAGGACCCAACTTTTAATTTAATTATGCAATATTTATATCGCTTAGCGCACCTTACCGTTGCTTCGATAATTGGAGCACTATACTAGCCATTGCCTATCTACAAATTTTACAACCTTGTCCTAGACGTGCCCGCCTACCATTCTGACCTATGTGTAACTTATAATTATAGTTTCTTGTGCTACATTTTAGTCGCACAGCATTCGTCGTGGACGTTATTATTAAATTCTAAATAAAATACGACTTTGTACCCTTGTACGTTCCAATCAAAATTGGGAACACAATCTTGACCGTTTTGTGCAACCCGAATTTTGTTAATATTCTACTCTGAGCCCTCTATGTCCATGACACTTGTGTCCCACCTAATTTTATCCCCATGTACTTCCAATTAATTCTAGAACACCTCGCGCATTAATTTTAATTAATTAAAATCCAATTTCCATCTTTGTGCAATTTTTTAATTTGTTGGGCACTTTTATGCAAAAGTGCATTGAGGTGTCTACACCGTCGGACACAATACATGCCGAAACCTATTTTCCCTTCATAGGAATTTTTCCATAATTTTCGGAATGTGCAACGCGCACATCGCCCCCTTATTTTAAACCTAGTCCTTGCGTTTAAACAAGGCTAACTATAGCCTCCAAACATCCCCATGTGAGCCCAAGGCCCATGTCCAAAGAGGTGTTGACTAAGCCCAATCCCTTTAGGTCAACCCCCTTCACATGTATAAATAATCACCTCCCTATTTTATTCATCCTCACAAAACCTAAATACCAAACCCATCCCTAAACCTAAAGGCAGCCGACTCCCCCAGCCCTTCCTGTTCACCACCATGAGCTACCATCCCTGGCCGGAGATCTCGTCCACCGTTCTCCTCTACATGACGCTGCAACCGCCGCCCTCGTCGACCGGAGACCCTCTCCCACTCGACGATCCCATCTCCTCTTCCCAACTTCCCCGCAGCCAAGCCCCGCCATCCCAACCTCCCTTGTGCTGCTGCCCCGCTCGCCTGAAGCACAGCTGACCCCTCCTCCGGCCAACTGTACCACCACCTTCGTCCCTATCACCCATAAACGTCTTCCCGAGCCTCCACCAGTCGACATCTCCTCCATCCCGACGTCAGCCACCCACACCGAGCAACCCCCTCCACCTGACTCGATCGAGCAGCCCCGCTGCACTCGACTGAGCCGAGCCCCCATCGCTGAACCTCCTAGCCTGAACGCTGACTGCCTCATTCCCGCTGTCACCTCCTCCTCCCTCTCTTCTCCTCTTCTCTGGCCTGACCTCCCCATCTCGCCGGACCTGCCCCAGCCTGTCACCACCGCCACCAGCATCCTCTCCATCATCATCCCTACCACCAGAACCACTGCTACGACCACCATGTAACCTCCGGTTTCCAAATTTCCAAAATATTTAGATTTTTATTTATTTTAAATATCAAGTTTATAAAATATTTTCCCCTTGAATTTTTAGTATTAGATTTTTTTAACAATATTTTATTTAAAAAGATGATTTAAAATTTTTTTATAGAATCATTTTCCTAATATTGATTTATTTATAAATAAGTAAATAAATAAATAAATAAATAAATAAATAAATAATATATAATTTTATGGTTAATGAAAATCATTTGAAGGACTAGTTGATATTTCATAATAAATTTTTGTATCCATTTGAGATAGTAAATAAATTATAAACTTTCTAAGGTTTTGGATTATGGGTTTAATTAGTAGCTAATTGGGAATCAGTTAGCCATGAAAGCTTCTTAAAATATTTTCTTAAATTATAATCTTTTTCCTTTAAAAATTTACAAGTTTACCATCTCTTCTATATAAACCAATGTTTCTAGGGTTTCCTTCCAATGAGCCTTCTTCCAATTTCCAAGAACATTCAGCCACCACCACAAGATAGCCCACATAGCCACCATATCCACACATTCTGAATCCAGGCAAATTTGTGTCTGCGTGTCTGTGTCCTCCTTCTTCGTGTCAGGCCGTGTCGGCCTCGGATTTGACCCCGGGTGTCGTATCCACTTTACATCCATAGTACATCCACAACCCTCCTTTTTGTGTCCGACACCATCTGGACACATCTACCACAGTACAAAAATCAAACCTTTGTGTCCATCATCCGGACACGATCCAACACAACCCTGACACATCACAGAACAGTCCAAACCCTAACCCTAGATCTGATCCTACCTAACCGCCTCCGGTGGCTGTGGGACCTCCTCCTCTGAGTTGAGCTCGCCTGTGCCCGACCAGACGCAGCCAGATCCGACGTCGAGCAGCACATTTTCTCGGATCTGGACCGCCACCGTCGTCCCCGACCTTGACTCGAGCAGCCGCCGCTTCTTGGTCCCAGATCTGGTGGACCATCGCCCAGCGCCACCAGATTGAGCCGTCCCCTCCTTCCGCGTGCATCGAGCTCGATCGATCCAGCCGCCGCCGAGCTTCGCGGCCACCCTGAGCATCCCAGATCCAGCCTCGAAGTCGTGGGAGCCGACCACCGCGTGACCCGGGCACGACCACGGCGGAGGAGTTTCATCCACTACAGCTGAAAATCCTCCCCGCCGCAGCAGATCTGCCCGGTGTCGCCGCCTCGAGGTGAGCACTCGACCACTGCGCCTTCAGATCCATCGACGTCGACACAATCCCGATGAACGGCGCCAGCAACCGCCGATGCCTTATCCGGTCTGACCCCGACGAACCTCCTCCGCGTCGACACCGAGAAACCCCCATGTGAGCTTCCCTCTCTCCGTCTTCCCTCTTTCGTTGTTCAGAGAGTTTTTTTTTGGGTTCATTTTAACAATATTAATTATATTAGAATATATCTAATTTAGTTTTTTTATGTAATTAGTTAGTTATGTAATATTTATAAGGGTTTTTTATTATATAAAAATATAATAATTTTTGGGTTTATATTATTAATTAAGAAATAGTTTTAACATTAAGATTAGTTTAAAATTAGTTTATTTGGGCTGGTAACCGATTTTACTATAGATATAAATATATATTGGCTTTTACATAAATTCTAAATTTTATAAATAAACTTTTAATTGTAATTATGTTCGAAAGAAAAGTTTTAACAATTATTGTTCAAAGTGATTTCGAAATAATTTTCATAACATAAGGTATTTACCTTAATAACAAACAATCAACCCTTTTCTCTTATTAGCTAAACTTATTAATCTCTGTATGTTTTCTCTATGTATTGCAAACCTGGTATCCTTATCTCGATTATCGTGCCGAACTCCGAACTTGGACTTCTTTATATAGTTTCTAGCTATTTGGACTGCTCCGGACTCATTGGAACTAACTGCTACTTTATTTGGGATCACCTTGAAAAGTGTGGCATTACATTCATGTCGTTTTGACACATTCATGTTTCGCACGTCGACTTCAACCAATCTGAGGCGAGTACATTCTCTGATAGTTTTTTATTTATGATATCCTCTATGTTTATTGTATCTAGTGTAAATATCCATATTTCTTGATACGATGGTTACACGGATTGGTATATCCGGATCGTATCATAAGATATTATTCCTTTTTCATGGTGTATCTTGTACAAGTCGTATTTCATTGTTTATCTTGTACATGTACAGACACTGATTCTCGGGATGAGTCGCTATCTTCTTGGGGAATCCCATGCCATAGCTTGCCATGATTGGATCTACTATACCAGTCGGGGGTGGGAAGTATTTTAGTGTAGATATGTGATCATATCCTTCATGTACAAGTCTTGCTTTCTCGTAAATATTGGTTATGCACTACACGTATGACCAGCCAGTCCATTATTCTCGTATAAGTTTCCAAGCCGATCACATGTTAAAGCTAGTACTCACACACTTAGTCATAGTATTCTTGTTCATTGATAAATTGTTCCTTCCTGCATTTATTTACAGTATTTTTAGTATTTTCCTGAATTGTATATCTCTCGTACATGTATATGCATCTTGTATATTTCCATCTATTTACTGCTACATAGTTTATATCATTGATATAGAAATGCTGTTAGAGATGTACTTTGCTCCTTCCTGACTGGAAATATTTTTCCAGACTATGCCTTAGAGGACCGGTGTCCGACATTTTATGGACCACAGGTAGAGTAGTTGCATACTTGGATCTGGTAGTTCAGTTGTGATTCTGGGAGGTCTAGCCGGAATCACTAGTTATTTAGTCTGTTTCTTTAGCAGTTTTTGGTACCAGATTTATCTCCGGCATACTTGTTGAGACTTGGATATTATTGTTGAGTTAGATTACTTCTATTTAGGCTTGTGTTGCATTTTATTTACTTCTTCGATATCTTATCATGCTGTAGTTATGTGATTGAGTATGTTGTTCATATTATTTTGTGTTATCCATGTCTCCTTATGGAGTTGGATGCTCGAACGAGAATGTTTAGATATTATCATGACCTAGACAGCGTTCTACCGCCGATGCTGCGACGTAGGCTAGACGTACCCATGTACTCGTACCCTAAAATCCGGGTGCGAGTCGTGACACATTTTTAGTGGTGGCCCATGCAGGTCGGACTTCGCAAGTTGTGCGATATCGTGGTAGTGCAACGTCTTAGTTGTACTACTGCGTGCCTACTATAGAATATAGGACATAGGATACTAGGATGAGAGAGGATACTCAATCACAAAATTCTTGAGAGATTCCTTGGACGACCCCTTGAGAATCTTATTACAATTTCCAATTTAAATCCTTCACCCTTATTTTCGTCCGTCCTCACTCGTTGATATTGAGTTTGATTCTTGTTGACCAGTTGTTAAATTTAATTCTTGGTATCGTTGTTGAGTTGATTTCATATCGAGATGAATTTTATGGGCTAAAATTTACGGTATCATCTGATGGCATATATAGATGAGGACAGTGAGAAAGGTAAAATGTCTACTTTGGTTATGGGGCCTAGAGTTTATCGCAGCCACATTAGCTGTCATAACGAGATCGTAGGAACCGACTTGGATGTACATACTTTAGTTATAAAATTTAGAGTTTCTCGCAGCCATACCGGTTGGCGTGGCGAAGATTCTATATGACATGATTATAGAGTTGCATACCTTAGTTACGAAATATGTCGTTTATCACATCTATGCTTACTGGCATGGCGAGGATTCCGAGTGTCATAATTTCGGATAAACATGTATGATTATCAGGTCGTATCTTAAATTGGTTCTTAAAGTATCATCTCAAGAATTATCTATTTCTGTTATTCCAGGACGTTTTTCCATCACTTTTTTTCTTTACTAGCAGTAAAGATACCTTCAGTCCTTAATCCAGTTTCTTTTTAGCCTTATTTCTTTAAGGATCCTTGTTAGTATGATAATTAGTGACTTGCAATTTTGTTTACGTCTTGTATTAGTGTTGACTGAGTGTGACTTGTGAGTTTGTAAGTGTTTCTTAGTTAGACATGTGAACAGTAGGAATCAATCTAGAGATAACACATAGTGTAGTACCATATAGCAATAGTTCTATAATAGGTGCCATTATAATTAGTATTGGTACTATAAGTAGAAGGAAGAGTATAGAGTATCAGTGATGGTTCCAAGAGTAAGTATCAGAGTCAGCATACCAGTCCTGGATAGTCATGAATTTATGTAGTTGGACGATCCATGAAAATAATTAAGTATCAAGGATTTGTGTTGAAAATTAATGGAGCATGATATTTAAATTGATGGTTGAATACTTGGGTGTGTCAAGAGTAAAGAAATGTATACGCATAAAGGTTATTAATGAGTGTGCCATGTGTTAAAAAATATCAAGACTGGTAATGAAAGTTATGAAGTGTATCACAGATTAGTGTAACAGTCTGTAAAAGATTTAAGAGAAAATACGTATACATAAATCGAGATAAGGAACCATATGCCTGCCATTGAGAGTGAAGTAAAACATATGAATTATAGAAATTGCAGGTGATCATGAGTTTTAGTCAATGTGACGAGGTAATCTAATGATAAAGCTAGTGTCACCATATCAATAGTGCTTGTGATTCTATATCAAGGATTCGTTGAGCAAGGTACTAATAACAGTAAGTACTTCATGTGATGATAATTAGATTGGTGTATCAATTAATACAGATTGAAAATCATTGGAGAAAATATGTGTGATAATAACTTTGATTATTGGAAGTAATATTGCAAGTAATCCGGACAGTACAAATTTTGGTACACAGTTGAGAGTTGTAGACAATTGGAGTATTTGTGTGCACCTTGAGTATTAGAGACTGTGAGTATTTATACGTATACTTGTGGATTTAAATTTATAATTTGAAGAGTGGAAATGAATTTCAATTTTTAAGAATTATTGAGTAGTTGAGATTTATGTCATTAAATTTTTGAGGATTTAAATTTAATTCGATAAACATAGTCAAGCTATAAAGATTTTTGGAAGTGATTAAAATTTTAATGTTTGGATAATTGAATTTTGAGGAAAGAATATACATTTTATTTTAAATTGTTCGAGAAGTTAAATTTTGAGGATTTTATTTTGAGGATAAAATTTTATGGTGGATAAGAAATATATACTAGTATATGAGTGAATAAAGTGCATATGTAAGGATCTGTTGGCTGAGCATGATTAAGATGGCACTACAAATTGACTTAGGTGTCCATCTAGAGTTGTATTAGAGTGAGCTGTACTTAGTATGGTGTGTTGCACTTGGTGTGCACTTGAGTGATAAGAACAACTAGTATGAACAATTTCAGTAGATAAGAGAGCTAGCAGTGGGTGTACTAGTAGTAGAAACAGTGGTACCTAAAGGGAGAGGTATAAAACTTGGGATGCATCATTAAACCATGGTTGTGTTAGCAGGTTCTGTTCTGTTCTTTTCTTCTGTTCCATTTTCTATCTTTTTGATTGATTGATTGATTGATTCCTTAGTACCGTAGCTTGTATCCATAATTTTTTATTAGAATATAGTTAGTAGTACACCCTGCCAGAGACTGTAATACGATGATATACAGACCATGACCATGAATGTTTTCTCTAGATTAATTGTTGTGTGACTGTAGGTAGGATTTTCTTAGACTTCGATTATTGGGAGTTTGACCGTAGTGAAGATTGATGAAGAGGTAATGACTTGACAGAGAAAGACAAGGTGCTTAAATTTCGAGGATAAACATTAATTTAAATATAGAGTTGAGAATTTAATAGGGCAGGAGTGACGATTTTGTTAAATCATTAAATTTTTGAAGATTATGATGTGATTGAATTTGTCATTAAAATTCGAGAAAATTAAGGAGATTGTCATTATATTTATTTGACTGCAAGATATAGATTTATATTTTGAATGTTGCATTTGAAGATTTCATAAGTATCGCATTGTTTAAGTATTGTGTGGAAAAAAAAGGAAATTGAGGATTAATATCACTAATGGATTAGAAGTTTGAATTCAAATTTTGAGATGAGATTTAAATTTTATAAATATGCATTGATTGAATTTCAATTGTAGGATTGGATATTAAAATCTTTGAGTATTTAGATACGAACTTAAAATTTTGGAGGAGATTGTGATAAGAATTGAATTTGATTTTAAACTTGAAAATTTTCAGGAATATGATATTTATAGAATTTTGAAAAGTTATGAAATAACAATATGGATTTACTTCATGATTATTTGGTTTGATAAATTTAAATTTTGATGGAAATAATATAATGAGTAAATGCAACTATTGAGGATCTTAAATTTCGAGGACGAAATTTTTCTAAGGTGGATAGACTTGTAACCTCCGGTTTCCAAATTTACAAAATATTTAGATTTTTATTTATTTTAAATATCAATTTTATAAAATATTTTCTCCCTAAATTTTTAGTATTAGATTTTTTTTTGAACAATGTTTTATTTAAAAAGATGATTTAAAAATCTTTTATAGAATCATTTTCCTAATATCGATTTATTTATAAATAAGTAAATAAATAAATAAATAATATATATATAATTTCATGGTTATGAAAATCATTTGAAGGACTAGTTGATATTTCATAATAAATTTTTGTATCTATTTGAGATAGTAAATAAATTACAAACTTTCTAAGGTTTTGGATTATGGGTTTAATTAGTAGCTAATTGGGAATCAGTTAGCCATGAAAGCTTCTTAAAATATTTTCTTAAATTATAATCTTTTTCCTTTAAAATTTACAAGTTTACCATCTCTTCTATATAAACCAATGTTTCTAGGGTTTCCTTCCCATGAGCCTTCTTCCAATTTCCAAGAACATTCAGCCATCACCACAAGACAGCCCACACAGCCACCATCTCTACACATTCTGAGTCCAGTCAAATTTGTGTCTGCGTGTCTGTGTCCTCCTTCTTCATGTCAGCCCGTGTCGGCCTCGGGTTTGACCCCGGGTGTCGTATCCACTAGTTCGTATCTATTTTACATCCATAGTACATCCACAACCCTCCTTTTTATGTCCGACACCATCTGGACACATCCACCACAGTACAAACATTAAACCCTTGTGTTCAGCATCCGGACATGATCAAACACAACCCTGACATATCATAGAACAGTCCAAACCCTAACCCTAGATCTGATCCTAACCTAACCCCCTGCGGTGGCTGCGAGACCTCCTCCTCTGAGTCGAGCTCGCCTGTACCCGACCAGACGCAGCCAGATCCGACGTCGAGCAGCATATTTTCTCGGATCTGGACCGCCACCGCCGTCCCCGACCTTGACTCGAGCAGCCGCCGCTTCCCGGTCCCAGATCTGGTGGACCACCGCCCAGCTTTACAAGATTGAGCCGTCCCCTCCTTTAGCGTGCGTCGAGCTCGATCGATCCAGCCGCCGCCGAGCTTCGCGGCCACCCTGAGCATCCCAGATCCAGCCTCAAAGTCGTGGGAACCGACCACCGCGTGACCCGGGCGTGACCACGGCGGAGGTGTTTCATCCACTACCGCTGAAACTCCTCTCCGCCGCAGCAGATCTGCCCGGTGCCGCCTCCTCGAGGTGAGCACTCAACTGCTGCACCTCCAGATCCATCGACGTCGACACTATCCCGATGAACGGCGCCAGGAACCGCAGACGCCTTATCCGGTCTGACCCCGGCGAACCTCCTCCGTGTCGACACCGAGAAACCCCCATGTGAGCCTCCTCTCTCCGTCTTCCCTCTTTCGTTGTTCAGAGTGTTTTTTTTGGGTTCATTTTAACAGTATTAGTTATATTAGAATATAACTAATTTAGTTTTTTTTATGTAATTAGTTTAGTTATGTAATATTTATAAGGGTTTTTGATTATATAAAAATATAATAATTTTTGGGTTTATATTATTAATTTAGAAATAGTTTCAACATTGAGCTTAGTTCAAAATTAGTTTATTTGGGCTGGTAACCAATTTTACTATAGATATAAATATATATTGGCTTTTACATAAATTCTAAATTTTATAAATAAACTTTTTATTGTAATTATGTTCGAAAGAAAAGTCTTAACAATTATTGTTCAAAGTGATTTCGAAATGATTTTCATAACATAAGGTGTTTACCTTAATAACAAATAATCAACCCTTTTCTCTTATTAGCTAAACTTGTTAATCTTGATCTTAGCTAATCTCTGTATGTTTTCTCTATGTATTGCGGACCTGGTATCCTTATCTCGATTATCGTGCCGAACTCCGATCTTGGACTTCTTTATATAGTTTTTAGCTATTTGGACTGCTCTGGGCTCATTGGAACTAACTACTACTTCATTTGGGATCACCTTAAGAAGTATGGCATTACATTCATGATATGTCGACACGTTCATGTTTCGCACGTCGACTTCAACCAATCTGAGGCGAGTACATTCTCTGATAGTTTCTTATTTATGATATCCTCTATATTTATTGTATCTAGTATAAATATCCATATTTCTTGACACGATGGTTACACGGATTGGTATATCCGGATCTCGTCATGAGATGTTATTCCTTGTTCATGGTGTATCTTGTACAAGTCGTGTTTTATTGTTTATCTTGTACATGTACAGACATTGATTCTCGGGAAGAGTCGCTATCTTCTTGTGGAATCCCGTGCCATAGCGTGCCATGATTGGATCTACTATACCAGTTGGGGGTGGAAAATATTTTAGTGTAGATATATTATTATATCCTTCATGTACAAGTCTTGTTTTCTCGTAAGTGTTGGTCATGCACTACACATATGACCAGCCAGGCCATTATTCTCGTACAAGTTCCTAAGCCGATCACATGTTAAAGCTAGTACTCACACACTTAGTCATAGTATTCTTGTTCATTGACATATTGTTCCTTCCCGCATTTATTTACAGTATTTCCAGTATTTTCCTGAATTGTATATCTCTCGTACATGTATATGCATCTTGTATATTTCTATCTATTTACTGTTACATAGTTTATATCATTGATATAGAACTGCTGTTAAAGATGTACTTTGCTCCTTCCTGACTTAAAATATTTTTCCAGACTATGCCTTAGAGGACCGGTGTCCGACATTTTATGGACCACAGGAAGAGTAGCTGCATACTTGGATCTGGTAGTTCAGTTGTGATTCCAGGAGGTCTAGCCGGAATCACTAGTTATTTAGTCAGTTTCTTTAGCAATTTTTGGTACCGGATTTGTCTCCGGCATACTTGTTGAGACTTGGATAATATTGTTGAGTTAGATTACTTCTATTTAGACTTGTGTTGCATTTTATTTACTTCTTCGATATCTTATCGTGCTGTAGTTATGTGATTGAGTATGTTGTTCATATTATATTGTGTTATCAATGTCTCCTTATGGAGTTGGATGCTCGCGCAAGATTGTTTAGATAGTATCATGACCTAGACAGCGTTTTACCGCCGATGCTGCGGCGTAGGCTGGACGTACCCATGTATTCGTGCCCCAAAATTCGGGTGCGGGTCGTGACAACCACCCGGCCAGACACCTCCCCCTGGACGGAGCTACATCACCACCGTTCACCCTCCTCATTGCCATCATCATTATCTCCTCATCGACACCATCACCGTCTCATCATCATCATTATCATCATCATCATCATCAAACTAAAATCACCATCATGATCATTGCTATCATCGTAGATATCCTATCATCGTAACCCTCATCGTCATCTTTGACATTGTCGTCATCATCACCATCGCCATCATCGTCATCATCATCGTTACCATCGTTATCGTCGTCATCATTGTACCTGTGCATGCATCCCGAGGTTCGAACCTGCCCCCTTCCTTCTTATTTCGTATATGTGCTTGTATGTAGGGTTTTAGCATATTGGTTTAGTTAGTTGACACTAGACCGTGTCGGAGAACCCTACTCGTATACGTGTACATATACGTATGCATATATGTTCAGCTTAGATTTATATATATATTGTATAATTATTTAAATGATTATGCTAATTATGATTATGTATTTATTCTGTATGGCCCTAGGTAATTATGGATATTCTATAGTCCGTTTGACCAAGTGACCCTAAAGACATGTTAGTTGACTGCCTGTTGCACATTAAATGTACTAGCATAGACACCTGCTTAGATGACTATCTGATTGTTTACAGCACTTGAAGATGTGACACCCACGTAATCAGACACGCGTGTGACCATGTTAGTTGACCAGTATTACCCCTAGCATACCCTCTGCGTCCAGTGTATTATGGTTGTATATGTGCTATTGTAATGACTGGTATTTTGTTGTATTATATTATATGTATATAGGACATATCGGATTGTTCTGTGCGACTTCAGGAGCAGGTTATTGGTACTTCCCAGCTTTCTTGCCAGGCAAGTATACCTTGCCTTTGTTGTACTGTTTAAATTTAGTTATATTGTTAATTGCATATTTATTGTTTTAAATTATATAACTATGCACGTCCGAGAGAGACTCGGGTGCTGTCAACGAATGCGTTGACATTAGAACTTATGTCTGACCTAGTGTCTAGTAGAACCATCTAAAGTTGTGGAGTTATCGGTATAACTCCCCAGGCCTTGACACATTTCTTACACGTGTTGTGAGTCTCATGTAGGGCACGGACTTGCGTATGTGGTTGGCCACCTGTACTTGTGGGCGTACGACGGATAGGGAATAACTGCTATTAGCGATGCATGATAGAAGACTTAGCAGTTATTAGTAGTCGAAACATAGACTATTATGGTGCAAAGGTCCAAACCTTGTCCTTGTTTGGTTGTAAGGTTGGACTATTGTTCTAACGATAGACTATGAGCCAGAGTTACGATGCCTCGGCGTAGTAGCTAAGGCGTGTTGTGGATACAACATACATAGATCATTGGGCGGGGAGGATGACTAGTAGGCGTATGGGACACCCACTTCCTTTATTCAGATTCCACGCTCGACGGAGGGATATGGACATTATATGCTATACAGATTCTACGTTCTTCGGAGCGATATGGACGTTATATACTATGCAGCTTCCATGTTCCTCGGAGCGGTATGGAAGTTATTATATTACCGCGCCCTTGTATTGGGGGCATATGTGGCATATACTAGCCAGTTGTCACGATTGGTGAATTATGTCAGCATATGTCTAGCCTACACTTTTCCATACACCCGAAGTTGTCCTCAAAATGCATTTAACTTAGATGAATAGCGCACCCCTTTTATTTATTCAGTATTTACTTTATGGCCTTATTTTATGTATCTTTTTATGTCCCTCTGAGGACCTGGTCCCTTTCCAGGTGTAGATGTTCATGAGTATTCGCAGGAGCGCAGATCCGGACTAGTTACTTACATTTTGAGCAGGTCTTCTCTTTGAGTCTCGGTGGTAGATAGTTGTGGTACTTACATTGTATTTGTCTTGTTTATTCTTTATTCTAATTCGATAGTGGATTTGTTTCCATCCGATTATCCTCTTTAGATACTTTATATTGAGATCTAGTTCCATAGATATTGGTTATTCATTTATAATTGATTTCTGTGGATGAGATTTAGATTATACCCTGTGACTTGAGATAGTATTACCACTTGTGAATTATTATTTATTTTACAACGTACACATGAGTTATGGGTTCCATATATTGGAATTACCATATACATGCGGCTGGCATGCTTACGTGTCCTAGTCCTACATATTTTTGGGACTGGGGCGTGACATATATATATATGGTAAGGTGTATATGACGAGCAATAAAAAAGTATACAAGATGCACAGGAAATAAATATATGCTGGAGCACAATAAGTAGATGCAATATAAACTGGAGAACAATACAAGTAGTGGAAAAGTAACTGCATGTGAGAAACATGAGTACTAGCTAAGTGGCTTGAGCACCAGTTCGTTATGTGATCGGCTTAGGTTGCACATAAAAAACACTACGATAACTCCGTTATGCGTGAGTTGCATAACCGACATACACATGAATACTGTTTGACTTTGATCACATAACCAACTCCTACTCCCCTCCCCCACTAATACCATTGGATCCAACCATAACACGCTACATACATGATAATAGCTCGCGCACACAAAGGCGAGAGCACAAGAAGCACATGATAGCACATGAGAATCAATACCCGAAGCACATGATGAAATACACGTGATAGAGTACCCGCTAAACATGGTAAGGGGGATAGCATCTCATGACGGGATCCACTAGTACCAGCTCGTGTAACAATGTGTCAGAATCAAGTATTACAGTTCTAGAACAGGTGATATAAACGCTATCATGAAATAGAAACTATCAGAGGTAGGTACTCGCCTGATGTCCTGAGCAACTTATGAAGATCGAGATCCGGACCGGTGTCGCAAGGACCTATTACGAAAAGCAAGGATAAAATAGGGTTCTAAGCATTTAAACTGATATAAAATAATTAAAAACAGGCTTCTAGGGCTATTCTAGGTCGAACGGGTTAAACCGGTAAAATTCGGGTCAAAAAGTCAACCTGGGGTCCAAAAAGTCAACTCTAGATCAAAACTAGGTCAAACGTTGACTTTTATGGTCAACGAGGACAATTATGGTCAAAGCTAGGTCAAACTAGGGTGCCCCTGAAATTCTAGGTCAAACCGAGCTCATTAAGCTACTAAACTGACAAACTCGCCTAATCGAGATATCGGGATACCCTCGGTATCCGATACCTCACCCTAGGCCATGCACCCCGCCTAAACCCGCTAAAACCTATGCTAGCACGCGTAAATATATATATATAAACATATAAAAATTACTCCATTACATATCCTAGGCTATTGCTCAAATACCCCGCTTGAAACTCAATACCTTGGATATCTCAAGGTATTGAGATACCTCGGTATCTCAAGGTATTGAGATACCGCTCTCAAACCCCTCTAACTAGCTATCTAACTAATAATTATATACCTAGTTATTAATCTAGGCTAGAAAATATATATATATCTACCATATTTATATATATCTAAGTATGTATATACCTATATATATAGATATCCACACACATATACATATACCCTTATACCTTACCAATACACATATATATATATTACTAACTATAATATATATCTAGCTCTAGGTATATATATATATATATATATGCATATAGATATAGGTATCTACCATATATCTACCTATCTATCTATAATACTATCTATCTATCTATTTTAGTAACTATCTACCTATCTAATTATCTATATATCTATCTAACTATCTAATCTATCTAATACTCTATTTATCTATTAATCTAGCTATTCTAACTATCTAACTACCTCTCTAATACCTAGCTACCTTGCTCCCCGCTGCATATACTAGCTGCTGCTGCTGCAGCCTGGCTTGCTATTGCTGCTGCTGGTGCTTCATATTGCTGCTGCTGCTGCTCTTTGTACTGCTGCTGCTGCAGCTCTTCCTGCTGCTGCTGTGTGCTGCTGCAGTGCAGCAGCAGCTGTTGCTGTTGCAGGTGCTGAAGCCCCCCCTCCAACTCACAAACACACATACACACTCCTATATACATATATATATATATATATATATATATATATATATATATATATATATATATATATATATATATATATATATATATATATATATATATATCACCCTATATATATATATATATATATATATATACACACATATAACTATATATATATACAACTAAATACATATATATATACACTTATATCTATATACCAACACACACTAATACACACACACTCTTAAACACACATCAACACACACACACACATAAATATACATAGCTATATATATATATATATATATATATCAACACCTATATATATATATATATACACACTCTCATATATATTTATATATATATATATATATATATATACATATACACACACAAGCACACTTATACATATACATATATATATACACATAGACATATACACACACAAGCACATAGATATAAATACACACACACACACACACACATATATATATATATATATATATATATATATATATATATATATATATATAAATATATATAGAGAGACACAACACCACTCAACCACAACACACATCAACACGCCCCACTCACGCCCAACGACCCCGACACTCACCAACACCCTAAAATATATAAAATATAACTCGAGAACTCTAGCACACACTCCCCGATGCTAACCCAATGTGCGCACAAGCCCGAAACGAGGAAACCATGCCGAAATGGTCGTTCGGTCATTTCGACGAACACGTGGTGCGCGGTTCGGAAAACCTTCTGAAACGCACACCAAACGAACTCAAAATCGGCCCAAAATTTACCCACGCATTCTAAACGATGTCTAGATCCTAGAAAAAGTGCTCCCGCATCGATTCTAGGCCCGTGGCGGAAACACACATGCACTTAGAATCGGCGACAACGAAAAACCCCAATTTTGCCCGAAAAGCCCGTTTCTCCACGACACGGCTTTCCGTGTCCGAACGGAGACACACACTCACCCTCAAGACACCCGACAACGTCTACCTAGGTCTGTCTAACCTAGGGCATCATCCAAAATTGGGCCAATTTCGGATTCCACCCGAAATTGACACAAAACCTAATGTCAAAGTCTCTAAACTTAACCAAACTAGTTCCAACTTCCTCCCACGGGTAGGCTTAGGGTCTAGGAAGGTTCTACAATACTAATTACACTACATAAAAGTAATTAGTAAGGAAAAAGTTAGGGTTTACCTCTTGGGAGTTGAAATCCCAAGGCCAAAGTCTCCGATCTACTTGGAATCACCTCCCTCAAGCTCCAAGCCTCCAATTCTAGCCTCCACACTAAATCTAGGCTCCTCATGTCACGCCCCGATCTCCCGCAGGCAATTCGGCCGTTCCCGCTAGGCAGAAATTACCCTCGCCAGCGCTCCTGCGGAACGATCGCTTAACCCATCCGGGCATGATGCCGCACGAGCGTGATCCACGCCCGTGCAAGGCCATGGTTCATTGGCTGGCGGCAAGAGTTCTAAGCCACAGAGTCGCACAGACTGTCCGAGTGCAGCGGAGTCATGAACGCATAGGCGATCGGTAACAGGTTCACTGAGTCGACAATATAGCGGAAGCATTGAAACAAAGTAAAGTAATCTCTTTATTGATATGAACAAGTATTACAGGCGGCGTATAGCCGAGATTACAAGTCGCTCAAGCCTCTCTCTCTGAAACAGTAAAAGTGTGCCAAGTGGCTACAACTGTGGAATGATTGTACAGGCGATGGTCAGACGATGCTCCAACATTATGTCTTGTATATGCGCTTCAGTCCCGGACGCACCATTGCAAGGCTTCAGAGGGAACTCCTGGCCTTAGCACGCACGAAGGAGGCATCCGCACCGAACGAGGTTCTCCCGCACCCTGCATATCAAACTGGTGGATTATCAGTACATTGAATGCACTGGTGGGGAAGCTACTCGCCCGCTCGACAAATCCAAACACGTAATACAAGTTCCGTGCACAACTATTAAGTTGTCTTTCTAGTTGCCTTAGGATCAGTTTTATGCAGATATTGAATAGCCTAACGTGTCGGTCAGTGCGCCGCACGATGTTAGAGGAAACACGGCGAGACTTACCAACTTACCATCTCCTTCCCTGTCCAAGGCAAACATTGAGGCAAACAGTATAAATTCGAGCAGAGGCATGTATAGACATTCAGGAGGCAAGCATATGCAAACAGGAGGGTCATTTTAACATAATCGTTCAGGTGTTTAGTTGTTCTTGATGCGATGCAGTGACTCACACGCAGATAGCCGCTAAGCGAGGATGACTTATCTATATGAACATGGTCGCTGGCAAAGCCATTATGGACGTAGCCGGGGACAAGGATAGCTTGCTACAAGAGTACACGATGAGCTGCAAGCTACCCAGTCCCGAACACGAAGACTACACACGAGCTACATCCGGACCGGATCGGCCCCAGTGCCCCGGTGACCGTCCGTGGAACTTACCTCGGGTCCGAGTTGTCCGCGACATACAAGCATTGGGTCTTTCTAATTATCACGAGATACACGAGAACACGAGAACACGCGTGCACTAGAACAAGAGAACACGAGAACATGAGTGCACGGGAACACGAGTACACGAGTACACGGAATACTTGAATCATGATTCTGTACAGTGAATATCTTGTCTTGATACATTCCCCTGGTTCAGGGCTGCCTGGTGACCTAACGGTCCTAGATACTTGCAGGGTCAATCATACACGGAACGACTACTGAGTAGTCTCCCGAAGTTTGGATGAAAATACGGTAACTATCAAGCAGACAAGCATGTATTTCTAGGAACATAAGCAGGCACGTTGCTCGGGCCCGAAGGTAGTCCGAGAGATGAAACCGTTAAGGGACTTAGCATGCGAGGGTCTGAATATAAGCAGTATTTCCTTTTTCCATGTTCTAGCAAGCAATATGAGTTGGAATTATTCCCTTAGCTAGGTGCGTTGGATTTATTAGCATGCAGGGGGTAATTCACCTAGCGACTAGCATAAACATTCCAGATTTTATGTGTGCTGGCTAAGCAAAGACAAGTTCACCGTAGCCACCCACCTTAGCGATGATTTGCCTCGGTAGCGATACGTCTGAGCAAGCCTCTGAAAGTCCAAACAGGATTCCTGTAGGGGCAAGTCTGGATATCCTTTGCTTCTTGATCGAGGCAAAGCGGGTCGGGACAGTTGCACTTTTGCCGATTGAGTCGGCAGTCCGCTTGAACGGAACGGGGTGTTACACCTCACACCTAGGTTAGGGAAAAAGCAAGGTTAGGGCTAGCATAAAGAAGAAGGAATGGAAGAAAGAAGGAAGAAAAATGGTGAAGAACTCACTTTGGAAGAAGAAGGAAGAAGAAAGAAGAAGTGGAGAAGAAGAAGAAGTGAAGAATATGAAGAGGGGAAGGGGCTGCTGCTCTTGCTGGTTCTCACGGGTGGTTGTGGGTAGGTAGGGGGCCGGCCAAGAGAATTAAAGGGGGTTTACATGTAGTAAAGTCCAAAATGCCCTCCACACACTTGGTTTTGGGTTTCGGATTCCAAAAATACTCAAACTAACTCCAAATCTCTCCCACTAACCCACTAAAAATATAATAAATATTTCTAAGCGCCAAAATAATCTTCAAAAGGGTGTGGACTGGGTCGGACATGGGTCCACTAGGGTCTGACATGGGTACAGGCTAGCCAAAACCCTAAAACAATCATAAAAAAATAATACATTCACTAAATAAATATAAATATAATTAATTAAATATAATACACAATTTACCAAATTAAAAAAAAAACCCTATTTTCTAGAATCGGGTAGTGACAAGCCTACCCTCCTTAAAATAATTTTGTCTTCGAAATTAAAAGACGAAACTAGGACAGGAATGCAAGGAAAGAACCATACCTCAGGGCTCGAAGAGATAGGGGTATCGCTCGCGCATTTCATCCTCCCTCTCCCAGGTCGACTCACCTGGAGAGTGATGCCTCCACGCGACGCGAACCAAGAGAATAGTCTGGTTCCTCAACACCTTCTCCCGCCGATCCAGAATCTTCACCGGATGCTCTGGATAGCTAAGGGTAGGGCCCACCTCGATCTCCGAGTGATCCAATACGTGACTGGGATCCGCCATGTACCTTCTCAATTATGACACGTGGAACACATCATGAACTCCCTCCAGCGTAGGTGGCAACTCAAGCCTATACGCCACGGCGGCAACCCTTTCAAGAATACGGAAGGGTCCAACGAAACGTGGGCTAAGCTTCCCGCCTCCACCGAAGCGAATAGTGCCCCACGTCGGAGAAATCCTCAGGAACACCAGATCTCCAACCTAGCATAAACAAGGTCTCTGCACTTAGTCTAAAATAAGCAATCACAAGCAAACACAAGAACAAAATCTAAATTCTAAGCTATACCTCGAACTCTAAAGGTCTCCAGTGGCTATCGACCCAATGCCGCTGCCTGTCCTGCGCCACCAGAAGTCTATCTCTAATGAGCTTGACCTTCTCAGCTGCATCAACCACCATCTCCGGGCCAAGCAAAGCTCTCTCGCCTACATCATCCTATGACAACGGAGTGCGACACCTCCGTCCATACAACACCTCGAATGGTGATATCTCGATACTGGCTTGGTAGCTGTTGTTGTAAGCAAACTCTACCAAGTGCAAGTGATCCTCCCAAGAGCCTCTGAAATCCAAAACACAAGTGCGAAGTATGTCCTCAAGTGTCTGAATGGTCCTCTCTGACTGACCATCTGTCTGCGGGTGATATGCAGTACTAAACTTGAGCTGGGTGCCCAAGCTAGCCTGCAGACTCCTCCAGAAATATGAAGTAAAGCGACTGTCCCGATCTGATACAATGCTCACAGGAACTCCATGCAGTCTGACTATCTGGCGCACATACATCTCTGCTAGTCTCTCTGTAGACGTACCCACTTTGAATGGTAGGAAGTGGGCCGATTTGGTCAACCTGTCCACCATGACCCAAATCGTATCCTTTCCGCCTGGAGAACGGGGAAGTCCAGAAACAAAATCCATGGTCACATGCTCGCATTTCCACTCCGAAATGGGTAACGGCTGGAGCAAACCTTCTGGCCTCTGCCTCTCCGCCTTCACCTGCTGGCACACTAAGCATCGGGATACGAAGCGTGCTACCTCCCGCTTCATCCCGTACCACCATACATGCTGTCTCAGATCTCTATACATCTTGTTGGCACCTGGATGCATAGAGTATTGGGATCGATGCGCCTCCTAGAGAACCTCCTCGCGCAATGACCCACTCGGCACACACAACCTGGTACCGTGCCGCAAAGAACTATCATCAGTAATGGTGAAGTCATCTGATAATCCCATATGAACCTGCACCCTGATGCTCCTCAGGGACTCATCCTCAAACTGGGTAGCCCTGATCCGGTCTACCAACACTGACAGAATCTGCAGTCTCCACATCTGCATCTCAACTCCAGGCACTATCACCTCAATGTCCAAGCTCTCTAGATCTGTCAGAAGATAACGATCTGTAGTCAGGCACATAGCTACCGGATACATGCTCAACGCATCCGCAACTACGCAACTACGTTCACCTTTCCTGAATGGTACTGCAACGATATATCAAAGTCTTTTATCAACTCCAACCATCACCTCTGCCTCATGTTCAGCTCTTTTTGGGTAAACATATACTTCAAGCTCTTGTGGTCTGTGAAGATCTCCACACGCTCTCTGTATAAATAGTATTTCCATAACTTCAGAGCAAAGATGACCGTTGCCAACTCCAAATCGTGGGTAGGTTAGTTCTTTTCATGAGGACGTAATTGCCTAGAAGCATAGGCAATCACCCTCCCATTCTGCTGTAACACACAAACCAGTCCCTTCTCCGATGCATCACTATAGAGAGTAAATCCTCCAGAACCTGATGGCAACGTCAACACTGGAGCTGTCGTCAACCTCCTCTTCAGCTCAACAAAGGCAACCTGGCACTCCTCTGACCAAACAAACTCTATGTCCTTCCGGCTCAGCCTGGACAACGGCTCTACAATCCGGGAAAAATCCTGAACAAATCTTCTGTAGTAACTTGCTAGTCCCAAGAAACTCCTGACCTCGGCTACTGAACTCGGAGCACTCCATGCCTCAACTGCCATGATCTTTCTCGGATCCACCGAGATACCCTCTTCAGTCACCATATGACCAAGGAATTCAACCTTGTTAAGGAAGAACTCACACTTTGAAAGCTTTCCATAAAGCTTCTCCTTCCTGAGAGTCTCCAACACTATCCTCAGATGCTCCTTGTTCTCCTCTGGGGTCTTCGAATACACCAAGATATCATCTATAATCATCACCACAAACCTGTCCAGATGCTGATAGAACACCTTGTTCATCAGATTCATGAACACTGTCGGGGCATTAGTCAACCCAAACGACATCACCAAGAACTCATACTGTCCATATCTGGTCCGAAAAGCTGTCTTCGGAATATCCTCCTTCCTGACCTTCACCTGGTGGTAGCCTGTTCTCAGATCAATCCTAGAAAACACCCTCGCTCCGCTCAACTGGTCAAAAAGATCATCAATACGCGACAGCGGATACTTGTTCTTGATTGTGAGGTTGTTCAGAGCCCTGTAGTCGATACACATCCGTATCGACCATCCTTCTTCGGCAAAAAAAGTACCGGAGCACCCCACGGAGAAGAACTAGATCTAATAAATCCCTTGTCCTGAAGCTCATCCACCTGCTTTTTCAACTCTATCAGCTCACTGTTGCTGACCCTATAGACGTGCTGGGATATCGGCTCCGCGCCTGGCACCAAGTCTATAGAGAACTCCACATCTCTGTCCGAAGGTAACCCTGACAACTCCTCCGGAAAGACATCTATTTACTCCTCTATCAGTGGATGTAGCGACCTCAGCTCTACCACCAGGGCTTCGCAGAAGACTCTCTCGGTCTGCTCCGCTGCTCCTCTGGCAAACTGAAACTCTGGCTCACCCGACGGAATAAATAAAACTCTGCCTCCACGACAATCTATACTAGCATAATACGTACTCAACCAATCCATCCTGAGTACAACATCGTAGCTCGGAAGTAGCATTACGAGTAGGCACACACTCAACTCTCGGCCTCCCAAGGTAACTCTCCGGTCTCTGCAGATATCACTGACTAGGATGATACCACCCCCGGTCGTGATTTTGTAGAGTCTAGCTAAAGGTTCAGCAACAAGATGGTGTCTAACAGCAAAAGATACAGACACAAAGCTATGGGAAACATCGGAATCAAATAAAGCAAGAGCTGGAATGGAATCAAGAAGAATAGAACCTGAGATCACATCACCAACTGGCTCGGCCTCGTCTACTGTCAGGGCAAAAGCTCGCCCCTGCTGACCTCCTCGGTGCTGCTGCTGGTGCTGGGCGAACCTTTGTTGCTGAGTCTGCAAAGGCTGTTCTCTCTGCTGCGCTGCAGGTGCTCTGGCTGGTGCCCTCTGAGCGGCTCCTCCGCCCTGAGCTGTACGGGCAAGCGCTGAAGGACAATCCTTCAGCTGGTGATCTGCGATGCCACACAATAAATATCTGCCCAGCCGCTTTCTGTATATGTCCCATCCGTGCCCTGGCTTCCTACAGAAAGGGCAAACGATGGGCTTCCTCTGGCCCTGCTGCTGACCCTGCCTCTGCTGCTAGGGCACCTGCCGGAAGGGCGCACGACCCTGACCCTGGTGCTACTGGGTCTGCTGGAATGGCCTCTTGGCTGGGCCTGCACTGCTACCTGCTCCTGAAGCATCTCTGCTCCTCTTTGTCTTCAGCTCCAAATCAGCCTCAGCCCTCTGAGCGTCGCTGACAATCTGCTCGAAGGTCGCCTCACGGTCGCTCCTAGTCAAGGACTTGACCGCCATGACCAAGCCCTTGTGGAACTTCTGCGCCTTCGCTGCCTCAGACAACCCCTCAACAAATCTGCCCAGACGGCAGAACTCCGCTGTATACTCGTCCACTGACATACTCCCCTGGACGAGCGCCACGAACTGACTCTCTAAGGCACTGAGAGCCACATCTGGGAAGAACTTCTTCTTGAAAAGTTTCTTAGAGCCACATCTGGGAAGAACTTCTTCTTGAAAAGTTTCTTGAAAGCCTCCCAAGTCAGTCCCGGAGCTGCTATCCGCGTATCCGTACGGTACCAAGTGAGGGCAAGGTCGAACATCTGGCTGTCCGCTGCCTCGATCTGTATGCTAGCTGGGATCATCGCAGCCTAAAGATGCCCTCTATATGCTCGATCCAGTCGTCGGCGTACAGGATCCCCTCTGTACCGCGGAACTCCTTAGGATGCATCCTTTGAAAATCGATAATAGTACCCGGCCTAGGATACTGAGCCTGCTCTGGCTGTGGCTGGATCTGAGCCACTCTGTCGACCGCTGTCATAGCCACCTAATGAGCATTCTCAATGCCCATCCTCATAACATCTGCCTGGCGGTGCTGCGCATCCATCATCTTTCGGAAGAACGCGAATAACTGCGTAGCATCTACTGGCACAGGCGGTGGTGGAGGAGGCACCACCGGAACAACTGGGGTGACTCTTGGATCATTGGGAGTAAGGGGATCTCCGAGAGAAACTGACGCTCCCTCAACCGCAGGAGTGGCGAGTGGAGCAGTAGCGGCTGCCGGAAGTCGAGCAGGTCGAGAGGTGGCAGACCTCTCGGTGGCAGCTGCTGGGACGGTGCGCTGAGATCTGGTCTTCGGAGGCATCCTGAACACAGATCAAAAGGAGTCAATACAGTTCAAGAAACGATAACATCAATGAAGGACAGTAATATTTCAAAAGAAAACAAATTCAGGAAAAATTAAAGATAACAAAAGAAAGTAGGAAGGGTCCTAGTTGTGATTGAGCACACTCTCTCTCAGCCTATATCCTATATCCTATTGCAGGTAAACCTAAAAAAAACTCGACCTGCATGGGCCACCACCAAAATGTGCCCTGACCCGCACCCGAAAATTGGACATGAGCCGTGGGTACGTCCAGCCTACGCCGCAGAATCGGCGGTAGAACGCTGTAAAGGTCCGTTCTAGGTCAACCAACTATCTAGATAACTCACAGAAAAATTGGCCATGACCTCTCCAAAAGGAGGGCATCCACGCAATATATATATCAATAATCCTCTCCAAAAGGAGGGCAACCACGCAATATATATATGAACTCTCAATCACAAAATCTAGGGGAAGAATATAAGCACGATATGATATAAACAAAGAAACAGAACCAAAGAGAGCAAGACAATATCCAAAATATACAGTCCAAGGCCAAATAGCTACAACATCACACAACAACAAAAGAATAAGTACAATCATCCAAAAAAAAAAACCACTGGGAATAACCCAGGAAACCCACCTAGCTAACTAGGGCGCTATAGGCGTCTCCTCGGCGCACTCCTCCTCGATCTCGGGGTCACAACAGTCGTCAACACCCGGCCCGTAGAACGTCGGGCAATAGTCCTCACGATCCTCTGGAAAAAATATGCCCAGTCAGGACTGGAGCAAAGTACATAACTCTGAAAGCAACTCCAAATACATGGTAAGATGTATATGATGAGCAATAGAAAAGTATACAAGATGCACAGGAAATAAATATATGCTGGAGCACAATAAGTAGCTGCAATATAAACTGGAGAACAATACAAGTAGTAGAAAAGTAACTGCAGGTGAGAAACATGAATACTAGCTAAGTGCCTTGAGCACCAGTTCGTTATGTGATCGACTTAGGTTGCACATAAAAAATACTACGATAACTCCGTTATGCGTGAGCTGCATAACCGACATACATATGAATACTGTTTGGCTTTGATTACATAACCAACTCCTACTCCCCTCCCCCACTAATACCATTGGATCCAGCCATAACACACTACGTACATGATAATAGCTCGCGCACACGAAGGCGAGAGCACAAGAAGCACATGGTAGCACATGAGAATCAATACCCGAAGCACATGATGAAATACACGTGATAGAGTACCCGCTGAACACAGTAAGGGGGATAACATCTCATGACGGGATCCACTAGTACCAGCTCGTGTAAATATGTCAGAATCAAGTATTATAGTTCTAGAACATATGATATAAACGCTATCATGAAATGGAAACTATCAGAGGTAGGTACTCGCCTGATATCCTGAGCAACTGATGAGGATCGAGATTCGGACCGGTGTCGCAAGGACCTATTGCGAAAAGCAAGGATTAAACAGGGTTCTAAGCATTAAACTGATATAAAATAATTAAAAATAGGCTTCTAGGGCTATTCTAGGTCGAACGGGTCAAATCGGTGAAATTTGGGTCAAAAAGTCAACTCGGGGTCCAAAAAGTCAACTCTAGGTCAAAACTAGGTCAATTGTTGACTTTTACGGTCAACGAGGACAATTATGGTCAAAGTTAGGTCAAACTAGGGTGCCCCTGAAATTCTAGGTCAAACCGAGCTTATTAAGCTACTAAACTCACAAACTTGCCTAATCGAGATACTGGGATACCCTCGGTATCCGATACCTCGCCCTAGGCCACGCACCCCGCCTAAACCCGCTAAAACCTATGCTAGCACGCGTAAATATATATATATATAAACATATAAAAATCACTCTATTACATATCCTAGGCTATTGCTCAAATACCCCGCTCGAAACTCAATACCTTGGATATCTCAAGGTATTGAGATACCGCTCTCAAACCCTTCTAACTAGCTATCTAACTAATAATTATATACCTAGTTATTAATCTAGGCTAGGAAATATATATATATATATCTACCATATTTATATATATCTAAGTATGTATATACCTATATATATAGATATCCACACACATATACATATACCCCTATACCTTACGGATACACATATATATATTACTAACTATAATATATATCTAGCTCTAGGTATATATATATATATATATATATATATATATATATATATCTATGCATATAGATATAAGTATCTACCATATATCTACCTATCTATCTATAATACTATCTATCTATCTATTTTAGTAACTATCTACCTATCTAATTATCTATATATCTATCTAACTATCTAATCTATCTAATACTCTATCTATCTATTAATCTAGCTATTCTAACTATCTAACTACCTCTCTAATACCTAGCTACCTTGCTCCCCACTGCATATACTAGCTGCTGCTGCTGCCTGGCTTGCTATTGCTGCTGCTGCTGCTCTTTGTACTGCTGCTGCTGCAGCTCTTCCTGCTGCTGCTGTGCTGCTGCTGCTGTGCTGTTGCTGTAGTGCAACAGCAGCTGCTGCTGTTGCAGGTGCTGAAGCCCCCCCTCCAACTCACAAACACACACACACACACTCCTATATACATATATATATCACCCTATATATATATATATATATATATATATATATATATATATATATATATACACATATAACTATCTATATATATACAACTAAATACATATATATATACACTTATATCTATATACTAACACACACAAACGCACTAATACACACACACTCTTAAACACACATCGACACACACACACACATAAATATACATAGCTATATATATATATATATATATATATATATATATATATCAACACCTATATATATATATATACACACACTCTCAAATATATATATATATATATATATATATATATATATATATACACATACACATATATATATATACATATACACACACAAGCACACTTATACATATACATATATATATATACACATAGACATATACACACACAAGCACATAGATATAAATACACACATATATATATAAATATATATACATAAACACACATACATATAAATATATACATATATATATATATATATATATATATATATACACACATATAAATATATATAGAGAGACACAACACCACTCAACCACAACGCACAACAACACGCCCCACTAACGCCCAACGATCTCGACACTCACCAACACCCTAAAATATATAAAATATAACTCGAGAACTCTAGCACACACTCCCCGATGCTAACCCAATGCGCGCACAAGCCAGAAACGAGGAAACCACGCCGAAATAGCCGTTCGGTCATTTCGACGAACACGTGGTGCATGGTTCGGAAAACCTCCTGAAACGCACACCAAACGAACTCGAAATCGGCCCAAAATTTACCCACGCATTCTAAACGATGTCTAGATCCTAGAAAAAGTGCTCCCGCGTCGATTCTAGGCCCGTGGCGGAAACGCACATGCACTTAGAATCGGTGACGACGAAAAACCCCAATTTCGCCCGAAAAGCCCGTTTCTCCGTGACACGGCTTCCCGTGTCCGAACGGAGACACACACTCACCCTCAAGACACCTGACAATGTCTACCTAGGTCCGTCTAACCTAGGGCATCACCCAAAATTGGACCAATTTCGGATTCCACCTGAAATCGATACAAAACCTAATGTCAAAGTCTCTAAACTTAACCAAACTAGTTCCAACTTCCTCCCACGGGTAGGCTTAGGGTCTAGAAAGGTTCTACAACACTAATTACACTACATAAAAGTAATTAGCAAGGGAAAAGTTAGGGTTTACCTCTTGGGAGTTGAAATCCCAAGGCCAAAGTCTCCGATCTACTTGGAATCACCTCCCTCAAGCTCCAAGCCTCCATTTCTAGCCTCCACACTAAATCTAGGCTCCTTACACCTAGGTTAGGGAAAAAGCAAGATTAGGGCTAGCATAAAGAAGAAGGAATGGAAGAAAGAAGGAAGAAAAATAGTGAAGAACTCACTTTGGAAAAAGAAGGAAGAAGAAAGAAGAAGTGGAGAAGAAGAAGAAGTGAAGAATATGAAGAGGGGGAAGGGGCTGCTGCTCTTGCTGGTTCTCATGGGTGGGTGTGGGTAGGTAGGGGGCCAGCAAAGAGAATTAAAAGGGGTTTACATGTAGAAAAGTCCAAAATGCCCTCCACACACTTGGTTTTGGGTTCCGGGTTCCAAAAACACTCAAACTAACTCCAAATCTCTCCCACTAACCCACTAAAAATATAATAAATATTTCTAAGCCCCAAAATAATCCTCACAAGGGTGTGGGCTAGGTCGGACATGGGTCCACTAGGGTCTGACATGGGTCCAGGCTAGCCAAAACCCTAAAATAATCATAAAAAAATAATACATTCACTAAATAAATATAAATATAATTAATTAAATACAATACACAATTTATCAAATAAAAAAAAAAAAATCCTATTTTCTAGAATCGGGTAGTGACAGGGCCTCTCATGAAGAAATAATTAAGGAGGGAAGGTTCTAGTCTAATGGGTTTAACTTAATTAATCATCCTTCTAATGAATGGGCTTATAATTGGCTCAATTCTAAGTAGATTTAAATGTTGGTCCATGAATATAATCTAAACTAGTTAGGTCATTTGATAATAAATGAAAGAAAAGAAACGAGGTTTACACGAAATCCGCTCTTAGGTTCACAAACAAGAAGTACAATTAATCCTATACGAGGATGTCGAGTATAATTTTTTAATCTGGGTAAATATTGCTATAGGAGTCTGATCTGCAGTCGATCACTTTGTCCCTTGGACCACACGATGATGAAGAAGTGTCATAGAAGACAGAAAGCATCTTCGAAGGTTGCTAAAAAGAGTGGATGCTCGATGCCAAAGTCGTCGATCACTACTCTTTGCCTGAGCTCAGGATTCTTCTCTCTCAAAGACTCTTCGACTCTTAGTTCCTTGACCTTCTCTCTTGATCTTAGGATCTTTGAGCTTCAAATCTGCGACCTTGGTTCTGACTTCAGCTTTTCGACCTTGACCTCTGTCAATAGAGGTCTCTATTTATAGAGTTTTAGTGACAGTGACCACTCAGTCGGCGTAGAAGCCGAGTAGTGGAAAGTATAGCACCCTTTTACACGAAAAATAACCATTGCCCGCGTATAAATGACCTTTTGAATGAGCGTGTGATGAGTGTCCAATTAAGAGACAATGCATATAACTACTGCGAAGATCACGGCATAAAACCCACGTAGGTAGTTATCCCTCACGTAGAGAAGGTTAGCGTAGAAGCCAATAACTATCACTATGGCATAGAAGCCAAATAGTTATCAAACAGGCATAGAAGCCGAGTAGGAATAAAAGTCGAGTAGGCATAGAAGCCGAGTGGGCGTAGGAGCCGAGTAGGCGTAGAAGCCGAGTAGGCGTAGAAACCGAGTGGGCATAGAAGCTAGCTGATCCTCCTCCTTTGACTGAGGCTTGAGCGAATTCTGGACCGAATAGCTTTAATACGCACCAGTGCAGACATAGCCTGAGTAGGCGTATTCCAAGGAGATAGCGTATAGCGTGCTCCCATAGCTGAGAATAGCCAGATGGCGTAATGTGCCACAGTGATGATGTGGATGTTTTAGCCGAAATTACGGCTTTTGGAGATATAATCAAATCTCTTCCATTAAATACAGAGATCTGCCCCCATCCTGCGCATTAAATGCGGAGGCGTGTCTCGAAGATCTGCCATCATTTTGCACATTAAATGCAGATACGCGCCTCAAAGATTTGCCATTATTCTGCGTATTAAATGTAGAGACGTGCCTCGAGCTCTGTACGAAGAGAAGCTTTTAACGTGGCAGCCTGTTTGTCTACTGTGGAGCATAAACAGCTCACATATGCCTGTGTAAAACTAGGCAGCATATTCCCTTGTATGCATAAAAGTAGTTTACGTCAAGGAGATGTCACTAAATGACAGTCTGGTGACATTTAATCAAATCTCTTGCATTAAATATAGAGATCAGCCACCATTCGGCGTATTAAATGCAGATACGCGCCTCGAAGATTTTCCATCATTCTGCGCATTAAATGCAGAGACGTGCCTCGAGCTCTGTACGAAGAGCAACTTTTGACGTGGCAGCCTGTTTGTCTTCTGTGGAGCCTAAATAGCTCACATCTGCCTGTGTAAAACTAGGCAGCGTATTCCTTTGTATGCGTAAAAGCAGTTTACGCCAAAGAAATGTCAATAAATGACAGTCTAGTGACATTTAATCAAATCTCTTGCATTAAATATAGAGATCAGCCACCATTTGGCACATTAAATGCAAAGACGTGCCTCAAGCCCTGCGCATTAAATGCAGAGATGTGCCTCGAGCTCTGTCATCACTCTACGCATTAAATGCAGAGACGTGCCTCGAGCTCTGTACGAAGAGCAACTTTTGGACATGGCAGCATGTTTGTCTTTTGTGGAGCGTAGACAGCTCATATCTGCCTGTGTAAAAACTAGGCAGCGTATTCCCTTGTATGCGTAATAGCAGTCTACGCCCAGGAAATGGCACTAAATGGACAGTCTGGGGTTGCTGTGCTGCGCCATCATTATAGTCCGTCACCTGGGTAGTCGTGCAGTACTCTTTGTCAGGAGTCTGACGTCAGGTTTACTGCATGAATTGACAGGTTTCATTTCGAGGAATACGAAACGTTCCTCGTACACTTCAATGCTGCATTAAAGCGGATGAGTTTTTACGTCGTAAAGGCGATGTAGAAACCCTTTTTACGCTGAAGCAGCCTGGACATACTGTATTACGCGGATAGTCCTTGAGCTTATATTTTATGCTGTACTTAGCGGAAAAAGCTCTGTTGTACGCCGACGGCTCTGAAGTCATCTCTTTACGTTTGCCCAGAACCCAACATGCTGCGTATAGCTATCCAGCATATTTTTCATGCTTCTACAAGACCCCCTTCAAAGCTTTCAAATTCCTCGTAATTTGAAACGCTTTGAATAAAGCATGAAACGGTCAAGTCTGACTCGTTCTTCAAGGCTGATTTCCTGGCGGATTATCGGGGATCCGTTGGGATTCGGTGGGTTCTCTCTCGCCTATATAAAGGCTGAGGAGTTAACCTATTCTTCCCATATTTCCTTCACCACACAGAGATGATCGCCGGAGTTCGTCGGGTTGACTTGAGGAAGAAGAAGACCATGTTCTTCCAGCATGTAAGGAGCCGAAAAAGAAGGCGTCTTCGAGCAAATGTCCTCTCCAATGATGGATCATGGAAGGATATCATAGCTTCCCTTGCTCGGGATAATCAACAACTTTGTATGGCGGTTCTTCAGGAGGGAGGAAGGGTCATGTTAGACCATACAGCTTGCAAGCTGTATCTTCTCCTGATACTTTCGTGGACGAGAGCAGACAAACTAGCTCTGTCCTCGAGTATTGAGTTGCCTTAAATACCTCAACTCAATCTGTCATGGCATATGGAGGATAGGATCTGAATAATTCAGGCAGGCCCAGTTTTGTATCCTCCCGCCATTAATCATTTTCTTGTTAATCGGTCGCGAAAACCGACTAACTGCTGAAGAAGACGGAGGAAGATCTCCACCAAAGCGAGAACCTGGCAGAACAGATTCTGGGGGTGGCCTTCCGATGATGATGGGGAAATCCTTTTTAGATGGGAAATCCCTCATATGTAATCATGAAAATAAAGAAAAACCCTTTATAGATTGGATTTTCCTCATATGTAATCATGAAAATGAATAAAATCGTCTTCTTCTGTGCATATAATTATTTTGCCATATACTTTGCTGTGAAGTCTGAATATGTGTAGCTTCGACACGTCTGGTAACTTTATGCCGACTCTGATAGAAAGAGTACTAGGTCCCGTCCTGTCTTTTATGCATAACTAAGGATGCGCAGAAAGCCGCTTTAGCATTTAAGTCGAGTATTCGAAACTGTCCTGCTGTTTAGGGAATGGGGAGCTGCATAGAATTCTGAACCGTCACTTCTGATAAGAAGAATTTTTGTTCAGACTATCATCTTCAAGAATGATTTCCCGAAAATCCCTTAAAATAGGGCGAGAAACGGCTATCAAACTGAGTCGCCATCTTAAACTGTAGATAAAATATTCAGACTGGATTCTGGATGAATTTCCAATCGACACAAGGAGAAGAGTAATTTTTAATGTTGAACTCTGTATGCTTTTGGGTACTTGGGATATTTTGGGGCCAAGAAGGAGTATCCTCTGCATTAACCCTTACAATTGACCGCCTTGAGAATTGTTTCAGATATATACGCGTACTCCTGCCTCCGTATTTTTCAGATATGCGGAGAGTCATAGATCTGTAATATGGAATGAGCATAAAATCATAAGTTCATAGCCTCTCGAACGTAAAATTTGCTGAGCATGAGAGCATCCAGGCGTAGAAACTATAGATTTGTAGCCTCTGAAAAAAAAAAATCTTTTCGAGCATGAAGTTATGGATCTGTTGCCTCTGAGCGTAAAAAGACACCGAACGTAAAATCATAGATTTGTAGCTTCTGAGCGTGAAAGTCGTAGGTTTGTAGCCTCTCGAGCGTAAAAGCTACCGAGCATAAAAGCATCCGGACGTAAAACCATAGACTTATAGCCTCTTAGCGTAAAAACTGTAGATTTGTAGCTGTCGAGCGTAGAAAGCTCCTTAGCGTAAAACCACGAATCTGCTTGAAACTTTTCGAATTCGCTGGACTGTCCGCCTTCCCTGAGTAATAGGCTGACGTAGTCCCGTTCCCAATCATAACCGAATATTAATTATCGGATTTGGTTCGGGATTCGAGGAGTCCGTCCGAACTCTATATATACCCCAAGGCTTTCAGAGAAAAACTTTTTATCTGTCTTTCGCAAAAGAAAGAAAGCCTTCGACTCTTCAAGTTCTTCTTCGTTTCCTCTCCGAGCCTTCCATAGTTTTTCAGTAATGGCCCCCGAAACAAATCCCCTCCTCTAAGGGAAAGAAGGTTGACTCTTCTTCTCGCTCTTCTGCCCAAGCGAGGAGCGGACTTCGGTCCGGGCAAGGCGAGCTTCATTCTGAACGAAGTGTCCCGCCGACGAACAGCACACCCGGAGTTAAAGGTAGAGTTTTTTGGGACGAAAAGAACGACGAAAAATCCTTCGCACACGTTTGTACGTGAACGCGCTAGGTCCATCTTCTGTGCTGATAGCCCTCTTCGAGGAAGATGATGCACAAAGATGTTTCATCTTTTTACGGCCCATATTTCTAATGTGTCAGCGTAAAAAACTCTATATTTTTGCAGTCGGGCGTAAAAGCTTTGACTGTCGAAACTTGGCTTATACTATAAAATTTGAGTTTTTACGCTTCTGAATGAAAAATTTTGGCGTAATAACTCAAACTTTGACAGTCTGGCATAAAACACAGACTGTCAAATTTTTTGTGTATACTGCTAGTCTTGAATTTTATGCCTTGGAATAAGATTCCCAGCATAAAAGATCAAGTCCTTTTAACAGTCTTGGCGTAGAGCACAGACTGTTGATTTTTTGGCATATGCTGCAAGATTGTAATGTCTAGTATTGAAATTGACGTATCTTTCTTGCATTTTGCAGTTAACTTGCATTTTGTCTCTGCTGGCCGAGGTGATGGGTTCTGCTGCTGGGATGCTGCATTCCAACTACTTGGAGGATTTGTCCCATGTGACATTTCCTATCTCCGGACCCCCAGTATCCTGAAGGAAGGGGAATCCTGATATCGACTCAAGGCAAGGCGAACGCTGTTGAACATGATCAACGGAGAGCCCCTGACGTACATAGACGGGGGACCAATATATAAAGCCAGATTTTCTCTTCGGGGGACATGATTGACAAGCAGTCCCAAACGAAGCCCAAGAAAGAACTCTGAGTTTTCCCTGCCGGGGGCTTGGTCCTGTATCTGCCCAAGATGCTGAGAGACTATCCCATCTCGACATTCTTCCATACTACACATCCCAGGAGGGATGTCGTGGGACGGTTGACTCCCGATCTTCACGGAACGGGCCGAGGAAGATATTTTTACCAGAAAAGGATTTGGTCAAGGGTCATTTGTCAGCCGCCCTTCCTGCTCTGTGATGCCGTTCAGGGGATTGTACCCGGGCAGTATCCCTAGTGAAGACAGTTTGGTGCTCCAGCCGGTCCAGTTACTGACTTTCTGCAATGATTTCATGGGGGCATGGGGGAGTATACCTCAAGGTTAATCCTCGGACCCAATGGGTGGATCACCCCAACAAATCTTCGATGGGCTCATTTAGCTGACTGGGCCCTGAAGCATTTCCAGACCGAGCTGGAGAGCATTGGTCTGTTCGCAGCTGTGAGCGCTACCAGTGTTGGGTTACCTCTCAACCTTAACCTGTTTCTGGCTTTGATGGAGGATATATCTCGCTCACCGGGACTTTCGCAACTCCACTGGGGGAGTTGGGATTGGCCCTCCACGAGATAGCAGAGATTTCGAGACTGCCAATGGGGGATACTCCTTATGAGGAGTATGTTCCCACGAACCTGAGCTGGGGGATTCAGACCCTCGGGTAGTGGTAGTATACCAGGAGCTGATGTGCCACTACGTAGCGTGTACCACCTTTTATGGTGAGCCTTCTGATTTGGCTCATACCAACAAATAGGCGTCCTACCTCTTCTTTCACCGGGCCAGGGCTGCTAAGCCAGAGAAAGTCTTGGATACCAGGGATCAGCCTCTGAGCTTTCTGAGCGTGCTTAGTGCTCAGGTAGTCGACGATCTTATGGAGGACGCTGAGGTGCCAGATCAGATTCTCGATGAAGGGATAGGGAAATATCCTGCAGGCACTAAGGCCTACAGTTATTTGAGGCATTGCCGCAGGCCTCTGTCCAAGGAAGCTTAACTGGCTGGCTTCCTCTCTATATTGCTGCATCGACTAGTGGTACCCGGCTTTGCATTTGCAGACCGCATTCACCGGAATACCTTATGGCCTGCAGTGCGTCTGGTGTTCGGGGCAAGACTGGGCTTGCTCCCAGCCATGGTGTACCGCATACAAGCTAGCCCGAGGGCCATTACTGACGGGCTGCTTGCCGATGAAACTCGGCGCGATAGCTTTCCCAGGGTAGAATTACCATACTTGTATTTGATGGGATAGTTAATTCTCCATAACCCAGGGTGATGTCTCCCAGTAGTTCGGGGGGTAATTTCTTGCTGAATTACAATAAATCCTCTTGGAACATGACTACAGTTTTAGACTGTTGGCGGGCGTTGAATTTCAGTCACAGCTAGAAGCTCTTCTACACTGTCCCCTCTGTACATCTCAATCAACAGGGTATCAGACTTCAGGATATAGGCGATGGGAAGATCGTTCTTTCTCCTGAGGCTTTTAATTGGTTGGTCTGCATTAGACCTTCCCATTTACTGTATAGAAGCAAAGACCATTGCTTCTTGGAGCCCTACCTGCCTAGTCGGTTTGCCAGGCAGTTTGGGTACGACCAATTGCATGTGGGCAATATCGTTACCAGCTTCAGGTCCAGGGGTGGACTCATTGATGGAGCGAGATGATGGCGATACTTTATCATGGGTTGCACTGAAGCAATTTTTACCGTGCCCGTCATTTTACTCTCCACGGAGCTGCGTATCCTTCACTCGTATGCCCAGTTTTATGTGGCAACCAACACCTTCTATTACAATTTTGATATGCATGGAAGTTTTAGTATGCCCTCCTCCAAGTCTGCAGGAAGAGACGAAGTCCCCTCGGTCTCTTCTGACGAGGGTGAAGATTCCGTGAATCCAGATGAGCCTCTGTTGGCGGTGCCGAGGGGTGAAATACCTCCGCCTGTAGGGGCTTTGGTCATCTCTGGTAAGGGAATGGCTCCTGTTCCCAAGGAGACTTCCCCTCGCAAGAGGAAGAAGAAGACGGTTACCCGTCCTCTCAAGATTCCCGGCCATGAGGCTCCTAGAAGTGAACCTGCTGATTCCCCTGTCGGGGACGATTTTTTGATTGGAGGCTCCTCGCCTTTTAGAGAGGGAACCTCCACAGTTTCGGCTGGCGATGCCGGAGAATTCCAGCTTGAGGCTGTCATCGCTGCTACCGCTTCAGGTAGTGGTACGAGATTGCCTTCGGGCCCGAGCCAAATAAGGATATCTTTATCCAGATCAGCATCGAAAGAAACCCCTGCAGTGTCTGTAGGTGCACCCAGCGAGATTCCACCTGGTGAAC
Source organism: Iris macrosiphon (assembly GCA_036927795.1). Lineage (NCBI taxonomy): Eukaryota > Viridiplantae > Streptophyta > Magnoliopsida > Asparagales > Iridaceae > Iris > Iris macrosiphon. Next base: position 128,259,370 of record JAYESA010000010.1, on the reverse strand, counting down.
CTCGATTGGATCTGGGTGAAGATTCGGAAGAATACCTGCCGATGTCAGTTAGCACACCCCCTTCTCCAGGTATGACAGCTTGCCTAGCATTATTAAGAAACGATTTAGCTGTACTGGCCGCAGACGCGATATATACACCATCGGCCATGGGTAAATGTCGTCTTTATGCCTCTTTTTAGAAAAGTTAACATCATTTCGATATTAACTTCCTTTTGTCTTCTTTTCAGGGGAAGACATCTTCGGGGAGGGTAGTGTTGATGCGCCCTTTAGCTCTGTGTCAGCTCCTGGCGATGACATGGAGGTGCCCGACTTTGAAGAGGAAACATTTTTGGGTGCCGGCTCGCCCGAAGTGGTTCCGATATCTCAAGAGGAGGATGAACATGTCGTTGTGACATTGCCTCCTTTGAGTACGCCGGTCACTTCATCCGTTGTTGGCGCATCTTCTCTTATCGCACCATCTGTTGAGGCGACGACAGTGGCAACATCGTCTGCGGTCGTTCCTGGAGAGAGGTTCGCCAATATTGCAGCCACTCCCAGCGTTCATTCGGATCTAGCTATGCTGACTGAGCAGTATACCAGTATCTTCTATACCACTTTAAAAATGCTAATATCAATGGTGTTGGAGAAGAATCTAAGCTTTGAGGCTCTGAAGAGGTCCTCTCAGTTCGCGATGGTGCCGATCAGAGAATTCAACGACACTGGGGTAGCTGACACATTGGAGGAGATAGTTAATGGTTTGGAGCCAACCATTAATGAATATCTGCAGCTATCTCGAGTCAGCATTGATGACCTGGTCCAGGCTAGGTATGACTCCCTGACTGCAGAGCTTGCTGGGCAACTGGAATCTCTGAATAAATCCGTCCAGGAACAGCAGCAGAAGATAGATCATAAGCATGCCAAACTGGAGTATGTCATTCCTCAGCTGACTCAGTGTGACGTTGGCTATGAGGAAATGACAGCAAGGGTCCGCAGATTGAGAGATGAACTCGCTCAAGCGAAAGAGGAGGCTGTCTCTTTGTCAGCATCTTGAGATGTGCTGAAGCATCGAATGGAGACCGCTCAACAGAACCTGGCACATGTGGGTGTCATCCACTTAGGTTTTGTACGTGATCGGTCCGAGCTAGTTGCTTTGAACAATGATGCGGCAAGGCTGGAACGGGCTCGCACGTACGTCTTGAACTCCAGGAATGAGAGAATGGCTGCTCTGGCACGGCAGATTCGCGACCTAACCGCTCTCCCCAAATGATGTACTTTTTTGCTTTTAAATGTACTTTTTGCTCTTTCTGGGAATAGTAAAGAGGTTTCTTATCTGACTTTATGGACCCATCATTTTGGAATATAAATGACAGGTTTGGGTGAAAGTGATATCAGAGGTAATATGGACATGATATACTCTCGGTAAGCTTCAGCGGGACATATCTATTCAGAGGTTATATGGACGTGATAGAATATGCTCCGACTAAAATTTGTACACAAAACACTATCAGAGGTAATATGGACGTGATAGGTCTTGAAGTTCCAAATTAGTCAAATATATCTATTCAGAGGTTTTATGGACATGATAGAATACGATCTGACCAGTTTCGTTTTGGAAGTAGTATTGTCAGAATAAGACCTTCACCATACTCCACTTGAGCAAAGAAGGTTAAGCGTAGTACCTTTTCAGGAATTTGCCATTGATAGGAGCCATCAACAAGTTTCCATTAGGCTTGGCTAACCTGTAAGCGCTGTTTGAGAACGTCGTCTCGATCACATAAGGGCCTTCCCATTTGGGTTGGAATTTATCCTTACTCCTGTGAGTAAGAATCATCGGCCTTCTCACAGCTAAAACTAGCTCACCAACTTTGAAAACTCTTTCCTTTACTTTTTGATTAAAAATCTGGAAATGCGTGCTTGGTAGAACGCGATGAGCTGTTGAGCCTGAAGGCGTTTCTCGTCTAATCCTTCTAGCTCTTGAAGCCTTAACAGGTCATTCTTTTCTTGAGTCAGCTCATTAGCCACTACTATCCTAAGTGACAAAATCTAGTTTTCGATGGGGAGAACTGTTTCGCTCCCGTAAACCAATGAGAGTGGGGTACAACCTGTCGGTGCTCGTACTATTGTACGGTATGCCCAGAGACATTCTCCTAGCTTCTCATTCCAATCCCTCTTGTTTGAAGAGACGAACTTTTTCAAGAGCTTGATAATGGTTTTGTTGAAGGCTTCCGCCAAACCATTAGCAGCAGGATTATATGACGTAGAGGCCATATTTTGTATCCGATTTTTATCGCAAAATCGATAAAACGCTTGGCTGATGAATTGTGGCCCATTGCCATGAATTATCCTCCGGGATATCCCAAAGCGATAAATGACATGATGCTTGATGAAGCTGATCACATTAGATGCCTTTACCTTAGCAAGAGGGATTGCCTCTGCCTATTTAGAGAAATAATCCGTGATGGACAGTATGAACCAGTGACCTCTGGAAGAAGACGGGTGAATAGGACCAATGATATCCATACCCCATGCTTCGAAAGGCCAGGATGCAACCATAGGATGTAGATGTTCAGAAGGTTGATTTATAAAGTCTGCATGGACCTGACAGGCTTTGCATTGTTTTGCATACCTTATTGCATCTGTGATCATAGTAGGCCAGTAATAGCACATTCCCCTGATACGATCTTGTAGCTTAGGACCGGGTTGATGCGCTTTGCATACGCCATCGTAAGCTTCACGGATAATCCGCTGTGCCTCATCACCAGAGAGACATCGTAATAATAGCCCGTCATAAGTCCGGCGATATAGACATTGTGAAGATGCATCAAAATAGAAGCGTAATGATCGTCTTTTGACGGATACTGCTTTTTTAGGGTCCTCCAACAAGATTCCGTATGCCACAAAATCTATAAAGGGACTTCTCCAGTCTCTCTTTGGAAGATCTGTGTTCACAGCGTAGCTGCGTTCTATGTGAAAGTTATTTTTCACACAGAATAAATCTCTGTTAAGAAGGATCACCGAATTTTGCCTTCTTATAGGAGTAGCTAAATCTGCAGCTAGACTGGCTAGGGCATCAGCTTTCCGATTCTGAGATCGAGGTACATGCTCTAGGAAGAACCCTTTGAATGTCATGGCTATCTCGACTGTTGCTCGGTGATAGGGGATGAGGTCTGGATTTCAGACTTTATATATTCCTCTGACTTGATTGACGATCAGTAGAGAATCACCGAAAGCTTCCAGAGATTCGACGCCCAATTCCTTAGCGACTTGGAGCCCGATTAGTAGAGCTTTATACTCTGCCATATTATTGGAACAGGGATTGATCCTGGAGATGACATGAATAGTCTGGCCCGTGACATAGTTTTGTATTTTCTAAATAGCGAACATCAGAGCCAAGCACTCTTTTTCTACTGAGCTGTACCGGTATTCAGCCCCGACCATCATCCTGCTTAAATAGTAGATAGCCTGTTCATGACCCACATCGTTCTTCTGTACGAGAAGAGCTCCCAGAAAATGACCCATCGCTCGAATATACAGCAAGAATGGTCTTCCTATGACGGGAGGCACCAGAACTGGCGGATTAGTGAGGTAGCATTTGATATCATTAAACGCTTGCTGACAGGCTTCGTCCCATACGAAGGATACACCTTTCTTTATGAGACGAGAAAAAGGCTGACATCTTCCAGAGAGGTTGGATATAAATCTCCGGATATAAGCCAGAAGACCTTAAAATTCCCTGAGTTCTCTCAGATTATGGGGCGATCGCATTTCTAAGATGGCCTTGACTTTATCAGGGTCACTTGAATGCCTTTAGCGGTAATGACAAATCCCAGGAATTTGCCACTAGATACACCCAGAAAGGACTTTGTAGGATTCATTTTGAGTTGATATTGGTGCATCAACTCAAATACTGTCTTCAAGTCTTGGATATGATTATCCTTGAGGCGGCTTTTGACAACTACATCGTCCATGTAACATTCTACTATTTTGCATAAATGCTCATGGAATATGTTACTCATAGCCCGTTGGTACGTAGTCCGGCATTCTTCAATCCGAAGGGCATGACCATATAGCAATATACCCCCAATGGTGTCCGGAAGGCAGTATGCTTCTCGTCTTCAGGATGTATCTTGATTTGATTGTATCCTGAAAATCCGTCCATGAAAGACATACGTTCAAAACCGCATGTATTGTCAATCATGACGTCTATGATGGGAAGAGAAAACTCATCCTTGGGGCATGCTGCATTCAGATCTCGGTAATCGATGTAGACACATACTTTCCTATTTTTCTTCATGACCGGGACAACATTGGCGACCCAGTCGGGATGTTGTTCTTCCCGGATAAAATTGCAGGCTATCAACTGCTTGATTTCAGCTTCAATGGCGTCTATCATATCCGAGCGGAACCGGCGTTGGTGCTGCTTCACAGGCTTAGAATCGGGCAATATATTGAGTTTATGAGTAGCCACCTTTGGATCAAGACTTGGCATGTCCTCATAATTCCATGCAAAGACGTCGATATATTCTTTTATCAGCTGGATAACTTCTTTCCTTTCTTCTTCGGAAAGATTGTTACTGATAAATATCGGCTTTGGCGAAAGTTCATCCCTAACGTCAATCTGGATAACTTTATCTTCAGTGGGAGGTTCTCTCTGCTCGAACCAGAATTCCCATTGTGTATCCATTTGTTGAGCCCAAGAGTCATTCTCAAACGGTTCGAATTCTTATTCGTCTACTTCGAAGGAATCCGTCACTACCATATTTACTGATAATGTTTGTTCGAGAGCATGAGATGAGTCGGAGGGCGCTGAGCCGTTTTGAGAAGAGGAAAAGATATCCTCGTTTGACTCAGAAGTTGCAAGGGATGTGGTATACCCTAACCCGAAACGAGTTCGTTGATAGTAGGGGTCGCCGTGCAGCGGCATTCGTCTGCCTTTCCCGCAGTTGAGACCTGGTTCCAGCTTCAAGTCATAACCCATACTTTGCATGATCTTCAAAGCTTGCGGGCTGTATCTGTGAACATGTATTTTACCAACATCGTAATCGAAAGAATCTTCTTGTACGGTTGGTTCATTACGCATGTGACCAAAGACTATTGAACGCTGACTGCTGCAGGCAGGCGGGACAATGAAGATAGAATCCTCATGTGGTCCATATGTCGTGATGACATTAGATGATGATGCTACTTCCCACACATACGGATGATAGGAATCTATAGCTTCCAAGAATTTTTGTGCTATGGGTTCTATATCGTCATGGGGAGAGGATTACTGATTTGGAATTTGAGCGTCAATATACTGGAAAAGAGGACCTTTATTATCATCCGAAACCGCGTTCCTGGTTGTATTTACATCAATCGGCTGCCTGTTGCGCCGAAGGTTGATGACCAAGGGTGGAGGCTTCTGGTTTAAAGTGATCACTAGAGGATCACCTCCTCTTCCTGACCTGGTTTTGTTCAGGTGGATAGCCATAGGCTCCATGGCTTTTGGACGAGTAGTTCGCCCTTTCACCTTGATTGACAGAGGTTGTTCGGTAGAGGGTTCTTCTGGCTCCCGGTGGGATTCCTTCTCTGCTTTGCCTGACACCTCTTCCATGTAGTCTTGAGAGTACAGCACGGTATCAGAGTAGTAGGATTCTACTCATTTAAATGGGTTCAGGTCAGCAAACTCCGTTTGTACTGTTCCTTGGGCATCTATATATTTAAAGCATTGATGTAGAGTCGAAGGAACGATGCTGTGGTCGTGGATCCAAGGTCTGCCCAGCAGAATATTGTAGGACACCTCTTGTCACGACCCGTACCCGATGTAAGGATACTAGTCGGAAACAACGCCCAGCCTACGCAGCAGAATCGGCGGTAGAACGCTGTCTAGATAGTCTATCTAAAGTAATAAACCACCAATAATGATAGAATACTCAATCACAGAACTAAGATAGAATAAGCACGAAATCAGATAAGAATAGAATAGTCACCATACAACTCATGAGTTTAAAATAATACATCAATGAGTCTGAAGAGCAACAAAATAAGCTGGAGACAAATCCAGTACAAAAGAATACTACAATACTATAAAGCTACAACTCCAGGGTCAACTGTCTCAGTTGGGATAAGTCCCTCTTGAGCCAGGGTCTCAAAATCTAAACCCACAACATCCTAGGGTCCGTAATAGGTAGGGTACTCCTCAGTGTCATCTGGAAAAATATATCCAGTCAGGAAAGGAGCAGAGTACATCTCTAACAGCAGTTCTAATCCATGATAAAAACCTTGTAACAGTAAATAGCTATGGATAAACAAGATGCACAATAGATACAAGAGATATATAGACAATAAGTAAATACTGGAAAGAAATATAATAATGAACAATATGCCAATGAAACAAAAATACTAATGACTAAGTGTGTGAGTATTAGCTTAACATGTGATCGGCTTGGGCAAGATATAATGCGGCCTGGCTAATCATACGTGCGGTGCATGATCAACACTATTCGCTTACCAATACTTTATTCAATAGGGATTTAATCACATATCTATACTAATACTCCCCACCCCCAACTGGTATAATAGATCCAACCACGGTATGCTATGGCACTAGATTCCCCAAGAAGAGAGCGACTCCTCCCGAAAATCGGTGTCTGTACATGTACAAGATAACCAATGAAACAATACTTGTACCATATACACCATATACCAAGGAATAACATCTCATGACGAGATCCGGATATACCAATCCGTGTAACCATAGTGTCAAAAGAAACATATATATCTACACTAGATACAACGAACATAGAGGATATCATAAATGAGAAACTATCAGAGAATGTACTCGCCTGAATTCCAATGAATAGTCTCACAGATGTCTGACTCGGTGCCTCGAAGACCTAGATATAGAATACCACATTAATACAAGGTCCCGGAAAGAGAACAAGTCAAACTAGTCAACTTCTAGGTCAATAAATAAATTCTAAGTCAAAAGTCAACTATGGTCAACTCTAAAGTCAACTAAAGTCAAACATGGTCAAACCAAGGTCAACCTCACAAGAAATCTATAAATAAAATAGAAAATAAAATACAACAATTTAGGAATCAAAATTAGATCCCAATTGATACCCACACAAAGTATACTAATAATACAATTAATGCACACTCTAAATAATGTATATACAAACCAATATTTATACAAATAAAATAATATATTATTATTATTATACCTCACAAAAACACCTATATATATACATATATATATATACAAATATAATATATAATATATAAATTAAATCTGCCAAATCGTCACTGAAAACAGTGAGCTAAAAATACAAATTAAATAAAATAGGCTTTCAGTGACAGTTCCTACTGTCACTGAAACCACCGTCGCCAAAGCCGCTGTGCAAACTGCACTGCTGTCACCTATTGGTGACAGTTCTCAACTGTCACAGCAAAATCCGTCGCTGCTGCTGCGAATCCCGCTCACTGCATGGGTTATTAATGACAGTGGCGGCTCTGTCATTAATAATCCGCCGCCACTGTTACAGCGGCTGCTGCTGTAACCGCCTAATTAATGACAGTTCTCTGTCATTAATCCTACTGTCACTAAAAACACAGAAAATATATATATAAATATATATATATATAAATCTATATATAAATCAAAATATATATATAAAAATAATTAGATAAATATATATACTTATATATATACAATTAAATACTATTAGTTACAAAACACAATGCACATATTAATGTACGTATTTTACATGGCTAGAAGCACACATAAAAATACATTCATTAAATTAACAATTAAATATATAATAATTATAAATAATATAATTACATATTTAAACACATAAATATATTTTATAAAACATTTATGTATAATTTATGTTATTAACATAAGTACATATATAATTGCATGCAAGAAAGCTACATACATATATTTATACATCACATTAGAACACATAGAAATATAGATCTATGCTATAATAAATACCATAATAAATACAATAAAATAATATATAATATCTATATATATTTACTAATTATAAATGAAGAATTTAAAGCATAAATAATTAGATCTACACATAAACACACCAATTTGGAGAGTATCACACCGTATCCCACTAGATCTAGGAAACGCATGTGACATGAGTCCAACACACAACCAATTGCACCCCGAAGGACACAAACAAGTCACAAATAATATTTATGAACAAATCAAAGTGTCAAAAGTAGATCTATGTGTCCGTGTCAAAATACGACATGTACAAAGTCCCGTGTCGGAGGAAAAATCCCCAAAATGACACGTATCACCAAATAGTTGGGATACGAACCACATGTACCCAAATATAGACACGACACAAGCCTCAAACACATAAGCACATGTCCAATTGATCTATAGGATCAATTGACACACACAACAAAATGTAAATTCGGAATTCCAACAAAATTGACACAAAAAGCACCATAACTTTCTCCATGGGTCTCCTATGAACACAAAATAAATTCCTATGGGTAGTAGATACATATAAGTTGATTTTACATTATTAAATCTCAGATTTAGAAGCTATTTTAATGGAAAAAAACTGAATTATACCTATTGGGAGATGGATTCCCAATGAAACCTCCAATTGAGATAAACTTGCTTCCAAATTATAGATCCTTGCTCCTCTTTGTAGATCCTTGCTTCCTCCTTCTAGATCCTTGCTTCTCAACTTTCTAATGGTGAATTGGGAAGAATTTGGGATGAATTTGGTGGAGAATTGGAATGGAAATGGAGGGAATTTGGGAGTGGGAAATTCTAGATCTAGATTGGAAATGAGAATAAGAGGAGAGAGAAATCCCCCCCTCCTAATATAGGCCGGCCATGCCCCCTTCCCCAAGCAATTGTAAAATGTCCAATGTACCCCTTGGGGCCTCTCATGAAGAAATAATTAAGGAAGGAAGCTTCTAGTCTAATTATTTAATTAATTTAATCCATCTCCTTAACCATGGGCTTTCTAAATGGGCCAAGTCTAACTATTTAATTCATGTTGGTCCATGGGTCCAAACTACACTAGTTGGGTCTACTAAAATAAGTCCAAAATAATTAAATAACATCCAACAACAATTAAATAATACAACAAAAATTATTTACCATGCACAATATTTGTTTAAATAGAAAATTACTAAAATACCCTTTTTCCTAAATGTGGTAGTGACCAAGTCTACCCTCCTTAAAATAATTTTGTCCTCGAAATTTAAAGATGAAAACTACCCCCAGAAAATCACAGAACAGAACTAAAGAATCACAATTAACTAATGAATAGAATATAACTAGAAAATAACATACCTCAAGGTACAAACAAATATGGATAACGCTCTCGCATGTCATCCTCTCTCTCCCAGGTAGACTCCCCCGGAGAGTGATGCCTCCATGCGACACGCACCAAAGGAATAGTCTGGTTCCTCAGCACCTTCTCTCTCCGATCCAGAATCTCAACTGGCTGCTCTGGATAGCTAAGAGTAGGGCCTACCTCTATCTCTGAGTGATCCAATACATGACTAGGATCTGCCACGTATCGTCTCAACTGCGACACATGAAACACGTTGTGCACTCCCTCCAATGCAGGTGGCAAGTCTAGTCTATAAGCAACTGCACCGACCCTCTCTAGAATAATAAAAGGTCCGATGAATCGCGGACTAAGCTTTCCGCCTCCACCGAAGCGAATCGTGCCTCGTGTCGGAGAAATCCTCAGAAACACCAAACTATCCACCTAGAACAAAACACCATCTTAAAAACTTAATCTATAACAAACAAGAACAAGCACAAACAAAATCTAAACTATACCTCAAACTCCAAAGGTCTTCGATGGCTATCGGCCCAATGCCGCTGTCTGTACTGTGCCACTCGAAGTCTGTCTCTGATCAACTGAACCTTCTCCGCTGCATCCACAACCATTTCTGGCCCAAGCAAAACTCTCTCTCCAACATCGTCCCAAGACAAAGGAGTACGACACCTCCGACCATATAGAGCTTCAAAAGGTGACATCTCTATACTGGCCTGGTAACTGTTGTTGTAAGCAAACTCTACCAAATGGAGATGGTCCTCCCAAGAACCCTCGAAATCTAGTACACAAGTGCGCAACATATCCTCGAGAGTCTGGATAGTCTTCTCTGACTGCCCATCTGTCTGGGGATGATATGCAGTACTGAACTTGAGCTGAGTGCCCAAACTCTCCTGCAAACTCCTCCAGAAATGAGAAGTGAAACGACTATCCCGATCTGAGACTATGCTGACGGGAACTCCATGTATCCTAAAGATCTGCCTCACATACATCTCTGCCAGCTTCTCCGTAGACAAACTCACCTTGAAAGGTAAAAAGTGGGCCGACTTGGTCAACCTATCAACAATGACCCAAATTGCGTCTTTCCTTCCTGGAGATCGTGGAAGTCCGAACACAAAATCCATAGTAATGTGTTTCCACTTCCACTCTGTAATGGGTAATGGCTGAAGTAAACCTCCTGGCCTCTGCCTCTCGGCTTTCACCTGCTGGCACACTAAGCATCTGGATACAAACTGTGCCACTTCCCTCTTCATGCCATACCACCACACACTCTCTCGCATATCCCGATACATCTTGTTAGCACCTGGATGTATGGAATACTGAGAGCGATGCGCTTCCTGCAACACCTCCTCGCGCAACTCTCCACTAGGCACACACAATCTAACTCCATGCCTCAAAGATCCATCCTCTGAAATAGTGAAATCATCCTCCAATCCTGCTCTCACCTGAGCTCTGATACTCCTCAAAGATACATCATCATACTGTGCTGCCTTAATCCTGTCCATCAAATCTGAGTGTATCTGTAATCCCTATATCTGCATAGCACACCCAGGAACAATCACCTCAATGCCTAAGCTCTCCAAGTCCTCCAACAAATATCGATCCTGCGTTAAGAACATAGCTACCAGATACCTGCTCAAAGCATCGGCAACTATATTGGCTTTCCCAGGATGATATTGCAAAGAGATATCAAAATCCTTCATCAGTTCCAACCACCGATGCTGCCTCATGTTCAACTCCTTCTGCGTGAAAACGTACTTCAAGCTTTTGTGGTCTGTGAAGATCTCCACACGCTCTCCGTACAAATAATGTTTTCACAACTTCAGAGCGAAGATGACGGCTGCCAACTCCAAATCATGGGTAGGATAGTTCTTTTCATGAGGACGCAATTGCCTGGATGCATAGGCAATCACTTTCCCATGCTGCTGAAGAATACAACCTAAACCCTTTCCCGATGCATCACTATAAATAGTGAAACCTCCGGACCCTGATGGCAACGTCAAAATAGGAGCAGACGTCAACCTCTTCTTCAACTCCTCAAAAGCAACCTGGAAATCCTCCGTCCAAACAAACTCCACATCCTTCCTTGTGAGTCTGGTCATCGGCTCGGCAATCCTCGAAAAATCTTGCACAAACTTCCTGTAGTAGCCTGCCAATCCCAAGAAACTCCTGATCTCTGCTACCGAACTCGGAGTCTTCCAAGATTCCACTGCTGAAATCTTCTTCGGATCTACTGAAATACCATCACCAGTCACAACATGCCCCAAGAATTCTACCTTGTCCAAAAAAAACTCACACTTGGACAACTTCCCATAAAGCTCCTCCTTCCTCAGCACATCCAACACAATCCTCAAATGCTCCTCATGCTCCTCCGGTGTCCTCGAGTATATGAGTATGTCATCGATGAACACCACCACGAACTTGTCAAGGTACTGGTGGAATACTTTGTTCATCAAGTTCATAAATACCGCCGGTGCATTAATCAAACCAAACGGCATCACCATAAACTCGAACTGACCATATCGAGTTCTAAAAGCAGTCTTCGGTATGTCCTCCGGCTTCACTTTCACTTAATGGTAGCCTGATCTTAAATCTATCTTAGAAAATACCTTCGCACCACTCAACTGATCAAACAGATCATCTATCCGTGGTAAAGGATACTTATTCTTGATAGTGAGATTATTCAAAGCCCTGTAATCAATGCACATGCGCACCGATCCATCCTTCTTCGGTACAAACAATATCGGGGCTCCCCATGGTGAAGAACTCGATCTGATAAACCCCTTATCCTGCAATTCGTCCACCTGCTTCTTCAACTCGACCAGCTCGCTGTTGTTTACTCTATAGACATGCTGCGAAATTGGTTCTGCACCTGGCACCAAGTCTATAGAAAATTTAACATCTCGATCTGGTGGCAATCCTGGCAATTCCTCAGGAAACACATCCAAGAATTCTGCTATCAACGGATGCGGCAACTCCTTGTCTTCCACCATAGCTCCACAAATAATGCTTTCTCCCTGCTCTGCAGTTCCTCTAGCAAACTCGAACTCTGGCTCTCCTGGAGGACCAAACAAAACTCTACCTCCTCTACAATCTATGCTAGCACGGTACCTACTCAACCAATCCATCCCGAGTACAATGTCGTAGCTCGGAAGTGGCATTACAAGTAGACACGCACTCAACTCCCGGCCTCCCAGAGTAACTCTCTGATCCTTACAAATATCATTAACCAGGAAAATGCCTCCCCCGGTCATGATCTTGCAAGTCCTAAGCAAAGACTCAGCTACCAAACCATGCTTCAGAGCAAAAGAAACAGATACAAAACTATGGGAAGCACCACTAGCAAACAAAGCTAAAGCTGGAATGGAATCAAGAAGAATAGAACCTGCAATGACATCTCCGGTGGGTTCCTCCTCTTCGACGGTCATAGCAAACGCTCGTCCCTGCCGAGCACCTCCCTGCTGTTGATGCTGGACAAAACGCTGCTGCTGTGTCGGAAGCGGTCCCCTCGGTTGTGCTGCAGGTGGTCCCGTTTGTGTCCTCGGAGCTGGAGCTGCTCCTTGAACTGCACGACGAGGACACTCCCTCGATTGATGCCCTTCAGTACCACAATACAAACAAACTCCTAGTCTTCTCCTGCAAACTTCCCAGATGTGGCCAGGCTTCTTACAAAAGTTGTATGGAGCTTGCTGTAACTGTCTCTGCTGCTGAGGTGCCTGGTGAAAAGGCACTCTAGCTGGAGTCTGGTTCTGCTGTGGCTGCTGGAAAGGTCTGGACTAGAAATGAGGACGTTTGGCAGATACTGCACTGCCGTTGGCCCCCAGAAAAGAATTACGGTCTCTCTTGGTCTTCAAACCCAGATCCCGCTCAACCTTGCGTGCCTCCGCAAGTATCTCCGAATATGTCTCATAAAAAGACGGAATGAGAATCAATATGGCACAAGATATAAGACATCAAGGAAAGGACAGTTTAAGGGATCAAGTATCAATGTCAAAGGAGAATAGTTGAATCAAAAGAATTTTCCTAGATGTGATTGAGTATCTCAGCCTATATCCTATATCCTATCGCAGGCTCGTAGTAGTACAACTAAGTTGTCGCACTACCACGACATCACATACTTGTGAAGCTAGACCTGCATGGGCTACCACCAAAAATGTGTCACGACCCGTACCCGATGTAAGGATACTAGTCGGAAACAACGCCCAGCCTACGCCGCAGAATCGGCGGTAGAACGCTGTCTAGATAGTCTATCTAAAGTAATGAACCACCAATAATGATAGAATACTCAATCACAGAACTAAGATAGAATGAGCACGAAATCAGATAAGAATAGAATAGTCACCATACAACTCATGAGTTTAAAATAATACATCAATGAGTCTGAAGAGCAACAAAATAAGCTGGAGACAAATCCAGTACAAAAGAATACTACAATACTACAAAGCTACAACTCCAGGGTCAACTGTCTCAGTTGGGATAAGTCCCTCTTGAGCCAGGGTCTCAGAATCTAAACCCACAACATCCTGGGGTCCGTAATAGGTAGGGTACTCCTCAGTGTCATCTGGAAAAATATATCCAGTCAGGAAAGGAGCAGATTACATCTCTAACAGCAGTTCTAATCCATGATAAAAATTATGTAACAGTAAATAGCTATAGATAAACAAGATGCATAATAGATACAAGAGATATATAGACAATAAGTAAATACTGGAAAGAAATATAATAATGAACAATATGCCAATGAAACAAAAATACTAATGACTAAGTGTGTGAGTAATAGCTTAACATGTGATCGGCTTGGGCAAGATACAATGCGGCCTGGCTAATCATACGTGCGGTGCATGATCAACACTATTCGCTTACCAATACTTTATTCAATAGGGATTTGATCACATATCTATACTAATACTCCCCACCCCCAACTGGTATAATAGATCCAACCACGGTATTTTATGGCACTAGATTCCCCAAGAAGAGAGCGACTCATCCCAAAAATTGGTGTCTGTACATGTACAAGATAACCAATGAAACAATACTTGTACCATATACACCATATACCAAGGAATAACATCTCATGACGAGATCCGGATATACCAATCCGTGTAACCATAGTGTCAAGAGAAACATGTATATCTACACTAGATACAACGAACATAGAGGATATCATAAATGAGAAACTATCAGAGAATGTACTCGCCTGAAGTCCAATGAATAGTCTCACAGATGTCTGACTCGGTGCCTCAAAGACCTAGATATAGAATACCACATTAATACAAGGTCCCGGAAAGAGAACAAGTCAAACTAGTCAACTTCTAGGTCAATAAATAAATTCTAAGTCAAAAGTCAACTATGGTCAACTCTAAAGTCAACTAAAGTCAAACATGGTCAAACCAAGGTCAACCTCACAAGAAATCTATAAATAATATAGAAAATAAAATACAATAATTTAGGAATCAAAATTAGATCCCAATTGATACCCACACAAAGTATACTAATAATACAATTAATGCACACTCTAAATAATGTATATACAAACCAATATTTATACAAATAAAATAATATATTATTATTATTATTATACCTCACAAAAACACCTATATATATACATATATATATATACAAATATAATATATAATATATAAATTAAATCTGCCAAATCGTCACTGAAAACAGTGAGCTAAAAATACAAATTAAATAAAATAGGCTTTCAGTGACAGTTTCTACTGTCACTGAAACCACCGTCGCCAAAGCCGCTGTGCAAACTGCACTGCTGTCACCTATTGGTGACAGTTCTCAACTGTCACAACAAAATTCGTCGCTGCTGCTGCGAATTCCGCTCACTGCATGGGTTATTAATGACAGTGGCGGCTCTGTCATTAATAATCCGCCGTCACTGTTACAGCGGCTGCTGCTGTAACCGCCTAATTAATGACAGTTCTCTGTCATTAATCCTACTGTCACTAAAAACACAGAAAATTTATATATAAATATATATATATAAATCTATATATAAATCAAAATATATATATATAAAAACAATTAGATAAATATATATACTTATATATATATAATTAAATACTATTAGTTACAAAACACAATGCACATATTAATGTACGTATTTTACATGGCTAGAAGCACACATAAAAATACATTCATTAAATTAACAATTAAATATATAATAATTATAAATAATATAATTACACATTTAAACACATAAATATATTTTATAAAATATTTATGTATAATTTATGTTATTAACATAAGTACATATATAATTACATGCAAGAAAGCTACATACATATATTTATACATCACATTAGAACACATAGAAATATAGATCTATGCTACAATAAATACCATAATAAATACACTAAAATAATATATAATATATATATATATATTTACTAATTATAAATGAAGAATTTAAAGCATAAATAATTAGATCTACACATAAACACACAAATTTGGAGAGTATCACACCGTATTCCACTAGATCTAGGATACGCATGTGACACGAGTCCAACACACAACCAATTGCACCCCGAAGGACACAAACAAGTCATAAATAATATTTATGAACAAATCAAAGTGTCAAAAGTAGATCTATGTGTCCGTGTCAAAATACGACATGTACAAAGTCTCGTTTCGGAGGAAAAATCCCCAAAATGACACGTATCACCAAATAGTTGGGATACGAACCACATGTACCCAAATATGGACACGACACAAGCCTCAAACACATAAGCACATGTCAAATTGATCTATAGGATCAATTGACACACACAACAAAATGTAAATTCGGAATTCCAACAAAATTGACACAAAAAGCACCATAACTTTCTCCATGGGTCTCCTATGAACACAAAATAAATTCCTATAGGTAGTACATACATATAGGTTGATTTTACATGATTAAATCTCAGATTTAGAAGCTATTTTAATGGAAAAAAACTGAATTATACCTATTAGGAGATGGATTCCCAATGAAACCTCCAATTGAGATGAACTTGCTTCCAAATTGTAGATCCTTGCTCCTCTTTGTAGATCCTTGCTTCCTCCTTCTAGATCCTTGCTTCTCAACTTTCTAATGGTAAATTGGGAAGAATTTGGGATGAATTTGGTAGAGAATTGGAATGGGAATGGAGGGAATTTGGGAGTGAAAAATTCTAGATCTAGATTGGAAATAAGAATGAGAGGAGAGAGAAATTCCCCCTCCTAATATAGGCCGGCCATGCCTCTCATGAAGAAATAATTAAGGAAGGAAGCTTCTAGTCTAATCATTTAATTAATTTAATCCATCTCCTTAACCATGGGCTTTCTAAATGGGCCAAGTCTAACTATTTAATTCATGTTGGTCCATGGGTCCAAACTACACTAGTTGGGTCTACTAAAATAAGTCCAAAATAATTAAATAATATCCAACAACAATTAAATAATACAACAAAAATTATTTACCATGCACAATATTTGTTTAAATAGGAAATTACTAAAATACCCTTTTTTCTAAATGTGGTAGTGACACCTCTGAATCAATGACGTAACATGTAGCCACTGATCTGAGGTCGCCAATCTAGATCCTCAGGCGAATTTTTTCCAACGGCTTACTTTTCATGGCGTTGAAACCCACGATTGTAGTGGTGGTGTAAGCCAATTCGCTGGTAGGAATCCTCAGCGGTCTGAGCAGACTATGAGGAATTATGCTGATTGATGATCCTGGATCTATGTGAATCCGGTCGACCTCCATGGAGCCGACATACCCGGTGTAATAGAGGCGTCTGTCATGCCTGTTATATTTTAATAGTATGTCATCTTGAGTGAAAGTGATATTCGGGACCACCTCCATCACACTGTGGCATTGAGGACATGCCACGGGTTCTTCGTCAGGGGACTTGAACTGGGTCAAGTATGCATCCGCCTGCATCAATGCTTCACTCAGGGCTTGTTGAGTGTCTTGAGAGAGCCTAAGTAGTTCAAAGATGGACAACCTGGCTGGTGTATTAGCCAGTTGGACCAGGATGACGAAGTTGTATGGCTTCTCTAAACCTTTGTTTTGAATGTTTTTCAAAGGTTTATCGAAGCACACTTCTTTTTGCTTCCCTTTGTCCGCCGAAGTTGGTCTTGAAGGACCGATCTCTGGTATGGCGGGTTCTTGCTCTGAAGGCTTGGTAGCTGAAGCATCTGTCGGTGCATCTTCCTGACTTGCTTCATAGTCTTTGAGGTAAGCTTTTCCTGAACGGGTTCCAGTAGCCAAGACCTCATCTTCTAATGCCGAGTGCACCATCACCGTGTAACATGGTTTTTGTTTCGAGTTCTTCTTAGACTTAGCCTTAGAAGCTTGAGTCTCTTTCTCGATCTCCGACACCAGATCTGGATGAACCCATATGATCTCGCCCCGCTGGGTAGTTAGGGGTAGCAGGTCATGATTTTGACCCCTAGCTGGGGGAGATTAACGATGTTCATCGTTGTCCAGAAAATAGGTGTAACACCGTCCAAGACTTCTTGGGGAGGCAGATTGCCAAATTGCAGGGAGATCATGT
Source organism: Iris macrosiphon (assembly GCA_036927795.1). Taxonomy (NCBI): domain Eukaryota; kingdom Viridiplantae; phylum Streptophyta; class Magnoliopsida; order Asparagales; family Iridaceae; genus Iris; species Iris macrosiphon. The sequence continues at coordinate 128,241,540 of JAYESA010000010.1, read as the reverse complement.
TGGCTGTGACCGTCTTTTCGCTGTTACGCAGAGTGATGGCCTTAGCATCGATCAGCTCCTGGATCATCCTCTTCGGTACATAATACGCCTTTATAGGGTGGTGTATGTATCTATGGAAGATGCAGTACTTGGGGTTATTAGTACTGCCGACTTCATTAGGCCGCTTCTCCTCAGGAAGGGTAATATTGCCGCTTTTGACGAGACACTCGAATATGCTCGGAATATCGTCGTCGTCGAAAGAGTATACTTCAATGGGCCTGGAAGTCCCAGGTTTCGTCTGCGTGGTTGCCGCAGTCTTTTGCCTGGACGTATTGATTGCCAGAGCTTCTTTTCCTTTGGAACTACGAGGATGGTCGTTGTTGGGGGATGACCTCTTGCCTCTATCGGAGGTAGAGATCATGATGCCATTATCACGCACCTTCCGACTGTTGTCCTCGGCGGCTACCGCTGAGATGATGAACGAGGGCCAATCATGGAACTGATATGGTCCAGTGAACACCGAGATTACGGAAAGAAGGTTCTTCCTGCAAATGTCGACCAATGCCGAGTCTGGAACTCCGGGAGGCATTAGCAAAGTGGCTTGTTGAAAACGTTCGATGAAGGTGCGAACGTCCTATTTTTCCTTCTGCTTCACTTCGATAAGAGAGGACATAGACATGTCCATCCCTCCCTCGTAGAATCTTGCGAAGAATAAGGCTTTGAAGTCATCGAAGAAAGTAATGCAGTTGTCCGCCAGGCTGCGGTACCACTGGTAAGCCACTCCCGAGAGATAGCCCTTGAACACCCGAGTGAGGAGGGCGTCATTCCCTTATAATAATACCGTCATCATACTGAAGTAGTTCATATACTGACTCAGTGATGTTTTTTCCTCGAACAGAGCCATAGTCTGTGGTTTGTATTTAGGAGGGAAAGGGGTCTCTTCCCAGATAGCTAGGTAAGGTTGATTGATTCCCAATTTCTTGAGCTGATCTTTGTGCTTCAAGGCATCAAATTGGGCTTTCAACTCCCGTACTGCCTGTATCTGATTTTCAGCCGGTAGCGGGACCACGGAGTAGTAAGGAATCGGTTGTATCGCGACTCCAACGGGAGGTAATATATTCTCCGAGTGAGGAAGCAGAGGAACTGCTGACTCCTGATCTAGAGAAGGCTCTTGGATCGTATTGGATGGTGGTAAGTCCACCCCCACACGTATCTGAGTTGGAGGGACCGATGCTTGAGCCATTGCAGCTGTGTGTTGAGTTAGCATCATCTGGTGCATGTTCTCCATCATGGATTGCATCTCTTTCAGAGATGTCTCCAGTACAGTAATGCGTTGCTCAGCGCACCCCGACAGGGAAGATTCCTCGCGTTCATCTCCAATGGCATAAACTCCCATCTCCCTGGGTGTCATTGAAGGATTAGTATAGGTATTTGTAGAAGTTGACTCTATACTTTCAGTATCTGATTCGGGAGACTGGTGACCCCCAGCATCAAAATCAGAAGAGTATGAAATTGGTTGTCGTGACCTCGAATGAGTGTTTCGGAACACCCCAGCTTCAGTGTTCCGAAGGAGCTTGTTGAATCTCCTTCGGCTCGGAGTTCTAGAGGGATGACGTCTTGAGCTCGACCTTCCTCTAGGTATGTGCGAAGCCATGTTCACTGATGCATGTATGGGCTCTTCTTCCTGGAAAGATGGAGAGTAGCTCAATCGGTCAAAACATTGACTGTTTTGCTTCAGAACAGCAATAATTAACTATAATCCTATGGCTATTACAACAGTGCTCGCTAGGAGGCATAATAGACATGTTGAAAGATCCCCTATCCTTGCGTTTCTGGATCAGATACTCACGCAGGTCAGGAGGATTTACAGAAGAAGAATATGGCTTGTTCCTTCTGTTCACATCAGTGGGCATGCGGATGTTGGGAACCATAGTTTTCTCTGTGCCACCCGTATACAACAGGTTGGCCATCTGGGTAGTGAATAATCCCCGAAGAGTTTGTCTTTCCATAAACTGAGCCCTCTTTACGCTGTGGGGCTTCGCTTGGCGTAATTTGGAGCTCTGCTCGGGCTGGCGTAAAGTTGAGGATGTCCTCAGTCGGCCGTCAGCCTCTCACGTAATTCGGAGGGCAGGCAGATTCTTCCCTTGCTGGCGTAAAGGACGAGAAGTTGAGCAGTCCGCCGCTTTCTTTCCCTTGCGTAGATTGCAGGGATCATCTGCTTTTTCGCGGAGGGCAGATGCATTTTTAGGTGCGAAGCGTATTTGGAATTTCTGATTTGGCGCTAAGGCAATGTCATAAATTCTGTTTGCCACGTCATCGACGAGAGACTGGATTTTACGTGCAGAGCGCGAAGTATACTTCTGGATTAGCGCTGAGGCATTGCCAGAAGTTTTGTCTATTCCGTCAGTGACGGAAGATTGAATTTTATGCGCAAGGCACGGAGGGAGCGATGCTACAACCTCATTGGTCGGAGAGGTCGGAGAGTCGACAGGAATGGTAGAGGATGACTTGGGCATCCAGATCTTACGCAGCTTCCTGTTGTCTTGGACAGAGAGAGAGTGAGAGCTACCCCCTGTTCGAAGCATGTCTTCGTAGGCAGACTGGTCGAACTGGACGACCAGGGTCTTCTTCACGGATCCCACGGATACCGCATCATGTTGAGCAATTGCTTCCTCATCAGAAGAGAAAGATGTCCCCAACAGAGTCGCCATCTTGTGTTTGATAATAAATGAAAGAAATAAAATAAGGTTTATACGAAACCCGCTCTTAGGTTCACAAACAAGAAGTACAATTAATCCTTTACGAGGATGTCGAGTACAATTTTTTAATCTGGGTAAATATTGCTATAGGAGTCAGATCTGCAGTCGATCACTTTGTCCCTTGGACCACACGATGATGAAGAAGTGCCGTAGAAGACAGAAAGCAGCTTCGAAGGTTGCTAAAGAGAGTGGATGCTCGATGCCAAAGTCGTCGATCACTACTCTTTGCCTGAGCTCAGGATTCTTCTCTCCCAAAGACTCTTTGACTCTTAGTTCCTTGACCTTCTCTCTTGATCTTGGGATCTTTGACCTTCAAATCTGCGACCTTGGTTCTGACCTTCAGCTTTTCAACCTTGACCTCTGTCAATAGAGGTCTCTATTTATAGAGTTTTAGTGATAGTGACCACTCAGTCGGAATAGAAGCCAAGTAGTGGAAAGTATAGCACCCTTTTATACGAAAAATAACCGTTGCCCGCATATAAATGACCTTTTGAATGAGCGTGTGATGCGTGTCCAATTAAGAGACAATGGGTATAACTGCTGCGAAGATCATGGCATAAAAGCCACGTAGATAGTTATCCCTCGCGTAGAGAAGGTTGGCGTAGAAACCAATAACTTTCACTATGGTGTAGAAGCCAAAAATTTATCAAACCGGCATAGAAGCCGAGTAGGTGTAGAAGCCGAGTAGGCATAGAAGCCGAGTGGGCGTAGGAGCCGAGTAGGCGTAGAAGCCGAGTAGGCGTAGAAGCCGAGTGGGCGTAGAAGCTAGCTGATCCTCCTCCTTTGACTGAGGCTTAAGCAAATTCTGGACCGAATAGCTTTAATACGCACCAGTGCAGATATAGCCTGAGTAGGAATATTCCAAGGAGATAGCGTACAACGTGCTCCCATAGCTGAGAATAGCCTGATGGCGTAATGTGCCACAGTGATGATGTAGATGTTTTAGCCGAAATTACGGCTTTTGGAGATATAATCAAATCTCTTGCATTAAATGCAGAGATCTGCCCCCATCCTACGCATTAAATGCGGAGGCATGTCTCGAAGATCTTCCATCATTCTGCGTATTAAATGCAGATACGCACCTCAAAGGTTTGCCATCATTCTACGCATTAAATGCAGAGACGTGCCTCAAGCTCTGTACGAAGAGCAGCTTTTGACGTGGCAGCCTATTTGTCTTCTGTAGAGCATAAACAGCTCACATCTGCCTATGTAAAACTAGGCAGTGTATTCCCTTGTATGCGTAAAAGCAGTTTACGCTAAGGAGATGTCAATAAATGACAGTCTGGTGACATTTAATCAAATCTCTTGCATTAAATGCAGAGATTAGCCACCATTCGGCGCATTAAATGCAGATACGCGCCATGAAGATTTGCCATCATTCTGTGCATTAAATGCAGAGACGTGCCTCGAGCTCGGTAATAAGAGCAACTTTTGACGTGGCAGCCTGTTTGTCTTCTGTGGAGCATAAACAGCTCACATCAGCCTGTGTAAAACTAGGCCGTGTATTCCCTTGTATGCGTAAAAGCAGTTTACACCAAGGACATGTCACTAAATGACAGTCTGGTGACATTTAATCAAATCTCTTGCATTAAATGCAGAGATCAGCCATTATTTGGTGCATTAAATACAGAGACGTGCCTCGAGCCCTGTTATCACTCTGCGTATTAAATGCAGAGATGTGCCTCGAGCTCTGTCATCACTCTGCGCATTAAATGCAGAGACGTGCCTCGAGCTCTGTACGAAGAGCAAATTTTGATGTGGCAGCCTGTTTGTCTTCTGTGGAGCGTAAACAGCTCACATCTGCCTGTGTAAAACTAGGCAGCATATTCCCTTGTATGCGTAAAAGCAGTTTACGCCAAGAAAATGGCACTAAATGACAGTCTGGGTTACTGTGCCGCACCATTATTAAGCCGTCGCCTGGGTAGTCGTGTAGTAATCTTTGTCAGGAGTCAGACGTCAGGTTCACTACATGATTTGACATGTTTATTTCGAGAAATACGAAGCATTCCTCGTACACTTCAATGCTGCATTAAAGCGGATGAGTTTTACGCCGTAAAGGCGATGTAGCACCCTTTTTACGCTGAAGCAGCCTGGACATACTGCATTACATGGATAGTCCTTGAGTTTATATTTTACGCTATACTTAGTGGAAAAGCTCTGTTGTACGCCGACGGCTCTGAAGTCATCTCTTTACGCTGCCCAGCACTAACATGCTGTGTATAGCTATCCAACATATTTTTCATGCTTCTACATAGGTCTACTAACATAAGTCCAAAATAATATACTAACATCTAGCAATAAATAAATAATACAATAAATAATTTACAACATGCACAATATTTAATTAATTATAAAATGACCAAAATATTATTTCCTAGAAAATATGGTAGTGACAGTTTATGGTGGTATTTATTGATGATATTCTGGTGTATTCGAAGACTCTGAAGTAGCATGAGAAGCACCTGAGGGTAGGTTTAGAGACTCTCAGAAATAAAAAGCTTTATGGCAAGCTTTCGTAGTGTGAGTTCTTCCTTGACAAGGTTAAATTCCTTGGTCATGTGGTTACAGGTGGTGGAATCTCAGTGGACCCGAAGAAGATCATGGCAGTGAAGTCGTGGCTACTCCAAGTTCAGTGGCAGAGATCAGGAGTTTTTTGGGACTAGCAGGTTATTACAGAAGATTCGTAAAGGATTTCTCCAAGATTGTACAGCCGATAACTAGGTTGACCAAAAAGGATGTGGAGTTTGTCTGGATAGAGGATTGTCAAGCCGCTTTTGATGAGCTAAAGAAGAGATTAATGACAGCTCAAGTATTGATGTTGCCATCGGGATCAGGTGGATTCACTATCTATAGTGATGCTTCAGGGAAGTGTTAGGGTTGCGTCTTGCAGCAGAATGGGAAGGTGATTGCCTATGCTTCCAGAAAATTATGTCCTCATAAGAAGAACTATCCTACCCACGATTTAGAGTTGGCAGCAGTCATCTTTGCTCTAAAACTATAGAAATACTATCTGTACAGAGAGCGTGTGAAGATCTTTACGGACCACAAGAGCTTGAAGTACGTGTTTATATAAAAAGATCTGAACATGAGCAATGGCGATGGTTAGAGCTGATGAATGATTTCGATATATCATTGTAGTACCATCTAGGGAAGGCCAACGTAGTCACTGATGTCTTGAGTAGGTATCCAGTGGCTATGTACTTGACGACGGACAGACATTTATTGGCATATCTTGAGATCTTGTGTCACTCCCCAATTCTCAATATATATATTTGGAACATATTAGTTTTCCAGCTTATATTATTTTTTCCTTGCCTGATAATTAGGTTGCTTGTCATGGAGACTAGACCCATTTTTTGGTTCAATAGACTCACGATTTAATTGTTGGGTTGGTTAGGTCATGAGTAAACCCATGGACTAAACCTCAAATACTATCTATATAAGTTAACTTTTTTCTCTCTCTTCCCTCATTGTCTCAATTTTTTTTCCTTCATTTAGGCAAGTACACCTTGCACTACATGAAAAAATCTCTTAATTTTTGATTCTTGCTCTTTTTTTATATTTTATTAGTCTAATATGTGTACATTATAATTCTAAACACTTTTAGTACTTCGAGTTTTTAATTTTAATGGGTGGATTTGAGTAGATCTACATTTAAAGTTTAGAGTTTTTATGGGTTTCTGGAGTTTTTGGTGGTTTTGATCTATTAAAACACGGTATTTGAGAAAACCATTTTTTGGGTTTTATGGAGCACTTTATTTCGAGAATTTTCGCTTTTGGTTCACTTGATTCGGAATTAAAATAAGATTTTTATGGAGAAAATAATTTTCAAAATTTTTAGAGTTTTTGCCATGGCCGAACCTGCTTTTTGGAGAAGACGAATTCTTCATGCGGAAAGTGACCTATGTGGCCGAGAGTGCTATGCAGCCTGAGTGCTATGCGGCCTGAGCTCCTTGTCGTATACTGAACAACATGCATCCATTTTGTTGGATGCATGACTGCCATCACACAAGTGTTCTGGAGCTAATCCTTGAACTTCTTGTGAATGAGAAATATGCGACCGATTGTAATATGAGGCAAGCAGAGCATGCGGCCACTTTCCCTTGGATGCGTGACTCTGAAACCTTGGCACATCGTTTCATAATTTTGTCTTTTCTCTCTGATACTTTATGGCTTGTCACATCAATCACTTTATGTCACTTTATTGACATATTAAATATACTTCACTCAACACTTATCCCAAGGAGTTGACTTTCCCTGTCATATGCTGCCTAGACTTCATATACGGCACCGACCCATATGCGGTCGAGACTTACCAAGCGGCACCAACCCATATGCGACCGACTTTCTATGTGGCACCTGTCCTTTACGGCACTGACTCTATGCATCCCTGATCCTCATACGGCCTATATGCACATTTTATTATTTTACTTGGTTTAGATGCTTTATTGAGTTTTGGGATTCCACGTGTGATTTTAATGATTGCTAATCTATGTGAGCATTGTGACCATGTGTTAGACCTGACTATGTGCTAGAGCCCATGTGATTTACTAATGATAGGTAACTTGACTCGACTATTGGTATTCGTGCTGAAACACTTACTACGTGATATGTGTTCCTACGTGCTAAGTGTTTTTACGTGATTATGTTACATATTTTACACCGAGGTATGCCTACGTGCTAAGCAACATGTGATGTAATAAAATTCCTACAGCATGGATATGATAGTTGGTCAATAACCAAGCATGGTTAGGATTCATTGGACTGTTGCATCACGTTAGGGTGAATCCAAATTGAAATGCAAAGTGACAAGGTCAATTCGTATCTAACGTGCCCGTACTACGGTACGACATATAAGGGGAGTAACATGTGACCACACCATGTGATTCCAGCTAACCGTATGGTTAATTAGGCAACTAAAATATGTAAAGCATTGGGAGGGACATAATCCCAAGATCGTGCTTAACTAGCCACCCTCAATCATTATAAGGAGAGTGAAGGTTTTCCCCCATGGATATTATTTAAATTCTCATTAGTGGAAGGCAATATTCGACTATTATATTATACTATGTGTTCTATGCGAACTTAGCACGGTGGTCTTACAAGGGACTTGCGCATACTACTATGTAGAATACGATGATTCATGGCTCGGCTAGCCCCTACTAGAATATGGTTCGATCGAAGGATTCCTATTATATATATAATAATACTGGGATAACCCAGACTCCACCTAGCAAGCCATATAAGTGATTAGCCGATTATATAACTGAGCTTGTTTGTATATTATAACTGTTGTCAAATAGTCTAGGGACATTGACTATCATGGTGTGATGGTCTAACCCTTGTCCTTGTTTGGTTGCAGGCTTATAATATTGTGTCACGATAGGCTATGAACCAAAACTACAAGACAGAACTATATATGTATCTATTTCATAACCTGGTTTTATTTCTTCATTCGTGCATCCTTTGTTGTACTTGCTATTTGGGGTCTAACTCCACTAGTTTTGCATGGCCAGGTTTAGAGCTAGCACCCAAGGATCAAGCGTACTTTTCCCTGAATAATGGCGCGCACAGACGGATGGCCACTGAGGAAAATGAGTGGATTTCTTCTTTCCTGCTCGTTATTGCACATTTTACTCATTTTGGGCATTTAGCCACCAGCACTTGTTAGCCGTAAATCTGGATATTTAGTTTCCTTACATGATTATAATTAATCAGACTGCAGCTGATCATGGTCATATACTTTTGCTACTCTGACAGCTTTCTTATTTTTGCACAGCTGGTTTCCAGAATAATATGGCAGAACGTTTGGGACGCCTTACTTCCTTGGCATATATGTTCTATGTTTACTGTTCTTACTTGACTAATTGAGACAATAGATATGCTGTGTGACCTTAAGTGACTTGCTTATAGTATGCACTCTCTTGTCTAGTTATAGCCGTGACCGTCGTACGATGTTCTATACCTTGTGCGGGAGAGATGGCCATGTCCGCCTTCGTATTTTAGTACCGGGGCACGATAAAATTTTAGTTGTGGCCCATGCAGGTCTATATTTTTAGACATATGGAATGTTAAGGTCATAGGAGTGTTAATCAAATATGTGCCTTTAAAATCCTTAATTCGTTCTCCTCGAAGCCTTGCTTGACTATCGAATCAATTGTTCCCTTGATCCTTTCCGTCATATCCTTGATATTTCTTGTCCTTTTCTTTAGGTCTTCTTCAGTTGCTGGATCAGCAAGCAATGGAAGGACAGGGTTCTTCTGGGCAACAACGGAAGGTAGCACATGTTAAGAATTAAATTTGAATAGAGCTAGTAGTTGAAGAAGCTTGCACAGTGGAACCAGAAGTTGGACATGTTAAGCAACTAGCCCTTGAGATCCTCGTACCCCCAGTAGTACCAGTAGTACCAGCGGTATTTGATACCCCGGCATTGCAGGAGATCCTCCGGGGAATGTCACTCCCCGTTCCCAAAATAAGTATTTTTGGGATATATTTATTTCTTACTTGTATTTACTCCTGCTTAGAGTATTTCTTGCTCACATGATTATTAGGTTGCATGCATGGAGACTAGATCCATTCTTTGGTTTAACATGGTTCATGGTTCATTTGTAGGTTGGTTTATTCATAAATTTGAACCCATGGTCTAAACCTCAAACCCTAGCTATATAAGCTAACTTATTTCTCTCTCTTCCCTCATTCTTCATTTTCCCTCTTTCTTTCATTTTCCCTCTTTCTTTCATTTGAGAAACCTTTTGATTTTTTTTTTGTTCTTTTCTTGTATTTTATTAGTCTATTATGTGCTTATGATGATTTTGACCGCTTTTAATACTTGGAGTTCTTGGTTTTGATGGATAGATTTGCATAGATCTACTTTTCTAACATAGGATTTCATAGGTTCCAGAGCTATGTGGCTTAGAGTGCTATGCGGCCTGAGAGGATTAAGCGGCCAGAGCTCTTGTTGTATATTGACCAGCATTATTCCTTCTTGTTCGACGCATGACTGCCATCGTACAAGTATCCTTGAACACTTGTGTTCACTCGCTGAACGAATGAGAATTATGCTGCATGTGACTTCATGCAACACCGTGAACGTATGACTCTGAAACCGTGGCATATCTTTTCAACACACTCCATGCGGCATGTGACTCCATGCAACACCAACACTTATGCGGCGAGCAGAGTATGTGGCCACCATCCTTGGACGCATGACTCTGAAATCGTGGCACATCTTTCCATGGTTTTATCTTTTCTTCTTGATAGTTTATGTCACATCACACTTAATGTCACATCACTGACACTTTATTTATTTATTGTCGCTTTATCACTTATCCCGAGGAGCAGACCTAGCCCTGACTCCATGCGGCATGAGTTCATGCGGCCTGACTTCTTATGCGGCCTTGATCCTTCTGCGCGCATGCGACCCCTTGCACACGTTTTATTGGACTAATTTTGGTTGAATGTTCCTTTGGACTTTATGAGTTGTACGTGTGAGTTTGATGACCACAAAAGTATTAGACCCATCTGTGTCATGACCCGATCACTTGTATCCATGCTGATACACATATTACGTGTTATGTGTTCCTACATGCTAAATGTTCCTACGCAATTATATTACATGTTTATACTACGGTGTACCTATGCGCTATGTGACATGTGATATATATGACTCAATCTCCAGTATGGACATAAGGGTTAGTCAATGACCAAGCGTGGCTAGGATATGTTGATTGTTGCAACACACTGGGGTGAATCCAAATTGAACTATCAAGTGACAAAGTGGATTCGTATCTAGCGTGGCCGTACTATGGTACATCATATAAGGGGAATATCATGTGACCACGTAATGAGATTCTAGTTAACATTAGGGTTAACTAGAAAACTAAACTTGTAGAGCATTGGGAGGAAATGGAATCTCGAGATTGTGCCTAACTAGTCACCTCCAATCATCTGAATTGGGATGTGTAGGCTAGTCCCTATGGATATTATTTAAATCCACACTAGTGGATGACAATATTCGACTATTATTTGATACTATATATTCTATGAGATCTTAGCATGGTGGCCTTACAAGGGACTGGTGTATATTACTATATATTATGCGGCGGTTTATGGCTCGGCTAACCCTGCTAGTAACTGGTTCGTTATGAGGATTCCTATATGCATAATATCTCTGGAATAACCCAGACTCCATCTAGTAATTCGTACAAATGATTGGTTGATTATGTAACTAAGTGTGTTTGTGTATTATATCTGCTGTCAAATAATCTAGGGATATGGACTATCTTGGTGCAATGGCTTAACCCTTGTCCTTGTTTGGTTGTAGGGTTAGATTATTGTGTCACGATAGGTTATGAACCAAAACTACGAGACATGACTATATAAGTATATATGTATCTATTTTATAACCTGGTTTTATTTCTTCATTCGTGCTTCCTTTTTGGTACTTTCTATTTGGGGTCTAACCCCATTGGTTTTGTATTGCCAGGTTTAGACCCAGCACCCGAAGATCAAGCGTACTTTTCCCTGAATAATGGCGTGCACCAGACGGATGGCCAGTGAGGGAAACGAGTGATTTTCTTCTTCCCTGCTCGTTATTTTATATTTTACTCATTTTAGGCCTTTTGCCACCGACACTTGTTAGGCGTGATTCTAGATATTTAGTTCCCTACATGATTGTAATTAATCAGACTAGAGCTGCTCATGGTCATGTACTCTTGATACTCTGCCAGCCTTCTCATTTTGTACAGCTGGTTTCTTGAATATTGTGGCAGGGCATTTGGGATGCCTTAATTCCTTGTCATTTATATTCTATGTTTACTATTCTTATTTGACTGATTAAGATAATAGATATTCTGTGTGACCTTAAGTGACTTGCTTGTAGTATGCATCCCCTTGTCTAATTACAGTCGTGACCGTCGTACGACGTTCTATACCTTGTACTGGGGAGCTGGCCATGTCCGTCTCCGTATTCCAGTACTGGGGCGTGACAAGATTTTAGTGGTGGCCCATGCATGCCTGTGTTTTCAGACTTGTGGGGTATTATGGTCATAGGAGTGTCAATCAAAATTTGTCCCCCTTGATATCTTGCTTCATCTTCCTCGATACCACCGCTTGAACTGTTAAACTGTTTGCCTACTTTATCCTTCCTATCCTGTTCTTGATGGTTCTTGTCCTTTTCTTTAGGGCTTCTTCGGTTGCTGGAGTAGCAGGCATGGCAAGTCAGGGTTCCCCTAGGAAACAACAGGATATAGCAGTTGTTCAGAGTCAAATTCGAATAGAGCCAAAAATTGAACAAGCTGGCACAGTGGAACTAGAAGTGGGACATATCGAGCAACCAGTCCCTGAAATACCCGTACCCCCAGCAGTACCAGTGGTACTTGATATCCCTACATTGCTGGAGATCCTCTGTGGAATAATGGAAATACAGCAACACCAGATGGCGGTGCAACAGCAAAAGCAGTTTCAACAACAAGAACAGAATGTCTTGTTGAGTCAGGGTTTGCAGACGGCCCTAGAAAGAGGGGGAAGGACTGATTCAGGGGCATCGGTAATATTTTGTCGACTTAACCCAAGCTACTTTGATGGCACGGAGGACGCCATCACAGCAGATGTCTGGTTATAGGATATTGAGGCCATAATGGCAGCATCAAGGGTTCTGGCTGATGAACAAGTTGATCAAGTTCGATTGAAGCTTTAAGACCTTGCCCGTGACTGGTGGACGTCAATAGTGGTTGGCTTGAGGAATCCTATCTCTTGGGATAGTTTCATGGCTCGATTCAGGGCTAAATATTTTGGATTAGTAGCGTAGTATGAGCTCCAATAAAGATTTATCGGTATCAAGCAGGCCGGTAGAACAGTGGATGGATATGCAGTCATATTTTGTAGGCTGAGTAGATTCGCTCCAACTATGGTGGCTACGGATAAAGCAATAAGGTTACAGTAAAGACTTTATCTAGATATTTTATGACTGATAGAGGGGCACGACCACCAGACTTATAAAGAGGTACTGATAGCAGTTCGGAGGCACGAGCTTACCATGCAAAGGTTATCGACAAGGACAAGAGGCCAGAAGAGGTCTTATGCTCAGAATGGAGGAGGAGGTAGAGGAGTACCTCAGAAGTTAGCACCATCACCTGGTGTTCGTATCCATGATTCAGCATCGAGGAGGGCGGCAGTTTTGACGGTGATAGTACCGACTCGGCAGCAGCCGAGACAACAATAATAATAACGGCAACAGCGCCAGGGAGCACTGGTGGGTTGCACCTACTATGGGAAGAAAGGCCATACTAGAGATGTATGTAGGACAACCAATAGGTTGTGTATGAGGTATAGAAGTCCATATCACCGGATTACCAATTGTTCGATGATGTAGAGGCCAGGAGGGCCAGTCCAATAGTTACCAGCACTGCCAGCACCAGGGGAAGTCCAGCAGAGAGGGCCAGCCATAGCAGTAAGGCCATTAACTCAGCGTCTGTTACTAACGAAAGCTGAGATGTACCAACAACAGCTGAACCAGAAGCAGGGACAGTAGAGGCCACAATAGCATCACCAAGGGAGACAACAACGAGGTGCACAAGAGGGCCAAGGGTAGGCATTCACCTTGTCCTTGGATGAGGCTTTAGCTCGGGAGACGTGGTGGCAAAAAATATTTTTGTCGCATACTTTCCTATTGTAGCATTGTTTAATTCGGGCGTATCTCTTTCATTTGTATCTGTGCAATTCGTGACACATATTGGATTGGAGTTCGAGGCATTGATAAAGAGGAGTGTCAATCAAGATAATAGATATTTTGTATCTCTTTCATTTGTATCTCTTTCATTTGTATATTCTATGTTTACTATTCGTATTTGACTGATTAAGATAATAGATATTCTATGTGACCTTAAGTGACTTGCTTGTAGTATGTATCCCCTTGTCTAATTACAGTCGTGACCGTCATACGACGTTCTATACCTTGTACTGGGGAGCTGGCTATGTCCGTCTCCGTATTCCAGTACTGGGGCATGACAAGATTTTAGTGGTGGCCCATGCATGCCTGTGTTTTCAGACTTGTGGGGTATTATGGTCATAGGAGTGTCAATCAAAATTTGTCCCCTTGATATCTTGCTTCATCTTTCTCGATACCACCGCTTGAACTGTTAAACTGTTTGCCTACTTTATCCTTCCTATCCTGTTCTTGATGGTTCTTGTCCTTTTCTTTAGGGCTTCTTCGGTTGCTAGAGTAGCAGGCATGGCAAGTCAGGGTTCCCCTAGGCAACAACAGGATGTAGCAGTTGTTCAAAGTCAAATTCGAATAGAGCCAAAAATTGAACAAGCTGGCACAGTGGAACTAGAAGTAAGACATATCGAGCAACCAGCCCCTGAAATACCCTTACCCCCAGCAGTACCAGTGGTACTTGATACCCCTACATTGCTGGAGATCCTCCGTGGAATGATGGAAATACAGCAACACCAGATGGCGGTGCAACAGCAAAAGCAGTTTCAACAACAAGAACAGAATGTCTTGTTGAGTCAGGGTTTGCAGACGGCCCTAGAAAGAGGGGGAAGGACTGATTCAGGGGCATCGGTAATATTTTGCCGACTTAACCCAAGCTACTTCGATGGCACGGAGGACGCCATCACAGCAGATGTCTGGTTATAGGATATTTAGGCCATAATGGCAGCAACAAGGGTTCTGGCTGATGAACAAGTTGATCAAGTTCGATTGAAGCTTTAAGACCTTGCCCGTGACTGGTAATGGCCTTATTGGAGTAAGTAGAATATGTATAGAATATGCCTCCCTACAGCGTAAAATACGTTTGTCTTTAATGCAACGTAAAGTTATACGAGGAACTCTTCGTATTCCTCGAATGAATCTGTCAGACAAAACAGTGAACCTGACTCCTGACAAAAGTACTGCACGATGATCGAGAGGACGTCTGTGATGATGATTTTGTACAGAGACCCCGACTATCGTTTAGTGACATATCCTTAATACAAGTTATTTTTATGCATTAAAGGAATACGCTGCCTATTCTACACAGGCAGATATGAGCTTTTACGCTCAAGATGAGACAAAATCAGATGCCACGTCAAAAGTTGTTTCTTATACATAGCTCGAGGCATATCTCGGCATTTAATACACGAGATTGAGGCATATCTTTGCATTAAATGCACAAGATCTGGTTCTATTTTTAAAATGATTGGGAGAGCTAAAAACTGTGACTAATACGCTCACATCACCATCCTGGCATTTTATGCCAACTAGGCTATTTTCAACCACAGGACCACGCCGTATGCTATCTTCTTGAAATACGCCAACCGGGCTATTTTCAACTATAGGAGCACGCCTTATGCTATCTCCTCGAAATACGCCAACTCCAACTATATTTGAAAAGGTACGTGATAAGGCTATGGCCCAGAATATGCTCAAGACCTCAGTCAAGAAGGATAATTGGCGCAGCATCAAGTTTTATGTGGTATTTGGCTTTTACGCCAACAAGACAACTAGTTGGTTTTTACGCCAACAAGACAGCTAGTTGGTTTTTACGCCAACAAGACAGCTATTGGGCTTTTATGCCAACAAGACAGCTATTTGGCTTTTACGCCAACGAGACAGTTATTTGGCTTTTATGCCAACCATCTTTACGCGAGGGGCAGTTACCTACGTGGCTTGTATGCCGTGATCTTCAAGAAGCAATTATACACGTTACCTCATAATGGGATACGCGTTATATACGGATTCAGGAGATCATTCAAACGTGGGTAGCAGTTATTATAACCGCTGCGTAAAAGGTGCAACTTTCTCCACAGTTGTGCTTCTACGCCGACTGGACAATTATTGTGACTGTGCTCTATAAATAGAGACCTCTAGTCACAAGGTCGGAGGAGGATGGAAAAAGGCGGATCAAAAAAAGGAGGAACAGAGAGCACAGACAGAGAGTGTCGATTGACAACTTCGATAACGAGAATTCAATCCCACATGCAACCTTTGAAGCTTCTTCTTCTTCTACAACACTTCTTCATCATCGTGTGGTCCAAGGGACAAATTGATCGACCGCAGATCAGACTCCTATAGCAATTTTTCTCCAAAATTATTTTTATTGTACTTAACATCCTCGTATAGGATTAATTGTACTCTTTTTCTTGTTTGTAAACAAAGAAAGGGTTTCGTATAAACCTAGTTTCATTCTTTTGTTTATCATCAAATATAAGATGGCGACTCTGTTGGGGACAACTTTCTCATCTGACGAGAAAGCAATTGCTCAACACGATGTTGTATCCATCGGATCAACGAAGAAGACTTTGGTCGTCCAGTTCGACCAATATGTCTTTGAAGACATGCTTCATGCAGGGTATAGCTCTCCCTCCTCCTCTGTCCAGAACAACAGGAAGCTGCGTAAAGTATGGATGCTTAAGACGTCCTCTACCCTTCCTGCAAGCTCTCACTCTCTGATCAACAAAGTTGTGCCTACCCGCCCTGTGCGTACTAATTCGTCTTCCATCTGTGACGTGGCAGACAACACTTTTGGCAATGCCTCAGTGCCAATCCAGAAGTTTCAAACATGCTCTGTGCGTATAAATTCGTCTCTTATCTGTGATGTGGCAGACAACACTTCTGGCAATGCCTTAGTGCCAATCCAAAAGTTTCAAATATGCCCTGCGTGTAAAACTTTGTCTCCCATCTGTGACGTGGCAGACAAAACTTCTGGCAATGCCCTAGTGCCAATCCAGAAGTCTAGAATGCGCCCTGCGCATAAAACTTCGTCTCCCGTCTGTGACGTGGCAGACAAAATTTCTGGCAAGGCCTCAATGCCAATCCAAAAATTTCAAACGCGCCCTGCGCGTAAAAATACATCTCCCGTCTAAGATGAGGCAGATGGACTCTTGGATCACATCAAGGGAAAACGAGTGGCGAACCTCCCAACCTCTAGGCTTTTACGCCCACAAGAGAAAAAAATTCTCACTCTTCAGATAACGCAGACTTTTCCTATTTCACAAGAACCTGTGCAAAACTCCAAATTGTGCCAGGAAAGGTCTGTCCGCATAAAGAAGACTCGTCTTGCAGGAAGATACGCTCCTCAAACAGATGATGGGTCGTATGCCACTCACATGGGTGGACTGCTGTATTCCTATGGCCGAGAAAGGGTTATGGTTCCTAATCTCCACAGGCCCACTGATGTAAAAAGGCAGAATAAGCCATCTTCTTCTTCTGCTAATCTCCCTGATTTGTGTGATTTCTTGATCCAGAAACGCAAAGACAGGGGTCAAACCCAGGATTCAATTCCCCTAACTACCAAGCATGGGGAGATCATGTGGGAAGTATTGTCGACACCTAACGTCGTCATGACATATGGGCCACATGAAGAATCTGTCTTTATTATTTCACCAACTCGCAACGATCAACATCAAATAATCTTCGGTCGAATGCGGAATAGACCGATTGTACAAGAAGAATCCCACGAGCCTGAAGTTAGGAGAATGCAAATCCACAGATATAGCCCATAGGCTTTAAAGATTATGCAAAACATAGGTTATGATTTGAAGTTGAAGCAAGGCCTCAATTATGGAAAAGACAGACGAATACCATTGCATGGTGATCCTTACTGTCAACGAACTCATTTTGGGTTAGGGTTTACTGCATCTCTTGCAAACTCCAAACCTCTAGAGTCTGATCCTGTAATACCAGAGGCAGGTCCTTCTAAATCAACTTCTGTAAACAAAGGCAAACAAAAAGAAGAAGAAGAACCAGACAATGACATGGCTGGGGGTGGTCACCCTCGACAAAACAGAGCAACATCCAAAGCTGGGGGTAGAATTCCCTCTGAGTCCGAAGATGATGCAACTATGACCATCTTTCCTGAGGACCGTACGACCCAGGTATCGGGAGCCCGAAAGCCAAAGAGGACTTTCTCCTTCAATGAGGATGACATCATTGAAATCTTTAATATATTGATGAAGGCAAACAAACTTCGGCTACCCAACATTAGATACCCTGAAAAGGCTAGCAAGGTCAATGACCCAGATTATTGCCTCTTTCATCGGTACATTCATCATCCCACGAAGGCATACTATGTGCTAAAAAGGAAAATCCAGGAGTTGATTGACGCCAAAGTCATCACTTTACGTTTATAACGAGAAGACGGTGTCTCCCCAGATGAGCAACCTTCAGGACTATCCCCATTCAGCAAATCACTCCTCGTTGAATTTTTCAGACAAGGGTTCACGTCCAAACTATTTTTGCTCCAGCTGAGTTTGCCATGTCCAAGTGACCTCTGAGCAAACCTTCCAGGTTGTTGCTATCGATCAGTTCACGTCCATAATACCTCTAAACTACGTCTCTCCACTTTCTCCAGTAGAGTAAATCTATCACCACAAAAATGGTCATTCCCATATTACCTCTGCCCTGTTTTTCTTTATCTCCACTGAATCATATCTTACCACGTCCTCATTACCTCTGAGTAAGATATTTTCAGAACTTTTTCATGTCCACATTACCTCTGAGTGAAGTTCTCCTCTTTGACTTCCTACTTTCACGTTCGCATAACCCCTGATAGTCCTAGTCGTTGCAGCTTACTATCTAGGACGCCATGGGTAATAAGTCCACAACCCAGAAGTACAAATCAACTCTTGGTTCTTTATACCCAGCAAGTGCCTATGTGCAATATTTTCTCGATCGTCGAAGATTGAGAATCATATTCTATCATGTTCATATGGCCTCTAGATAGATATGATCAGCAATTTGGCATCCCCAGCAAGTGCCTATGTGCAATATTTTCTTCTTCGTTATAAATTCTTGTAAAGAGCCATCATCCGTATCCAAAAATCTCGGGTACGCAATGGATGATGGATCCTAAAAATTCCCCAGCGGAACAATTATTAGGTCTACTTGCACACTCCTGCAGTGACTATTCAAACCAATCTCGTTAGACGCTAGCCATATTCATATTACCTATAAGCTATAGTCACATCAATCTCCCCAGCGGAGCAATCCTTTGGTCTATCTTCATGTTTGGATAGACCACACTCAACGAATCACTCCTCAATGAGTTTTTCGGACATTAGTTCATTTTCATATTACCTCTGAAATGCTGTCATAATATTTCTCTCAGGCTGAGTTTGTCATGTTCATATTACCTCTGAACAAACCTTCCAATTTTTGGCTATCGATTTTCATGTCCATATTACCTCTGATATTGGTTGTCCTCTCAACTTAGCACCCGTACTTAACTCTAAGTACGCCAGTGGTGTTAGGTCCACAAAAACTGCCACGTCCATATTACCTCTGGCAGGGCTTGTCTTAAACTTATTTGTCTCGTGCATAAGAAGTAACGGGTCCCCAAAAAACCCCCATATGGGATGCCTGCAATGGAAACAAATTGTTCATGTTCATATTACCTCTGAACTATCCTCATTTTCCCCAGCAAAGAGAAAGTCAGTTCATGTTCATATTACCTCTGGACTACGTCTCTCCATTACCCCCACAGAGTTATATTTTATCGCGACTATATTACCTCTGGCAGGACTTATCTCAAACCTATTACTTGCACTCTCGTGTGCAAAGAAGTAACGGGTCCACAAAAAATCCCCCAATAGGATGTCTTTACTAGCCCCAAAACCTGTCACATCCATATTTCCTCTGATTGGGCTTATTTTGAACTTATTATTTGCACTCAACGTGCGCAATAAATAATAGGTCTACCAAAGATCCCCCAGTAGGATGTCCTCAATAAATACGGTATTGTACTACGTACATATTACCTCTGGTACGATGTCCAAAGTTCGCACAAACAATCATAAAGAAATAGAGGGCCCTTATATGATTGCAAATGGCGCTTACAGATCATCCAAGCCTAATAGAAATTTGGCAATGGCTCCTATCAAACGGTAAATTCCAGAAGAAGTACTATACTTGATCTCTTTTGCTTAACAGAGTATGATGAAGATCTTATTTTGACGATACCACGCACAAAGGTTAGATGGATCATATTCTATCAGATTCATATGACCTCTTAATGGATATGCTTAACTAATTTTTAAACCTATCATGTTCATATTACCTCTGATAGTGTTTGGTATACAAATTTAGTTGGATTATATTCTATCAGGTTCATATTACCTCTGAATAGATTTACATTCAGCAAAACCTTAACGAAAGTATGTCATATTCATGATACCTCTGATATCACTTTCATCTTAGCCTATCATTTATATTCTAAAGTGATGGGTCCACAAAGTCAGAAAATATATCTTTATTATCTTTGAGAAGTTATAAGAGAAATAAAAAAGTACATCATTGGGGAGGAGCAGTTAAATCCCTGATCTATTGCGCCAAAGCAGCCATCCTTTCATTCCTGGAGTTCAATATGTTAGTACGAGCCCGCTTCAGCCTTGCTTCATCATCGCTCAAGAAAGATAGTTCGAACAGAGAATCAACAAAACTTGCGTGGATGACACCCGCATATGCCAAGTTCTGTTGAGCTGTCTTCACTTGGCCCTCAAATACATCACGAACTGCCGATGCCTTGAGAAGCCTCTCCGTTGTCTGGGCAAGTTCAGCTTCCAATTCTTGAACCCTCACTTCGTATCCCTCACATTCAGTGCAGCACTTGGCCAGTTGAGGAATACTCTCTACCAATACTGCCTGCTCTTTCTCCATCTATTGTTGTTGTTCCTGGATGGATTTGATTAAAGATTCAATCTGCTGAGCAAGTTTCGCAGTTAGGGAGTCATACTCAGCTTGAACCAGGTCATCGATGCTGCCACGACATAGTTGCAAATATTTGTTAATGGTTTGTTATAAACCATTAACTATTTTCTCTAGCGCATCAGCTCTTTCAGCATCATTGAAATTTCTAATCGGCACTATAGTGAGCTTGGAGGACGTCTTCAGAGCATCAAAGCCTAGATTCTTCTCCAGCACCATGGATATCAATTCTTTCAAAGTGTGGTAGAATATGCTAGTATATTGTTCAACTAGCCTAACAAAGATCGAATGTACGCTGGGAGTGGCCACAATATCGGTAAATCTCCTATCGGGAATGACTGCAGAGGATGTTGCCACAGTCGTTGCTTCAACAGATGGCACGACAAAGGAAAAGACACCAACAACAGTTAGAGTTGCTGGCATGCTTAACGAAGGAGGCACGGACGAAATGGTGGGTTCATCCTCCTCTGATGTTATTTGAACTGCCACTGGCGGGACGACACCCGAGAATATTGCGGATGAAAAATCGACAGTTTCAAAATATGCTTCGTCAATGTCAGGTGCCACCGTTTCATTAGCTGGATCCGCAATAAAAATAGAAGTTGTGTCAACTCCGCCCTCCCCCGAGACGTATTTGCCTGAAAATAAGATAAGAGAAAGTTAATATCAATTTGATGTTAATTTTCCTGAAGAAAGCGTGAAGATAACATTTACCCCTGGCCAATGGTATGTATGTTGCGTCTGCAGCCTGTATAGCTAAATCATTTATTAATGATGCTAAATAAGCTGTCATATCTGGAGAAGAGGGTACACCAAATGATGTTTGAGGGTAGTCATCCCAATCGTCATCCAGATCCACTCGAGGTTCATCGGGTGGAATCTTGCTCGAGATACTTACAGACGAAGGAGGGGCTAGTCCCATTATTTGTCTTTGCAAAGGTATATGGATTCTTATTACGCTCGACCTCGAAGGTGATCTAGAAGCACTACCAGTAATGGTGGTAGCAGCAGCAGTTGAAAGGCAGCCCAACACTAGTAGCACTCACAGCCGCAAATAAGCCAATACTTTCCAGCTTCGTCTGAAAGTGCTTCAGGGCCCATGCAGTTAAACTGGCCCATCGAAGATTCTGGGGGCTAAGCCATCCACTAGTGCGAGGGTTAACCTTGGGGTATACTCCCCCCTGCCCCATAAATTCATTGCAGAAAGTCGCTATTTGAAGCAGCTGGATCAATGAAGTGTCTTCACTCGGGACGCTGCCCGGTAGTAATCCTCTGAAAGGCAAGATAAGGCCTGAGGTACTGCTTACAAAGGACCCTCGATCCAATCCTTTCTTATAAAAGATCTTCCCCGGCTGGCCATGAAGATCGGGAGTGTCACGACCCGATCCCAATAATCTGGGTCCAGTCGGATCATGCCCAGCCTGCACCTTTGTGAGACGGCGGCAGTAAGCTGTATCAATCCGTAGTAACACACAGACATCTAGAATACATGAAGGAAATTCAATTTTATTGCTAAGTCCGAAAGAGAAATTCTTTTACAAGCAATTATCAAGCAAAACATGGTCCAGAGTTATTACTTCAACCCTGATTATTACAACTTGGAATTTAAAGGGAAACAACTAAACATCGGCCTCCTGGCTAGGTTCAGCTAGACCTTCAGTACTCTGGTCCGGACCATAAAATGTGTCATACGCCTCATCGTCACCGTAATCACCTAAAATGTTAATCTCCAGTCAGGAGGGAGCAAGAACATATATCCAATTCCAGCATTTTAATGATAATTAAAATGATGCAATAAAATAGTTTTTAATAATATTTATATTTTGTATGAAACAAATATGAGACAAGAACAGTAAATGTCGATGAAGCAATTGATGACAACTACAATCACTAAAAGTGTTTTGAGAAAGGTAGCGTCCCGTGGCCGGTTGGGGTTGGAGGCAATATGTGTTCTAGTGAACACGGTCCGGCGTCAGTCCAGTGAGATTGGACTTCAGCTATCCACAATGAGGCAATAAGGGGGCTTTGACCACGGGTGCTAACTTTACTCCCCAGTTCCCAAGGCAATAATCAATGAGTCAATGAGTCAATAAGTCAATCAATCAGTCAATCAGTCGGTTCTGTGAATCAAGTGTCGTCACAATATATCTATATGACATGCAACATATTTAATTACAACTAAAATACAGGTTTGAATTATATGAAACTTGCCTGGATTTGGTTGGTGACGCGAGTGAGATGTCGCGACGGTCTCAACCTTAGTTACAGGAACCTACATTTATTAATAATCTGATTTTAGAATTAAATCAAAGGGTTTTAATCTGACTTGATTAGTTAACTAAGTTAATGATTTAATCCAACGATCGATTTTTTAATAATAATTTGTAATAGCAATTTAGTAAAACAAAAACAATTTTAATAATAAAACTTATTTATTATTTTATCGTAGAAAATATTACATTTTATTTTAAGGTAAAATATCGTATTTCTGTTTTTAATAAGGTAAATAAACGGTTTTCTATTTTATTAAAGGAAATAGCATTTATTTATATTTGTTTCGTTTAAACACTAATCTTTGGTAAAAAGAAATAAAGATGCGAATACGCGAAAATTAATGAATACGTTTTAGATATACTTATTTAAAATATTATACTAATATTTTAAAAAATTATTTTGTTTCTAATAAGATAAAATAGGAAAGTACTTAGTTATTTTATAACGATTATAATAAAATAATATCATTTGTTTTAGCAATCAATTTATTTCTAATAAACTAGGCTTAAGGGGAAAAATATTACTTAATTTTATTTTGGTAATATTACAAATCAATTTGTAAGAGAATAATATTTTGGAAAACTTATTTTAAATACTAACGTATTATATTTTGAATACTAAAAAATCATTTTAGAAATATATACAAAATAATTACTAATCTACGTAATATTTAATAAGGTTTTTATTATATATATAACTAATATATGTATTGAAGATCGTTATATCAAATCGTTAATTAATTAACAAACCAATAACTAAACTAACATTAATCTACTTAATTAACTTTAAACCTATCAATTTCTAAGCTATCCCGGGATTGACAGAGCTTTATTCTGTCAGTCCCGGTAGGACAGGAGAATGGTTTTGGAAGGAACAGTACGTTCTGATAGTGGCACCTACCGGGAAGTTGATGGAGGAGCACCGAGGGGAGGCCTCGGACTCGGGATCGGGCACAGACGGGATCGGGGACGGACGCGGGGGAGTGCCGGGACACGCGGAGAAGCCGCGCGGGGAGGCGTACGGGGCGCTGGCCGGCCGGGGAGGCCGCGCAGGGGTGTGTGGTGCTGGAGCGGGGCGGCCGCAGAGGGGCGCCGGGGCCGCGGGCTGGTGCCGGCTCGGGGGTCGCCGGAACCGCGCGGGATGCGCAGCCGGCTGCTGGCCGAAGGGGGTGCTCGCGCGGGGATGGCCGGTCGGGGTGAGAAGGAGGAGGGAGGAAGAAGGAGAGGAAGAAAATGTGAGGTTCTGAGAAAAAGTTCTCTGGGAGTGGGAATAAGTACGTGAGGGGGAGGTAGTTTCCAGATCCGGGAGTGGGAGAGGAATTACGGGGGTTGGTTCTGACTTAGTCTAGTGGGTATGGGTTTGGATATTGGGCTTTGGGTTTTTTAAAAAAAAAAAAAGGGTTTTTAATATAACTTATGGGTTTTACAACCTTCCCTCCTTAAAGAATTTCGTCCTCGAAATTAACTACAATTGAAGGGAAAACAAGGGTAAACATACCTTAAAACAGATGAGGGTACTTCTGCCTCATCTCAGCCTCTCGTTCCCAGGTGGATTCGCCTGGGGAGTGGTGAAGCCACTGAACCTTGACCAGTGGAATCACGATGTTCCGTAACTGCTTCTCCATACGGTCTACGATCCTTACTGGCTGCTCTGGTACTGTAAGACTTGGTCCAATCTCCAACTCTGAATGATCCAGGATGTAGCTCGGGTCCGGAATGTAACGCCTCAGCTGCGATACATGGAAGACGTTGTGCACGCCTTCAAGATTAGGTGGTAACGCCACTCTGTATGCCACCTCTCCAACTCTGCTCAATATCTCGAATGGGCCGATATACCTGGGACTCAGTTTCCCAGCTCTGCCAAAACGGATAGTTCCTCTGGTGGGGGAGATCTTGACGAAGACACTAACACCTGCTTCGAACTCCACAAGTCGGCGACGGCTGTCCGCCCAATGCTTCTGACGATCTTGAGCCACCCGAAGTCTGTCTCTGATCACCTTGACTTTTTCAGCCGCATCTGTAATCATCTCAGGTCCCAGCATGACTCGTTCTCCTACGTCGTCCCAAGCCAAGGGAGTGCGGCAACGACGTCCATACAGAGCCTCAAAAGGAGTCATGCCGATGCTGGCCTGGTAGCTGTTGTTGTAAGCAAACTCTACCAAGTGTAGGTGGTCCTCCTATGACCCTCCAAAATCCAGGACGCAAGATCTCAGCATATTCTCTAACGTCTGGATGGTTCTCTCTGACTGTCCGTCGGTCTGTGGGTGATATGCAGTGCTGAACTTCAGTTGGGTCCCTAGACTCTCTTGCAAGCTCTTCCAGAAGTGAGAAGTAAAGCGGCTGTCTCGGTCTGATACAATGCTCACAGGAACTCCATGTATCCGGACGATTTGCCTCATGTATAGGGCAGCTAACTTCTCGGTGGATAAACCAACCTTGAAGGGAATAAAGTGGGCAGACTTAGTCAATCTGTCTACGATCACCCAAATAGCGTCCTTTCCTCCTTGGGATCGAGGCAATCCTGACACAAAATCCATAGTGATGTGCTCCCATTTCCATTCTGGAATGGGCAGCGGCTGAAGAAGTCCTGCTGGTCTTTGTCTATCTGCTTTCACCTGCTGGCAGATCAAGCATCTGGCAACGAATTTTGAGACATCCTTCTTCATTCCATACCACCATACGTGCTCCTGTATATCTCGGTACATCTTATTTGCTCCAGGGTGGATGGAATACTGTGAGTGATGAGCTTCCTGCATCAGCTGTTCCCTCAAATCACCAGCAGGTACACAAAGTCTGGTGCCATTCCTCAGTGTTCCGCCGTCTGAAATAGAGAATCCCTCCAGTGTGCCAGTTAACACCTGGTCCCTGAGCTTGCACAATGCTCCATCCTCGAATTGAGTCTCCTTGATTTTGTCCATCAAGCTAGACTGCACTTGCAAATGCATCATGGGGAAGTCGGCGCCGGGTACTATTGCTTCCCGTCCAAGCTTCTTCATTTCTTCTGCAGGCAATACGAGTTCTAGTCCCAGCTTCTCCATGTCCTCCAGTAGGTACCGGTCTGTCGTCAAGAACATCGCCATCGGATATCGACTAAGTGCGTCGGCGACCACATTAGCCTTTCCGGGATGGTACTGCAGGCTGATATCAAAGTCCTTCATGAGCTCCAACCATCGTCTCTGACGCATGTTGAGCTCCTTCTTTGTAAAGACATACTTGAGACTTTTGTGGTCCGTGTATATCTCTACTCTTTCGCCGTACAGGTAGTGCTTCCACAGCTTCAAGGCGAAGATGACTGCTGCTAGCTCCAGGTCATGCGTCGGGTAGTTCTTCTCATGAGTCCGTAATTGCCGGGAAGCATAAGCAATTACCTTTCCATGTTGCTGGAGCACACATCCTAATCCTTTGCCGGACGCGTCGCTATAAATTGAGAATCCTCCTGATCCTGAGGGTAGCGACAAGATCGGTGCTGTTGTTAGCCTTCTCTTCAGCTCTTCAAATGACGCCTGGCACGCTTCGATCCAGACGAACTCTTCATTCTTCCTGGTTAGCTTGGTCATGGGCTCAGCAATCCTTGTAAAGTCCTTCACGAATTTCCTGTAATATCCAGCTAAGCCCAAGAAGCTTCTGATCTCTGCAACTGAACTGGGGGTATTCCATGTCTCCACGGCAGCTATCTTCTTGGGGTCCACTGATATGCCTTCTCCTGTGACAATGTGGCCGAGAAAGTCCACCTTGTCTAAGAAGAATTCACACTTGGACAGTTTTCCATATAGCTTCTCCTTTCTGAGGGTTTCCAAAACTATCCTCAAATGCTGCTCGTGTTCTTCCTTGGTCTTCGAATAGATCAGAATGTCGTCAATGAAGACAACGACAAACTGGTCCAGGTATTTATGGAAGACCTTGTTCATGAGATTCATGAACACTGCTGGGGCATTTGTAAGACCAAAGGGCATGACCAAGAATTCAAATTGTCCATACTTGGTGTTGAATGTCGTCTTTGGAATGTCTTCCTTCCTCACCTTGATTTGATGGTAACCCGATCTGAGGTCTATCTTCGAGAAAACCTTAGCTCCACTCAGCTGGTCGAAGAGGTCGTCGATCCGGGGCAGCGGGTACTTGTTCTTGATAGTGATGTTGTTCAATGCCCGGTAGTCTATGCACATTCTGACTGTCCCATCCTTCTTGGGTACAAACAAGACTGGTGCACCCCAGGATGAGGCACCGGTCCTGATGAATCCTTGCGCCTGAAGCTCGTCAATCTGGTCTTTCATCTTCTTGGACTCCTTGGGATTCACTCGGTAGCAGCGTTGGGAGATTAGTGCTGCGCCTGGTACAAGATCGATCGAGAATTCCACATCTCGATCAGGGGATAGCCCTGGAAGATTGTCTGGGAAGACGTCTATAAATTCTGCTATGAGAGGATGAGGGGGTCCGGTTTCTTCAGTGATGGATGTGTAGGACACACACTCCACGCCTTCAGGTGCTCGAATCACTTTGAGTTTAGGTCCTCCAGGTGGGTCTAGAGTTACGCAGCCTTCTCGACAGTCTATCAGAGCATGATGCTGACTAAGCCAATCCATGCCCAAGACTACGTCATAGTTTGGCAGAGGCATTATTAGGAACTGAGTCTGAAACTCATGTTCTGAGATAGTGACTGGGCAGCTACAAGTCTCACTAATGGTTATTGGTCCTCTGCCAGTCATAACTTTACAAATCATCTTACTTATGCCAGTAACTAGATGGTGTACAGAAATGAAGTTTGAAGATATAAAACTGTGTGATGCTCCAGAATCAAATAATGCTAAGGCAGGGTGCGAATGAAGTAGAATGGAACCTGCGATGACATCTCCTTCTGTCTCGGGTTCAGCTTCTGGCTCTTCCACAGCCAAGGCAAAAGCTTGCCCAGCTCTGTGCTGGTTGTAGCGCTGCTGCTGGGTAGGCAGTGGACCTCTCTGCTGTCCAGCTCCAGTTTTGTTGAATGCTGTGGGGCAGTCCTTCACTTGATGGGTGGCAGATCCACAAGCAAGGCAGTGTCCCAATTTCTTCCTGCAGATCTCTGCGGTATGACCTGGCCTTTTGTAGTAGGCGCAGTTGACCGCCTTTTGTTGGTTGTACTGAGGCGCTTTGTTGGCCGCTGTTGGCTGTTGTTGCTGGGACTGCTGGGGATAGGAGGGCCTATTGTTGTTGTTGCTGTGCCTCTTGTTGTTGCCCTTATAGTTGTTGCTTGACCCTGGATGCTCCCTCTTGGGTCGGGCAGGTGAACTGGTCTCTACATCTTGGGCCACCTTCAACATCTTGTCATAAGTCTTCGCACCGTTAGCAGCTACTAAGGTGCGGATCTCTTCACGTAGTCCGTGCCGGAACTTCTTAGCACGTTCCACAGGGTTGTCCACCAGGTGACTTGCAAACCTGCCAAGCCTGTTGAACTCAGCCGCATATTCTTCAATTGTGCGGTCTCCTTGCTTCAGATCTTGAAACTGTCCTCCCATAGCTTCGAGGGCAGCCTCTGGAAAGAACTTCCGCTTGAACTGCTTCTTGAATAGCCGCCAGGAAATCCCTCCAGCTCGAAATCTTGGCTCGTTGCGGTACCAAATATTAGCCAAATCTCTCAGCTGGAGTGCTACGACCTCAACCATGAGGTCGTCTGGGAGTCGAGCGACGCTGAGGAGTCGCTCCATATCATCTAGCCACTCGTCCGCGTAGATGATGCCTTCGGTCCCCTTGAAGGGACGCGGGTCCAACTTCTTAAAATTTTCCACAGTTCCAACCTTTACCTGGATAACAGGTTTATGGTTAGACCAGAAATTCATTAATGGAATCTAAGCTTTTAAATCCTTAATTACCTTGGCAGGCTTCTGTTCTGACTGGGATGTTCCTAGCGCTGCCATGGCTACATTATGGGCGTTCTCCATGCCCTCTTTCATAATCGCGGTCTGCTCGCGATTTGCTTCAGCTTGGACCCTCTGGGCTTCAAGAACTCCTTATAGCAGGCCTACGAGTTCAGCAGGGTCCACTGGCACGGGTGGTGCAACAGGAGGAGTCACATCGGCTGGAATTGATGTGGTCCTGGGAGGAATGGGTGGGGCTGCATGCACTACTGAAGTATAGGCAGCACGGGGAGCTCTTTCAACATGGGGGCGATCAGTGAGCTGCAACGGAGAGGGGTCGGACTGAGCTTGAGTTGGGGTGTGCTCAGAAGACGAAGCCTCTTCTTCGGCTGGGCCGGAACGGGTTGTCTTTCCTCGTGCCATCTTCTGGAAGGTTTAGGAAGCAAGCATAAGCAAGGTAACCTACGTTCTATAAGCAAGCAAAAATAATTGTAAATATGTATAGATAGAAGAATTTTGGTCCTATGATGTGACAGATTGAAATTTTCTCAAGAATTCTAAGTGTTCTAATTGTTTCTATAGTCTGTTTTCCTAAAGTCATACTAAACCTAAAGTCAAAGGCAAGTCGGTTTATTTGGCTAGCCTAAGTTGACTAGACCAAAGGTTGTAAACTAGACCTGCATAGGCCACCACTGAAAACATGTCACGACCCGATCCCAATAATCTGGGTCCAGTCGGATCATGCCCAGCCTGCACCATTGTGAGACGGCGGCAGTAAGCTGTATCAATCCGTAGTAACACACAGACATCTAGAATACATGAAGGAAATTCAATTTTATTGCTAAGTCCGAAAGAGAAATTCTTTTACAAGCAATTATCAAGCAAAACATGGTCCAGAGTTATTACTTCAACCCTGATTATTACAACTTGGAATTTAAAGGGAAACAACTAAACATCGGCCTCCTGGCTAGGTTCAGCTAGACCTTCAGTACTCTGGTCCGGACCATAAAATGTGTCATACGCCTCATCGTCACCGTAATCACCTAAAATGTTAATCTCCAGTCAGGAGGGAGCAAGAACATATATCCAATTCCAGCATTTTAATGATAATTAAAATAATGTAATAAAATAGTTTTGAACAATATTTATATTTTGTATGAAACAAATATGAGACAAGAACAGTAAATGTCGATGAAGCAATTGATGACAACTACAATCACTAAAAGTGTTTTGAGAAAGGTAGCGTCCCGTGGCCGGTTGGGGTTGGAGGCAATATGTGTTCTAGTGAACACGGTCCGGCGTCAGTCCAGTGAGGTTGGACTTCAGCTATCCACAATGAGGCAATAAGGGGGCTTTGACCACGGGTGCTAACTTTACTCCCCAGTTCCCAAGGCAATAATCAATGAGTCAATGAGTCAATAAGTCAATCAATCAGTCAATCAGTCGGTTCTGTGAATCAAGTGTCGTCACAATATATCTATATGACATGCAACATATTTAATTACAACTAAAATACAGGTTTGAATTATATGAAACTTGCCTGGATTTGGTTGGTGACGCGAGTGAGATGTCGCGACGATCTCAACCTTAGTTACAGGAACCTACATTTATTAATAATCTGATTTTAGAATTAAATCAAAGGGTTTTAATCTGACTTGATTAGTTAACTAAGTTAATGATTTAATCCAACGATCGATTTTTTAATAATAATTTGTAATAGCAATTTAGTAAAACAAAAATAATTTTAATAATAAAACTTATTTATTATTTTATCGTAGAAAATATTACATTTTATTTTAAGGTAAAATATCGTATTTCTGTTTTTAATAAGGTAAATAAACGGTTTTCTATTTTATTAAAGGAAATAGCATTTATTTATATTTGTTTCGTTTAAACACTAATCTTTGGTAAAAAGAAATAAAGATGCGAATACGCGAAAATTAATGAATACGTTTTAGATATACTTATTTAAAATATTATACTAATATTTTAAAAAATCATTTTGTTTCTAATAAGATAAAATAGGAAAGTACTTAGTTATTTTATAACGATTATAATAAAATAATATCATTTGTTTTAGCAATCAATTTATTTCTAATAAACTAGGCTTAAGGGGAAAAATATTAATTTTATTTTGGTAATATTACAAATCAATTTGTAAGAGAATAATATTTTGGAAAACTTATTTTAAATACTAACGTATTATATTTTGAATACTAAAAAATCATTTTAGAAATAAATACAAAATAATTACTAATCTACGTAATATTTAATAAGGTTTTTATTATATATATAACTAATATATGTATTGAAGATCGTTATATCAAATCGTTAATTAATTAACAAACCAATAACTAAACTAACATTAATCTACTTAATTAACTTTAAACCTATCAATTTCTAAGCTATCCCGGGATTGACAGAGCTTTATTCTGTCAGTCCCGGTCGGACAGGAGAATGGTTTTGGAAGGAACAGTACGTTCTGATAGTGGCACCTACCGGGAAGTTGATGGAGGAGCACCGAGGGGAGGCCTCGGACTCGGGATCGGGCACAGACGGGATCGGGGACGGACGCGGGGGAGTGCCGGGACACGCGGAGAAGCCGCGCGGGGAGGCGTACGGGGCGCTGGCCGGCCGGGGAGGCCGCGCAGGGGTGTGTGGTGCTGGAGCGGGGCGGCCGCAGAGGGGCGCCGGGGCCGCGGGCTGGCGCCGGCTCGGGGGTCGCCGGAACCGCGCGGGATGCGCAGCCGGCTGCTGGCCGAAGGGGGTGCTCGCGCGGGGATGGCCGGTCGGGGTGAGAAGGAGGAGGGAGGAAGAAGAAGAGGAAGAAAATGTGAGGTTCTGAGAAAAAGTTCTCTGGGAGTGGGAATAAGTACGTGAGGGGGAGGTAGTTTTCAGATCCGGGAGTGGGGGAGAAATTACGGGGGTTGGTTCTGACTTAGTCTAGTGGGTATGGGTTTGGATATTGGGCTTTGGGTTTAAAAAAAAAAAAGGGTTTTTAATATAACTTATGGGTTTTACAACCTTCCCTCCTTAAAGAATTTCGCCCTCGAAATTAACTACAATTGAAGGGAAAACAAGGGTAAACATACCTTAAAACAGATGAGGGTACTTCTGCCTCATCTCAGCCTCTCGTTCCCAGGTGGATTCGCCTGGGGAGTGGTGAAGCCACTGAACCTTGACCAGTGGAATCACGATGTTCCACAACTGCTTCTCCATACGGTCTACGATCCTTACTGGCTGCTCTGGTACTGTAAGACTTGGTCCAATCTCCAACTCTGAATGATCCAGGATGTGGCTCGGGTCCGGAATGTAACGCCTCAGCTGCGATATATGGAAGACGTTGTGCACACCTTCAAGATTAGGTGGTAACGCCACTCTGTATGCCACCTCTCCAACTCTGCTCAATATCTCGAATGGGCCGATATACCTGGGACTCAGTTTCCCAGCTCTGCCAAAACGGATAGTTCCTCTGGTGGGGGAGATCTTGACGAAGACACTATCACCTGCTTCGAACTCCACAAGTCGGCGACGGGTGTTCGCCCAATGCTTCTGACGATCTTGAGCCACCCGAAGTCTGTCTCTGATCACCTTGACTTTTTTAGCCGCATCTGTAATCATCTCAGGTCCCAGCATGACTCGTTCTCCTACGTCGTCCCAAGCCAAGGGAGTGCGGCAACGACGTCCATACAGAGCCTCAAAAGGAGTCATGCCGATGCTGGCCTGGTAGCTGTTGTTGTAAGCAAACTCTACCAAGTGTAGGTGGTCCTCCCATGACCCTCCAAAATCCAGGACGCAAGATCTCAGCATATCCTCTAACGTCTGGATGGTTCTCTCTGACTGTCCGTCGGTCTGTGGGTGATATGCAGTGCTGAACTTTAGTTGGGTCCCCAGACTCTCTTGCAAGCTCTTCCAGAAGTGAGAAGTAAAGCGGCTGTCTCGGTCTTATACAATGCTCACAGGAACTCCATGTATCCGGACGATTTGCCTCATGTATAGGGCAGCTAACTTCTCGGTGGATAAACCAACCTTGAAGGGAATGAAGTGGGCAGACTTAGTCAATCTGTCTACGATCACCCAAATAGCGTCCTTCCCTCCTTGGGATCGAGGCAATCCTGACACAAAATCCATAGTGATGTGCTCCCATTTCCATTCTGGAATGGGCAGCGGCTGAAGAAGTCCTGCTGGTCTTTGTCTATCTGCTTTCACCTGCTGGCAGATCAAGCATCTGGCAACGAATTTTGAGACATCCTTCTTCATTCCATACCACCATACGTGCTCCCGTATATCTCGGTACATCTTATTTGCTCCAGGGTGGATGGAATACTGTGAGTGATGAGCTTCCTGCATCAGCTGTTCCCTCAAATCACCAGCAGGTACACAAAGTCTGGTGCCATTCCTCGGTGTTCCGCCGTCTAAAATAGAGAATCCCTCCAGTGTGCCAGCTAACACCTGGTCCCTGAGCTTGCACAATGCTCCATCCTCGAATTGAGTCTCCTTGATTTTGTCCATCAAGCTAGACTGCACTTGCAAATGCATCATGGGGAAGTCGGCACCGGGTACTATTGCTTCCCGTCCAAGCTTCTTCATTTCTTCTGCAGGCAATACGAGTTCTAGTCCCAGCTTCTCCATGTCCTCCAGTAGGTACCGGTCTGTCGTCAAGAACATCGCCATCGGATATCGACTAAGTGCGTCGGCGACCACATTAGCCTTTCCGGGATGGTACTGCAGGCTGATATCAAAGTCCTTCATGAGCTCCAACCATCGTCTCTGACGCCTGTTGAGCTCCTTCTGTGTAAAGACATACTTGAGACTTTTGTGGTCCGTGTATATCTCTACTCTTTCGCCGTACAGGTAGTGCTTCCACAGCTTCAAGGCGAAGATGACTGCTGCTAGCTCCAGGTCATGCGTCGGGTAGTTCTTCTCATGAGTCCGTAATTGTCGGGAAGCATAAGCAATTACCTTTCCATGTTGCTGGAGCACACATCCTAATCCTTTGCCGGACGCGTCGCTATAAATTGAGAATCCTCCTGATCCTGAGGGTAGCGACAAGATCGGTGCTATTGTTAGCCTTCTCTTCAGCTCTTCAAATGATGCCTGGCACGCTTCGGTCCAGACGAACTCTTCATTCTTCCTGGTTAGCTTGGTCATGGGCTCAGCAATCCTTGCAAAGTCCTTCACGAATTTCCTGTAATATCCAGCTAAGCCCAAGAAGCTTCTGATCTCTGTAACTGAACTGGGGGTATTCCATGTCTCCACGGCAGCTATCTTCTTGGGGTCCACTGATATGCCTTCTCCTGTGACAACGTGGCCGAGAAAGTCCACCTTGTCTAAGAAGAATTCACACTTGGACAGTTTTCCATATAGCTTCTCCTTTCTGAGGGTTTCCAAAACTATCCTCAAATGCTGCTCGTGTTCTTCCTTGGTCTTCGAATAGATCAGAATGTCGTCAATGAAGACAACGACAAACTGGTCCAGGTATTTGTGGAAGACCTTGTTCATGAGATTCATGAACACTGCTGGGGCATTTGTAAGACCAAAGGGCATGACCAAGAATTCAAATTGTCCATACTTGGTGTTGAATGCCGTCTTTGGAATATCTTCCTTCCTCACCTTGATTTGATGGTAACCCGATCTGAGGTCTATCTTCGAGAAAACCTTAGCTCCACTCAGCTGGTCGAAGAGGTCGTCGATCCGGGGCAGCGGGTACTTGTTCTTGATAGTGATGTTGTTCAATGCCCGGTAGTCTATGCACATTCTGACAGTCCTATCCTTCTTGGGTACAAATAAGACTGGTGCACCCCAGGATGAGGCACCGGTCCTGATGAATCCTTGCGCCTGAAGCTCGTCAATCTGGTCTTTCATCTCCTTGGACTCCTTGGGATTCACTCGGTAGCAGCGTTGGGAGATTGGTGCTGTGCCTGGTACAAGATCGATCGAGAATTCCACATCTCGATCAGGGGGTAGCCCTGGAAGATTGTCTGGGAAGACGTCTATAAATTCTGCTATGAGAGGATGAGGGGGTCCAGTTTCTTCAGTGATGGATGTGTAGGACACACACTCCACGCCTTCAGGTGCTCGAATCACTTTGAGTTTAGGTCCTCCAGGTGGGTCTAGAGTTACGCAGCCTTCTCGACAGTCTATCAGAGCATGATGCTGACTAAGCCAATCCATGCCCAAGACTACGTCATAGTTTGGCAGAGGCATTATTAGGAACTGAGTCTGAAACTCATGTTCTGAGATAGTGACTGGGCAGCTACAAGTCTCACTAATGGTTATTGGTCCTCCGCCAGTCATAACTCTACAAATCATCTTACTTATGCCAGTAACTAGATGGTGTACAGAAATGAAGTTTGTAGATATAAAACTGTGTGATGCTCCAGAATCAAATAATGCTAAGGCAGGGTGCGAATGAAGTAGAATGGAACCTGCGATGACATCTCCTTCTGTCTCGGGTTCAGCTTCTGGCTCTTCCACAGCCAAGGCAAAAGTTTGCCCGGCTCTGTGCTGGTTGTAGCGCTGCTGCTGGGTAGGCAGTGGACCTTTCTGCTGTCCAACTCCAGTTTTGTTGATGCTGTGGGGCAGTCCTTCACTTGATGGGTGGCAGATCCACAAGCAAGGCAGTGTCCTAATTTCTTCCTGCAGATCTCTGCGGTATGACCTGGCCTTTTGCAGTAAGCGCAGTTGATCGCCTTTTGTTGGTTGTACTGAGGCGCTTTGTTGGCCGCTGCTGGCTGTTGTTGCTGGGACTGCTGGGGATAGGAGGGCCTATTGTTGTTGTTGCTGTGCCTCTTGTTGTTGCCCTGATAGTTGTTGCTTGACCCTGGATGCTCCCTCTTGGGTCGGGCAGGTGAACTGGCCTCTACATCTTGGGCCACCTTCAACATCTTGTCATAAGTCTTCGCACCGTTAGCAGCTACTAAGGTGCGGATCTCTTCACGTAGTCCGTGCCGGAACTTCTTAGCACGTTCCACAGGGTTGTCCACCAGGTGACTTGCAAACCTGCCAAGCCTGTTGAACTCAGCCGCATATTCTTCAATTGTGCGGTCTCCTTGCTTCAGATCTTGAAACTGTCCTCCCATAGCTTCGAGGGCAGCCTCTGGAAAGAACTTTCGCTTGAACTGCTTCTTGAATAGCCGCCAGGAAATCCCTCCAGCTCGAAATCTTGGCTCGTTGCGGTACCAAATATTAGCCAAATCTCTCAGCTGGAGTGCTACGGCCTCAACCATGAGGTCGTCTGGGAGTCGAGCGACGCTGAGGAGTCGCTCCATATCATCTAGCCACTCGTCCGCGTAGATGATGCCTTCGGTCCCCTTGAAGGGACGCGGGTCCAACTTCTTAAAATTTTCCACAGTTCTAACCTTTACCTGGATAACAGGTTTGTGGTTAGACCAGAAATTCATTAATGGAATCCAAGCTTTTAAATCCTTAATTACCTTGGCAGGCTTCTGTTCTGACTGGGATGTTCCTAGCGCTGCCATGGCTACATTATGGGCGTTCTCCATGCCCTCTTTCATAATCGCGGTCTGCTCGCGATTTGCTTCAGCTTGGACCCTCTAGGCTTCAAGAACTCCTTGTAGCATGCCTACGAGTTCAGCGGGGTCCACTGGCACGGGTGGTACAACAGGAGGAGTCACTTCGGCTGGAATTGATATGGTCCTGGGAGGAATGGGTGGGGCTGCATGCACTACTGAAGTGTAGGCAGCGCGGGGAGCTCTTGCAACATGGGGGTTATCTGTGAGCTGCAACGGAGAGGGGTCGGACTGAGCTTGAGTTGGGGTGTGCTCAGAAGACGAAGCCTCTTCTTCGGCTGGGCCGGAACGGGTTGTCTTTCCTCGTGCCATCTTCTGGAAGGTTTAGGAAGCAAGCATAAGCAAGGTAACCTATGTTCTATAAGCAAGCAAAAATAATTGTAAATATGTATAGATAGAAGAATTTTGGTCCTATGATGTGACAGATTGAAATTTTCTCAAGAATTCTAAGTGTTCTAATTGTTTCTAGAGTCTGTTTTCCTAAAGTCATACTAAACCTAAAGTCAAAGGCAAGTCAGTTTGTTTGGCTAGCCTAAGTTGACTAGACCAAAGGTTGTAAACTAGACCTGCATAGGCCACCACTGAAAACATGTCACGACCCGATCCCAATAATCTGGGTCCAGTCGGATCATGCCCAGCCTGCACCGTTGTGAGACGGCGGCAGTAAGCTGTATCAATCCGTAGTAACACACAGACATCTAGAATACATGAAGGAAATTCAATTTTATTGCTAAGTCCGAAAGAGAAATTCTTTTACAAGCAATTATCAAGCAAAACATGGTCCAGAGTTATTACTTCAACCCTGATTATTACAACTTGGAATTTAAAGGGAAACAACTAAACATCGGCCTCCTAGCTAGGTTCAGCTAGACCTTCAGTACTCTGGTCCGGACCATAAAATGTGTCATACGCCTCATCGTCACCGTAATCACCTAAAATGTTAATCTTCAGTCAGGAGGGAGCAAGAACATATATCCAATTCCAGCATTTTAATGATAATTAAAATGATGCAATAAAATAGTTTTGAACAATATTTATATTTTGTATGAAACAAATATGAGACAAGAACAGTAAATGTCGATGAAGCAATTGATGACAACTACAATCACTAAAAGTGTTTTGAGAAAGGTAGCGTCCCGTGGCCGGTTGGGGTTGGAGGCAATATGTGTTCTAGTGAACACGGTACGGCGTCAGTCCAGTGAGGTTGGACTTCAGCTATCCACAATGAGGCAATAAGGGGGCTTTGACCACGGGTGCTAACTTTACTCCCCAGTTCCCAAGGCAATAATCAATGAGTCAATGAGTCAATAAGTCAATCAATCAGTCAATCAGTCGGTTCTGTGAATCAAGTGTCGTCACAATATATCTATATGACATGCAACATATTTAATTACAACTAAAATACAGGTTTGAATTATATGAAACTTGCCTGGATTTGGTTGGTGACGCGAGTGAGATGTCGCGACGGTCTCAACCTTAGTTACAGGAACCTACATTTATTAATAATCTGATTTTAGAATTAAATCAAAGGGTTTTAATCTGACTTGATTAGTTAACTAAGTTAATAATTTAATCCAACGATCGATTTTTTAATAATAATTTGTAATAGCAATTTAGTAAAACAAAAACAATTTTAATAATAAAACTTATTTATTATTTTATCGTAGAAAATATTACATTTTATTTTAAGGTAAAATATCGTATTTCTGTTTTTAATAAGGTAAATAAACGGTTTTCTATTTTATTAAAAGAAATAGCATTTATTTATATTTGTTTCGTTTAAACACTAATCTTTGGTAAAAAGAAATAAAGATGCGAATACGCGAAAATTAATGAATACGTTTTAGATATACTTATTTAAAATATTATACTAATATTTTAAAAAATCATTTTGTTTCTAATAAGATAAAATAGGAAAGTACTTAGTTATTTTATAACGATTATAATAAAATAATATCATTTGTTTTAGCAATCAATTTATTTCTAATAAACTAGGCTTAAGGGGAAAAATATTACTTAATTTTATTTTGGTAATATTACAAATCAATTTGTAAGAGAATAATATTTTGGAAAACTTATTTTAAATACTAACGTATTATATTTTGAATACTAAAAAATCATTTTAGAAATATATACAAAATAATTACTAATCTACGTAATATTTAATAAGGTTTTTATTATATATATAACTAATATATGTATTGAAGATCGTTATATCAAATCTTTAATTAATTAACAAACCAATAACTAAACTAACATTAATCTACTTAATTAACTTTAAACCTATCATTTTCTAAGCTATCCCGGGATTGACAGAGCTTTATTCTGTCAGTCCCGGTCGGACAGGAGAATGGTTTTGGAAGGAACAGTACGTTCTGATAGTGGCACCTACCGGGAAGTTGATGGAGGAGCACCGAGGGGAGGCCTCGGACTCGGGATCGGGCACAGACGGGATCGGGGACGGACGCGGGGGAGTGCCGGGACACGCGGAGGCGCCGGGGCCGCGGGCTGGCGCCGGCTCGGGGGTCGCCGGAACCGCGCGGGATGCGCAGCCGGCTGCTGGCCGAAGGGGGTGCTCGCGCGGGGATGGCCGGTCGGGGTGAGAAGGAGGAGGGAGGAAGAAGAAAAGGAAGAAAATGTGAGGTTCTGAGAAAAAGTTCTCTGGGAGTGGGAATAAGTACGTGAGGGGGAGGTAGTTTCCAGATCCGGGAGTGGGGGAGGAATTACGGGGATTGGTTCTGACTTAGTCTAGTGGGTATGGGTTTGGATATTGGGCTTTGGGTTTAAAAAAAAAAGGGTTTTTAATATAACTTATGGGTTTTACAGGGAGTCAGAGTCCATGACATTTTCCTGGGATGTGTGGCATGGAAGAATGCAAAGATAGGGTAATCTCTGGGCATCTTTAGCAGAAACAGGATCGTGCCCTCAGCAGAAAATACCCAATCTTCCTTCTTGGG
This sequence comes from Iris macrosiphon, assembly GCA_036927795.1. Taxonomy (NCBI): domain Eukaryota; kingdom Viridiplantae; phylum Streptophyta; class Magnoliopsida; order Asparagales; family Iridaceae; genus Iris; species Iris macrosiphon. Next base: position 128,202,526 of record JAYESA010000010.1, on the reverse strand, counting down.
CTTCGTCTGGGATTGCTTATCAATCACATCCCCAAACAAGAAAGCTGGTTTCTTGTACTCAGTCCCATTAATGTATGTCAGGGGCTCCCCATTGATCATACTCAGCAACATTCGTTCTCCTTGGGCCGAGATCAGAGTTTTCCTTTCTTGAGGATACTCGTTTCCAGAGATAGGGAATGTCACATGGGACAAGGCATCCAGATAGTTAGAATTCAGCATTCTAGCAGCAGACCCCATCACTTCAGCCAGAGGAGGGATCTGTAGGTCCACTGCAAAAAGCAAGAGAATAAGTCAGTTTTACGCTGGAATTTACTTTCAGTGTATAAAACGTAAGGTGCTACACTCTTGCCATATACGCCAAAATATGATAATCTGAGTTTTACACCAGACTGCAAAAATTTGAGTTTTTATGCTGTAATTTATATCCAGTGCGTAAAACTCAAGGTTTGCCGTATGCGCCAAAAACATAACAGTCTGAGTTTCTACGCCAGACTACAAAAATTTGAGTTTTATGCTGTAATTTACTTCCAGTGCATAAAATACAAAGTTTGCAGTATACACTAAAATTTGACAGTCTGAGTTTTTATGCCAGACTGCAAAAATATGGAGTTTTACGCTGACACATTAGGAATATGGGCGTATTTGCGCATACACGTACAATGTGTGCGAAGGGTTTTTCCTCTCGAAGTCTTTACCTGTGACGCTCGGTGCACAGCTAGACGGTGGAGCACTTCGTTCAGATCGAGGTTCGCTTGGCCTAGTAGGATTCGCTCGTGCTTGAGCAGTGGAGCGAGATGAGGAAGCAACTTTTTTCCCTTAGCAGCGGAGGCCTGTTTCGGTGCCATGGCGAATCTGAGTTCTCAGAAAAGAGACGAAGACGAAGAGTTCTCAGAAAGAGACGAAGGGTTTTGCAGAGACAGATGAAGGGTTTTTCTCTCATGGCCTAGGGCTATTTATAGAGTTCAGATAACTCTTCGAATCCTCAACTGAATTCGATCTTATCTGATCAGTTATGATTTGGGGACCACGTCAGCCGATCATTTAAAAAGGAAGGCGGACAGTCATGCTGCGTAACGGATCCATGATTTTATGCGCAGAGCAAGGATCTACGGTTTTATGCTCAGAAGCTACAAATCTATGATTTTACGCTCAGAAGCTACAGATCTACGGTTTTATGCTCAGAAGCTACAAATCTATGATTTTACGCTCAGAAATTTTTTTGCTCAGAAGCTACAGATCTACGGTTTTACGCTCAGAAGCTACAGATCTATGATTTTTTTTGCTCAGATTGCTACGGATCTATGATTTTACGTGCATCTTAAATTATACGGGACAAATCAGTTAGCAGGATACACGTATATCTGGATAATTCGGGCCTTACACTCGTAAAAAGCCAATTACAAGGGTTTACGCAGAAAATGCTCATTTTTGGTTACAAAACATTGCAAGTGCCTGAAATACACAGATGTCAGCATTGAAGATGACTCTTCTTCTTGGGCCATTGGAAGTTCATTCGAAGTCTAGCCAGAATCCTTTACATCTAAGTTCAAGTATGGCCTGTTCAGCGGATATTTTGTGCCCTATTCCGAGAAACTTTCGGGAAGCCATTCTTGAAGATGATGTTCTGAACAGATATTCTTCATATTAGAGAAGTAACAGTTCAGAATTTTATGTGACTCCTCGTCCAAAAATAGCATGACAATTGGATTTTCAAGACAATTTAATGCTGAAGCGTTTTTACGCATCTTTCTCTATACGTAAAAGTCGGAGCGTGACGGGAAGCATATTTGTCAGAATCAGCATAAAAATTTACTCAAGCATGCTGAAGCTGCATATTATCAAACTTTCTCACAGCAATATGGCAAATAAATGAGGCATAAAAGAAGACAAATTTATTAATCATGATTACATATGATAGAAATCTATTTTACAAAGGATTTTTCATTAATATTCAAGATCATGATTATATTTGATGGAAATCTATTTTACAAAGGATTTTTCATTAATATTCAAGATCACGACGGGAATCTATTATGCTAGGTTCTCAACTGACGGAGATCTTCAGTTCTTCTTCTACGGCACTTCTTCAGCTTCTTCGGCCGACGAACAAGAAAATGGTGAATGGTGGGAGGATACAAAACTGGGCCTGCTTAAATTATTGAAGCCCCCCTCCATACGTCATTGGCGGCCATGCTCGGATTTGTGTTAGGTATTCAGACCCAACATAATACTGGAAGACACGGTCAAGCTGCCCACCAGGGTCCAGCTTCATAATAGGGGAAAATATAGCTAGCAAGCTGTGTGGTCCGATGAGACCCTTCCTCTCTCCTGGACTAATCGCCATATAAAATTGCTGATTATCCCGAGCAAACGAATCTATGATATCCTTCCATGATCCATCGTTGCAGAGGATATTTGCTCGAAGATGCCTCTTTTTATGGCTCCTTATATGCTGGAAGAGCATAATCTTCTTCCTCCTCAGTGCGGCCCAAGGAATCTCGGCAACCATCTTTGTGGTGAAGGGAGTATGGAAAAACAGGTTCACTCGCTTGCCTTTATATAGGCATAAGAGAACATACCAAATTCCAGCAACTTCTTAAATATTGCCGAAAAATCAGCCTCAAAGAACGAGTCAAATTTGACCATTTCATGCTTCATTCAAAGTATTTCAAATTACGAAAAATTTGAAAACTTTGAAGGGGGTCTTGTAGAAGCATGAAATACGCTGGGGAATTGTATGCTTATTATACAGTCAAAACCCCCAACATGCATGAAGCCCGCGTAAAGAAGTACTTCAAGTTTGTGTGGCGTAAAACATGGCTTCAAAACTGCTAGCGTAAAATAGAGCTTCAGAGCTGTTTGGCGTATCATAGGGCTTCAGAGATGCCCGCGTAAAGCATCGCTTCAAGGTTGTTTTGGCTTAAAAGGTTGCTATGCCTCCCTACAGCGTAAAATACGTTTGTCTTTAATGCAACGTAAAGTCATATGAGGAACTAATTGTATTCCTTGAATGAAACTGTCAGACAAAACAGTGAACCTGACTCCTAACAAAAGTACTGCACGACGATCGAGAGGATGGCTATGATGATGATTTTGCACAGAGGCCCAGATTATCGTTTAGTGACATATTCTAGATACAAGTCGTTTTTATGCATTAAAGGAATATGCTACCTATTATACACAGGCAGAGATGAGCTTTTACGCTCAAGATGAGACGAAATCAAATGCCACGTCAAAAGTTGTTTCTCATACAGAGCTCGAGGCATATCTCGACATTTAATGCACGAGATTGAGGCATATCTTTGCATTAAATGCACGAGATCTGGTTCTATTTTTAAAATGATTGGGAGAGCTAAAAACTGTGACTAATACGCTCACATCACCATCCTGGCATTTTACGCCAACCAGGCTATTTACAACTATAGGAGCACGCTGTATGATATCTCCTCGAAATATGCCAACTCCGGCTATATTTGCAAAGGTACGTGATAAGGCTATTTGGCCCAGAATACGCTCAAGACCTCAGTCAAGAAGCATAATTGGCACAGCATCAAGTTTTACGGGGTATTTGGCTTTTACACCAACAAGACAGCTAGTTGGTTTTTACGCAAACAAGTTAGCTAGTTGGTTTTTACGCTAACAAGACAGCTATTGGGCTTTTACGCCAACAAGACAGCTATTTGGCTTTTACGCCAGCGAGACAGTTATTTAGCTTTTATGCTAACCATCTTTACGCGAGGGGCAGTTACCTACGTGGCTTGCATGCCGTGATCTTCGAGAAGCATTTATACGCGTTACCTCATAATGGGACACATATTATACGTGAATTCAGGAGATCATTCAAACGTGGGTAGCAGTTATTATAACCGCCGCGTAAAAGGTGCAAGTTTCTTCACAGTTGTGCTTTTACGCCGACTGGACAGTTATCGTGACTGATCTCTATAAATAGAGACCTCTAGTCACAGGGTCGGGGGAGGGTGGAAAAAGGCGGATCAGAAAAAAGGAGGAACAGAGAGCACAGACAGAGAGTGTCGATTGACAACTTCGACAACGAGAATTCAATCCCACTTGCAACCTTTGAAGCTTCTTCTTCTTCTACAATACTTTTTCATCATCGTGTGGTCCAAGGGACAAAGTGATAGACCACAGATCAGACTCCTATAGCAATTTTTCCCCAGAATCATTTTTATTGTACTTAACATCCTCGTATAGGATTAATTGTACTCTTTTTCTTGTTTGTAAACAAAGAAAGGGTTTCGTATAAACCTAGTTTTATTCTTTTGTTTATCATCAAACACAGATAGTACTTCCATAAGACGTAGGAGTATTGGCTAGTTTACAGGTATAATCTACCATTATAGAGAGGATTAAAGCAACTCAAGCAGAGGATCTGAAAGTTTAGAAGCTTCGGGCGGAATGTAAATCTAGTATCAGGAAGGAGTTGACAATTCAAAAAGATGGAACTCTTAGGTTCAGAAACCATCTTTGTGTACCAAGTGAAGATACCCGGCAAAAAGTAATGATCGAGGTGCACAGTTTCCAGTATTCAATTCATCCAGGAGGTACCAAGATGTATCAAGATATCAAACAATATTTATGATGGAATATGATGAAGAGGGAGATAGCATAATTCGTTTCTCGATGTTTGGTATGTCAGCAAGTGAAGGCCGACCAACAGTGACCAGAAGGATTATTGTTGTCGTTTCCTATTCTGGAGTGGAAATAGGAACATATCATGATAGACTTTGTGATTGGTTTACCTAGATCCCCGACTGGTCGTGATGCAGTTTGGTTAATAGTAGATCATCTCACAAATATAGCTCACTTTTTTCCCTTTCGAGTGGGGCAATCCACAGAGCAGTTAGCGGAGATGTATATGCGACAGATAGTAAGACAGCACACCGTCCTAGTGAGTATCGTATCAGATCGAGACACTCGATTCACTTCAAATTTTTGGAAGAGTTTACACCAGAGTTTAGGAACTAAGTTGAGATTTAGTACTGCTTACCACCCTCAGACAGACGAACAATCAGAGAGAACCATCTAGACATTGGAGGATATATTGCGAGCTTGTACTTTGGACTTTGGTGGGTCTTGGAAAGATCACCTATATTTTGTCGAGTTCTCGTACAACAATAGTTATTAGGCCAGCATCCAGATGGCACCCTTTGAAGCATTGTATGAAAGAAATTGTAGGTCACCATTGGCATGGGATGACATTAGCGAAAGAAAGATGTTAGGCCCTGAAATGATCACGCAGATAGTAGAAGTTGTCAAGCAAATCAGAGAACAACTTCGGGTTGCGCAAGATAGGCATCGATATTGGGCAGATTAGCATGGTAGGCCATTAGAATTTAGAGTCAACGACCATTTGTTCTTGCGGATGTATCCAACCCATGGAGTTATTAGATTCGGGATTCGCGGGAATCTTAGTCTGCGATACGTCGTTCCGTTCGATATTTTTGAGCGGGTAGGCGATGTTGCTTATCACCTTGCCCTTCCGCCTTCGCTACTTGAGGTGCATGATGTATTTTATGTATCTCAGTTGCGTAGGTATATCTCAGATCTGAGTCATATCCTCGACCATTCTGAGATAGTCGTTGGTACTGACATGTCTTACGAGGAGCAGCCCGTATCCATTTTGGACCGAAGAAAGAAGGTGCTCAAGAATCAGACTATTTATCTTGTCCGAGTTGCTTGGGGTCATCACCCTTTGGGAGAGTCGACGTAGGAACGCGAGGATGATATTCGGTCTTGGTATTCGTACCTATTTAACTCGGAATGTATATTCATTCTTATCCCTTTGTATCTCTAATCTCGTGATTCGTTTATCCATGCTATGTGATACTATTTCTTTTTATGTTGAATTTGATTGCATGATCTTGTAGTTGGCGTAGCGCTTGTTCTGATTTCTCTAGTTAGCCTTGGGTTTGAATTTTGAGGACAGAATTTTTTTTAGATGGGTAGAGATGTTATTCCTCGTTCCCGAAATATGTATTTTGGGATATATTTATTTTTTTCTTGTATTTACTCCTGCTTAGAGTATTTCTTGCTCACATGATCATTAGGTTGCATGCATGGAGACTAGACCCATTCTTTGGTTTAATATGGTTCATAGTTCATTTGTGGGTTGGTTTATTCATGAATTTGAGCCCATGGTCTAAACCTTAAATCCTAGCTATATATGCTAACTTGTTTCTCTCCCTTCCCTCATTCTTCATTTCCACTCTTTCTTTCATTTCTAGGAAAGTACACCTTGTATTACATGGAGAAACCTTTTGATTTTTGTTTCTTGTTCTTTCTTTGCATTTTATTTGTCTATTATGTGCTTATGATGATTCTGACCACTTTTAATACTTGGAGTTCTCAGATTTGATGGATAGATTTGCTTAGATCTAATTTTTTAACTTAGGATTTCATGGGTTCCTTGAGTTTTGGTGGTTTTGATCTACTAAAACATAGTATTTTTGAAAAATAGTTTTTGGGAAGGATGGAGCACTTTATTTTGAATATTTTAGCTTTTGGTTCACTCAATTCGGAGTTAAAATATAGTTTTTATGAAGAAAATAAAATTTAGTTTTTGGAGATTTTCTGCCATGGCCGAACCTGCTGTTGGAGAAGATGAGTCTTTATGCGACCAGCCAGTTATGCGACTGAGAATGCTATTCGTCCTGAGAGGATTATGCGGCCAGAGCTCTTGCCGCATATTGATCAGCATAAGTCCATCTTGTTGGACGCATGACTGCTATCGCACAAGTGTCCTTGAACATTTGTATTCACTCGCTGAACGAATAAGAATTTTGCTAAGTCCAAAATACTCCATGCGGTATGTGACCACATGCGACAGCAAACCCTTATACGGCGAGCAAAGTATACGGCCACCATCCTTAGACGCATGACTCTGAAATTGTGGCACATCTTTTCATGGTTTTGTCTTTTCTTCCTGACACTTTATGTCACATCACACTTTATGTCACATCACTGACACTTTATTTATTTTTTGTCGCTTTATCACTTATCCTAAGGAGTAGACCTGGCCCTACCTCCATGCGGCATGACTCCATACGGCAAGACTCCATGAGGCCTAACTTCTTATGCGACCTTGATCCTTATGCGTACATGCGACCTCTTGCACATGTTTTATTGGACTAGTTTTGGTTGAATGTTCCTTTGGACTTTATGAGTTGTATGCGTGACTTTGATTATCACAAAAGTATTAGACCCATCTATGCGTCATGACTCGACCACTTGTATATGTGCTGATACACTTACTACGTGCTATGTGTTCCTACGTGCTAAGTGTTCCTACGCGATTATATTATATGTTTACACTGCGGTGTACCTATGCACTACGTGACATGTGATATGACTCAATCTCTAGAATGGACATAAGGGTTAGTCAATGACCAAGCGTGTCTAGGATCTGTTGATTGTTGCATCACTCTGGGGTGAATTCAAATTAAACTATCAAGTGACAAAGTAGATTCGTATCTAGCGTGGTCATACTATGGTACGTCATATAAGGGGAACACCATGTGACCACGCCATGAGATTTTAATTAACACTAGGTTCAAACAGGCAACTAAACTTATAGAGCATTATGAGGGAATATAATCTCGAGATCATGCCTAACTAGCCACCTCCAATCATCTGAATTGGGGTGTGCAGGCTAGTCCCATGGATATTATTTAAATTCTCTTTAGTGGATGGTAATATCCGACTATTATATGATAATATGTATTCTATGTAATCTTAGTACGGTGGCCTTACGAGGGACGGGTGCATACTACTATATGCTATGCGGCAATTTGTGGCTCGGCTAAACCTGCTAGTACCTGGTTCGATCTGAGGATTCCTATATGCATAATATCTCTGGGATAACCCAGAATCCATCTAGTAAGCCTTACAAGTGATTGGCCAATTATGTAACTGGGCGTGTTTGTGTATTATATCTACTGTCAAATAGTCTAGGGATATGGACTACCATGGTGCGATGGTTTAACCCTTGTTCTTGTTTGGTTGTAGGGTCAGATTGTTGTGTCATGTTAGGCTATGAACCAAAACTACGAGATGGGACTATATATGTATATATGTATTTTATAACCTGGTTTTTTTCTGCATTCGTGCTTCCTTTGTGGTACTTGCTATTTGGGGTCTAACCCCACTGGTTTTGCATGGCCAGGTTTAGAGCCAGCAGTCGAAGATCAAGCGTACTTCCCCCTGAACAATGGCGCGCACCAGACGGATGGCCACTAAGGGAAATGAGTGGGCTTCTTTTTCCTTGCTTATTATTTCATATTTTACTCATTTTGGACGTTTTGCCACCGACACTTGTTAGCCATGAATCTGGATATTTAGTTTCTTACATGATTGTAATTAATTAGACTGCAACTGATCATGGCTATGTACTCTTGATACTCTGTCAGCCTTCTCATTTTGCATAACTGGTTTCTTGAATATTATGATAGGACATTTGGGACGCCTTACACTACCAGAAAAAGTCAAATTAGCGACGTCTAAAAACATCGCTAAATAACAATAAATCGTCGCTAATTAGGTTTAGCGACGTAATTAGCGACGTTTTGAAGCAGTCGAAAAACACCAAGTCGCTAAAACAAAAAACGTCGCTAAACGTCGCTATGCCGACGTTTTTTAGCGACTTTAATGTGTCGCTAAATTTAGCGACATTTTGCGACGCCAAGTCACTAAAAAGCGACGTTTATTAAAGTCACTAAACGTCGCTGATTAGCGACGTCAATCGCGACGTTACACCGACGTCTTTAATGACCTGGCTATACTTGCCATGTCAGCAATTGGCGACGCTTAGCGACGACTTTAGCGACGTCATTAGCGACGAACTTAGCGACGTTTTACAGCGTCGCTGATTAGCGACGCAATTAGCGACGTAAATTAACGTCGCTAAGCGTCGCTACACGTCGCTAATAACGTCGCTAATTTTAAAAAAAAATTAAAAAAAATTTCCAGAATCAAACATTGGTGATTCCCTGCAGTTTTACAGCATCTTCATCATACACACCAACATGATTCAATCTAGTTAACTATATAATCCAATTAAATTAAAAACCACAAGAAGTATCAATCCAATTAAATGTGGATAACTATATGCGTCGTCGTTCAAATATCTCTTCTTCATTTTTCCCGAAGGCTTTCCGGATGCATTGAATACTTTGAGTATTGGATCATTAGATTCCTTATATGCGTCGTCATTTCTGGGAGCTTTTGTCCTATTAGTAGCAACATGTGGTTTGAAATACGTCGAGCAAAAGTTTGTAATCTCCTCGAGAACATAAGCTTCACAAATAGATCCTTCAACCCGTGCCTTATTTTTCACCTTTCTCTTTAGGTGATTCAGATGACGCTCGAAGGGGTACATCCACCGATAACCGACAGGACCACCAACACGTGCCTCATAGGAAAGATGAATTGGCAAATGCTCCATAGAGTCGAAGAATCCTGGAGGAAACACCTTCTCGAGCTTACATAGTGTTACCGCAATGTCCCTCTCTTACTTTTCTAGACGATCGACGAGCAACTTAGTACAACAAAGATCTCTGAAGAATATGCTCAGCTCTGTCAATGGGTCCCAAACGACCTGCGGTAAGAATTCCCGAAATGCAATCGGAATTAACCTCTCCATGAATACATGACAATCGTGGCTCTTCATACCTACTAGTTTGTTCTCCTTGAGGTCGACGCATCTTCTCAAGTTCGATACGTACCCGTCTGGAAACTTTAGACCCTGAATCCACCTACAAAGTCTACCTTTATCCTCTTTATCCAGTGAAAAAACTGACTTAGGTTGCTTTAACTTTCCATTCCCCTCCTCTATCAGATGCAATGCAAGACGTCTACATATGTCTTCTAAGTCCAACCTGGCCTTCGGATTATCTTTCGTCTTCCCCTTTACATCCATTACAGTATTAATTATGTTATCAAACACATTCTTCTCGATATGCATGACATCAAGGTTATGTCTGATCAGATTGGTGCTCTAATATGGCAGATCCCAGAATATACTCCTCTTCGTCCAGTTATGGGTGCGACCAAATCCGTCACACTTGTACCCCTTAGCAGGCTCTTCGATAGCACTTGGTAAATATTTTACCTCTTCCCATATCGTGCATCCGGGCCACCTTGGAGGTGGATTGGCCTTCTCCACAACTCCCGCACGAAAAGCATTCCGATTCCTCCGGTACGGATGATCCTTCGGCAAAAATTGTCGATGACAATCGAAGAAGCACGGTTTGCCTCCGTGTTTTAAACGGAAAGCCTGAGAACGGTCCATGCAATACGGACATGAGAGACGACCATGGGTGCTCCATCCCGATAACATTCCATAGGCCGAAAAGTCGTTGATGGTCCACATAAGTGCTGCCCTCATCTGAAAATTCTGCTTTCTAGAAACATCGTACGTGTTGGCACCTACTTCCCACAGCTGATTCAACTCATCTATCAAAGGCTGTAAGTACACATCGATGTTCCTCTTCGGATTATTCGGACCCGGGATAATAACGGTTAGGAACATATACGGAGTCTTCATGCATATCCAAGGCGGTAGATTGTACGGAGTGACGATCACAGGCCAACACGAATACTGGGAGCCTGAAAGTCCGAATGGGGTAAAACCGTCAGAGCAGAGCCCCAATCTGACATTACGCGCTTCCTCGGCAAAATGTGGATACTCTCGATCAAAGTGCTTCCATGCTTCTCCATCGGATGGATGATCCAATACTCCTTCGATCTGTTTTCGCCTGTGCCAACTCATGTTTTCTGCAGTCTCCTTAACCATAAACAACCGCTGCAACCGCGGCGTCAAAGGCAAGTAGTGCATCGAATCGGTAGGCTTCCTTGCACCGACAGACTTTCCTCTAACAGTGGCCTTGTAGCGATCAGTACCACAGAATCTATACGCATCTTCATCCTTGTCGTCTTTGTAGTACAACATGCACCCGTTGCGACATGCATCAATTTTCTCGTATCCCATCCAAAGCGATCTCACCATCCTCTTAGATCGATAGAAGTCTTTAGGCAACTTTGCACCCTCGGGCAAGATCTCTATAATCAAATCGAGCAGTCGATTATAGCATTCTTGCGACATGTTAAAATCGGACTTGATGCTCAATAATCTTGTAACCACCTCCAACGGTGAATGGTCCTCACAACCAGGATATAGTGGAGTCCTTGCATTCTCAAGCAACTCCATAAACTTTGCAGCATCGGCATTCGGTGCCTCCTCAGCTGCATCATAATTGTCTGGATTGAAACTAGGTCCTGCCGCATCATAATTGTCAGGATTGAAACTAGGCCCCGCCGCATCATAATTGTCAGGATTGAAACTAGGCCCCGCCGCATCATAAACCATGTTCACCAACCCGTCGTCGTAAGCATCGTGGTCTTGGACATCCATATACGGCTCCACATAGGGCTCCGACTCCGATGCTAGAGATATAAGTTCTCCGTGCGCGGTCCACTGATAGTAATTCGGCGTAAAGCCCTTCGAGTATAAATGATATGTAACTTCCACTTCTGGATGATATTTCCTATTGCGATATCTCACACATTGACACTTAATTTTGGTACCGTCCATGTACTGAGGGAACGCCTTGGCGAACTGCAGGAACTGCTGTACACCCTAAATGAATTCATCCCGCACACCGCACATGTCATCAGGATGACGGTTGTACATCCACGAACGATGACGCAGATAGTAATTCATATCCATTTCTAGATACTTCTGTAAAATTGATAGTATGTATCATATAAATCATTACATGCAAAATTAACTTCTGTGTCTGTGTCAGTGTCCGTTATTGGAAAAGCAGTATATATATATATATATATATATATATATATATATATATATATATATATATATATATAATATTACCCAAATAATATCTTAATACCACTTTACTACTATACCTTAACCCACTTCTGTGTCAGTGTCCGGATTTTAGTGTAGTAGGCTCCAGCCGAAGCCAATAAGTTTCTTGAGATGCATGTCCTTAATGATGCATGCTGCGATGATATCTTTGCTCCATTAGAGGCTCTTCATACTGCTAGCTAGTGATTTCAGTAAGTATTGAAATTAATCCTTTATTTATTTAAGCTGATTTGTAAGTTTCGTTTAGCTAATTCAACTGTTATAGTCATATTATTTAGACCATTAGGCACTTCTTGAAACTGGCAGTAGGGTGAGGAACTGAGATACATAACTCCGCAGTACTTTGCTTTCGGCAATTAACCCCTATATATATTGGGAGTGGAACGAGGAAGTAGCTAGAGCTCAAAATTCTTGGGGCACAATTAAGGACGGTTGCTTAGATCATACACTTCCTGGTCGAATAATTGGCGTTCTAATTAATTTGATCACATGATCAGTTATTGTACGAATATTCAGGAATTAGTTCTAATTTGTTCACCCAATGTACGTAGTCATGACATATGAACATGGATTCAATAATAGCCATCATTTCTTCCCCTCCTCCATTGGACCAATGAATAGTAACCACAAAATCAAACAATTAGTATGTATGTATGTATATATATATATATATATATATATATATATATATATATATATATATATATATATATATATATATATATATATATATTGCAAAAGTGCAAATAAATACACTTATGTTCTTTCTTTCTTATTCATCGATCCATATTATTTATTTATTTTATACTTGAAAGAAGAAATTAAAATCTGATCTCTACATGATCGCACATGCATGAACATTGTCAAAAAACCTAACCCTAACCCTAACCCTAACCCTAACCCTAACCCCATGTCAAAAAACCTAACCCTAACCCTAACCCCATGTCAAAAAACCTAACCCTAACCCTAACCCTAGGTCCAGATCAGTGTCTGTGTCAGTGTGTGTGTGTGCCGTGTCTGTGTCTGTGTCAGTGTCAGTGTGTGTGTCATGTTTGTGTCAATGTCACATGTGTCCTGTGAGAGAGAGAGAGACAGAGAGAGAGAGAGAGAGAGAGAGAGAGTATACCTTGCCGGAGTAGTCGCGGTCGACGGAGCTGGGGGGGGAATTTGTTTTCGAATCGAAATTTCAACTGACGGGGAAAAATGAAACCGACCCCTAATTAACCAAATTTTAGCGACGTTTAGCGATGTCCAATAAAAAATGTCGCTAAATTAAATATTTGCGACGTAAAGGACGTCGCTAAACACGTTGCTAAATATTTTGAGTTTAAATGTCGCTATATACGTCGCTAAACGTCGCTAAATTAGACATATTAGCGACGTTTAGCGACCTTAATTGAACTTATAGGGACTTATCTTTTAAAATCGTATTAAAAGTCGCTAAACGTCGCTAAATGTCGCCATTTAGCGACGTCTAGCGACATGTTTATAATGAGTCGCTAATTTATATATTATTAGCGACGTTTCTTTTGACGTCGCTAAAATACGTCGCTAATCCCGCTTTTTCTAGTAGTGTTACTTCCTTGTCATTTATGTTATATGTTTACTGTTCTTATTTGACTAATTGAGACAAAAGATATTCTGTGTTACCCTATGCTTGTAGTATGCACCCCTTTTTCGAGTTACAGCCGTAACCGTCGTACGTCGTTCTATACCTTGTATGGAGGAGCTGGCCATGTCCGTCTCTAAATTCTGGTACTGGGGTGTGATAGGGAATGATGGCTACGCAGCAACACCAGATGGCGGTATAACAGCATCAACAGTTTTAACAATAAGAGCAGAATATCTTGTTGAGTCAAGATTTACAGACGGCTTTGGAAGAGGCGGGAGGACTGATTCGTGGGCGTCAGTTTATTTTGCCGACTTAACCCATGGTACTTCGATGGCACGGAGGATGCCATCACAGCAGATGCCTAGTTGCAAGATATTGAGGTTATTCTGGCAGCAGCATGGGTTCCAACAGATGAACAAGTTAATCAAGTTTGATTGCAGCTTCAAGACCTTACCCGTGACTGGTGGTTGAGAGAATTAAGATAGCTTAGTCTACCTTGGTTGAGAGAATTAAGGCAGCTCAGGCGGAGGATTCGAAGGTTCCGAAGCTTCGGACAAAATACGAGTCTGGTCTCAGGAAAGAGTTGATAATTCATAAAGATGAAACTCTTAGGTTTGGAAACCCTCTTTGTGTACCAAGTGGAGATATCTGACAAGAAGTAATGATCGAGGCACACATTTCCTAGTATCTAATTTATCCATGAGGTACCAAGATGTATCAAAACCTCAAGCAATATTTTTAGTAGAACAGGATGAAGAGGGAGATATCACGATTCGTTTTTCGGTGTTTGGTATGTCAGCAAGTGAAGGCCGACCAGCAGAGACCAACAGAATTATTGCAGCCGCTTCCTATTCCAGAGTGGAAGTGGAAACATATTATGATGGACTTTGTGACCGGTTTACCTAGATCCCCGACTGGTCGTGATACAGTTTGGGTAATAGTAGATTATCTCACAAAAGTAGCGCACTTTCTTCCTTTTCGAGTAGGACAATCCACAGAGTAGTTAGCGGAGATGTACATACGACAGATAGTAAGACATCACGGCATCCCAGTGAGTATCATATCAGATCTAGACACTCGGTTTACTTCAAATTATTTTGAAGAGCTTGTACCAAAGTATAGGCACCAAGTTGAGATTCAGTACTACCTACCATCCTCAAACGGACGAAAAATCAGAGAGAACCATCCAGACCATGGAAGATATGCTGCAAGTTTATACTTTAGATTTTTGAGGGACTTGGGAAGATCACCTTCATCTCGTTGAGTTCTCATACAATAACAGTTATCAAGCAAGTATCCAGATGGCACCCTTCGAAGCGTTATATGGGAGAAAGTGTAGATCACCATTGGCATGGGATGATATAGGTGAGAAAAATATGTTAGGCCCAGAGATGATCATGCATACACTAGAGGTTGTCAAGAAGACCAAAGAGCGATTTCATATTGCATAATATAGGCATCGGTATTGGACAAATCAACATCATAGGCAATTAGAATTTTGTGTCGGCGACCACGTATTTTTATGAATTTTGTCGACCCGTGGAGTTATTAGATTCGTGGTTCACGGGAATCTTAGTCCATGATACGTCGGTCCGTTCAATATTCCCGAGTTGGTGGGCGATGTTTCTTATCGTCTTGCCCTTTCGCCTTCGCAACGTGAGGTATACGATGTATTTCATGTGTCTCAATTGCATAGGTATGTCCCGAATATGAGTCATATCCTCGACTATTCTGAGCTAGTCGTTGGTACCGACTTGTCTTACGAGGAACAACCCCTATCTATTTTGGACCGAAGGAAGAAGGTGCTCAAGAATCAGACTATTCATCTTGTCCGGGTTGCTTGGGGTCATCACCCTTTAGAAGAGTCGACGTGGGAGCGCGAGGATGATATTCGGTCTCGGTATCTGCACCTATTCTACTCGGAAGGTATATTCATTTTTATGCCTTCGTATCTCGAATCTCATGATTTGTTTACCCATGCTGTGTGACACTACTTTTCTTTATTATATGCCTAAATTTGATTGCATGTGTAGATGAGCTTATAGTTAGCGCAGTGTTTGTTCTGATTTCTCTAGTTAGCCTTGGGTTTGAATTCTGAGGACAAAATTTTCTTAGGTGGGTAAAGATGTCACTCCCCTTTCCCGATATTCATATTTGGAACATATTAGTTTTTCTTCTTATATTAATTGTTGCTTGCATGGTAATTAGGTTGCATGTCATGGAGACTAGACCCATTCTTTGGTTCAATTAGACTCACGGTTTAATTGTAGGGTTGGTTTGGTCATGAGTGAACCCATGGTCTAAATCTTAAAACCTAGCTATATAAGTTAAAAAAAATCTCTCTCTTTCCTCATTCTCTCATTTTTTTTTCCTTTCTTCATTTAGGCAAGTACACCTTGCCTACATGGAGAAATCTTTTGATTTTTGATTCTTGATCTTTTCTTGCATTTTATTAGTCTAATATGTGTACATTATAATTCTAAACACTTTTAGTACTTGGAGTTTTCGATTTTAGTGGATGTATTTGAGTAGATCTACATTTAAAGTTTAGGGTTTTAATAGGTTCCTTGAGTTTTTTGTGGTTTTGATCTATTAAATTATAGTATTTAAGAAAATTAGTTTTTGGGTTTGATGGAGCACTTTATTTCGAGCATTTTGGCTTTTGATTCACTTGATTCGGGATTAAAATGAGGTTTTTATGAAGAAAATAATTTTTGGGATTTTTGGAATTTTTGCCATGGTCGAACCTGTTGTTTGGAGAAGACGAAGTCTTCACGCGGCCAACCAGTTATGCGGCCGAGAGTGCTATGCGGCCTGAGCTCTTTGTCGCATACTGACCAGCATGTGTTCGCCTTGTTGGATGCATAACTACCATCACACAAGTGTTCTGGAGCTAATCCTTGAACTCCTTTGTTTTTACTAATTGAACTAATGAGAAATTCGCTAAGTCCAAAGAGCAATATGTGGCTGAGTTTTAAATGCGGTAAGCAGGCATATACGGCAAGCAAAGCATGTGGCCACTTTCCCTTGAACGCATGACTCTGAAACCATGGCATATGTTTTCATGATTTTGTCTTTTCTCTCTAATACTTTATGGCTTGTCACATCAATCACTTTATATCACTTCACTGATACATATTAAATACACGTCACTCAATACTTGTCCCAAGGAGTGGACTTTTCTCTATTATATTCGGCCGAGACTTCCCATGCGGCATCGACCCATATACGGTCAAGTCTTTCCATACACCACCAACCCATATACGACAAACTTTCTATGCGGCACCTGTCCTATGCTGCACTGACTCTATGCGTCCCAGATCCTCATGCGACCTATGTGCACATTTTACTGTTTTATTTGGTTTGGATGCTTTATTGAGTTTTGGGATTCCATGTTTGATTTTAATGATTGCTAATGTATGTGAGCTACGTGACCATGTGTTATACCTGACCATGTGCTAGAGCCCATATAATTTACCAATGATTGGTAACTTGACTCGACTATTGGTATCCGTGCTGAAACACTTACAACGTGCTATGTGTTCCTATGTGCTAAGTGTTTCAATATAATTTTGTTACATATTTCACACTGAGGTGTGCCTACGTGTTAAGCGAAATATGATATAATAAAATTCCTCCAACATGGACATGATAGTTGGTCAATAACCAAGCGTGGTTAGGATTCATTGGACTGTTGCATCATGCTAGGGTGAATCCAAATTGAACTGCAAAGTGACAAGGTCAATTCGTATCTAGCATGTCCGTACTATGGTACGACATATACGGAGAGTAATATGTGACCACGCCATATGATTCCAGCTAACCGTATGGTTAATTGGGCAATTAAAATATATAGAGCATTGGGAGGGATAGAATTTTGAGATCATGCTTAACTAGCCAACCTTAATCATTATAAAGGGAGTGAAGGCTACCCCCCATGGATATTGTTTAAATTATTATTAGTGGATGGCAATATCCGACTATTATATTATACTATATGTTTTATGCGATCTTAGCACGATGGCCTTACGAGGGACTGGTGCATACTACTATGTGCAATACGGCAATTTATTGCTTGGCTAGCCCCTGCTAGAACATGGTTCGATCTGAGGATTCCTATTATATACATAATACCGCTAGAATAACCCAGACTCCATCTATCAAGCTATATAAGTGATTAGCCGATTATGTAAATGAGCTTGTTTGTGTATTGTATCTGCGATCAAATAGTCTAGGGACATGGACTATCATGGTGCGATGGTCTAAACCTTGTACTTGTTTGGTTGTAGGGTTAGATTATTGTGTTACGATAGGCTATGAATCGAAACTACGAGACAGAACTATATATATGTATCTATTTCATAACCTGGTTTTATCAATACATCATCAATGATGACCAAAATAAACTGATCCAGGTACTAATGAAACACCTTATTGATCAGGTTCATAAATACCATCGGGGCATTGGTCAACCCAAACGGCATCACCAAGAACCCAAACGGCATCACCAAGAACTCGAATTGCCCATACCGAGTCCTGAAAGTTGTCTTCATAATGTCTTTCTTCTTTACTTTCACCTAGTGGTACCCTGACCTCAAGTCTATCTTTGAGAATACTTTGAGAATACCTTTGCTTTTCTCAACTGATCAAACAGATCAACAATCTGCGACAACGGATATTTGTTCTTGATAGTGAGGTTGTTAAGAGCCCTGTAGTCGATACACATATATACCGAGCCATCCTTCTTCGGTACAAATAATACTGGAGCACCCCATGGTGATAAACTAGATCGGATGAAGCCTTTGTCCTAAAAATCATCCACCTACTTCTTTAATACTTCTAGTTCGCTATTGTTTAGCCAATAGACGTGTTGTAATATTGGCTCTGCGCTTGGCACCAAGTCTATAAAGAACTCCACATCTCTATCTGGTGGCAACCCCGACAGCTCCTCTGGAAAGACGTCCATGTACTCTACAATCAATCGATGTGGTATCTCCTACTCTTCTACCATAGCTCCACAGAAGTGTCACGACCCACACCCGGTATAAGGGCACGAGTACGCGGGTACGTCTAGTCTACGCCGTAACATCGGTGGTAGAACGATATCTAGGTCACAATAATACTATATAACTAAATACCTGTCAATGATATCAATCTCCATAAGGAGAACAATATACATCTCACAATATCTCATAATGTAAATTCAATCACAATATCTATAAGAGTAAGGCACAATAAAAGATAAGAAGAATGACATAGTTAAATACCATGTCTCAAAATAAAGATAAACCACAGTCTAGCTGTCCAACATAAAGTCTCCACAAGTCTCAACATAAACTAAGAATAAGTATAAACATAAACTCAATAAACCTCAAATAAGTCTCAGTGCATAAGATAAATTCTGCCTAGATAGCTGCAGGTAATGTCTCCTCTAAAGGAATAGTCTCCTCTAAGATCTCTGGTGTGTAGTCTGCATCTATACCCGGTCCATAGTGTGTGGTACAGAAATCCTCAAGATCCTCTGAAAAAAATATCCAGTCAGGATTGGAACAAAGTACAAGCACTAACAGCAGTTCCACTTATATTGACAAAAACTATAACACAGTGTAAAGAAATACAAGACAGATATAAAACTGGAATAAGAAATACTGGACATAATAAAGTACTGGAATAAAGAAATACTAAAGTACTGGAGAATATGGCATCATCAATATACAACTAGCAATGAAATAAAAATACAAGTACACGCTAGAACAATGAACTGGTATATATGTGAATGCTAGAATCATGACGATAACATAAGGAATACTATATCAATACACTAGAGATACATGTCAAGAACATCTAACTAAGTGTGTGAAACATCAGTATATCATGTGATCGGCTTAGGACTAATCAGGCTTGTTACATATGATTAGCTATGATTCATGTAAGGTCAGGCTAACCATCCGGATAGCTATGATGCAAGCAATAGTCAGGCTAATCATATATAACAGGCTATGAGGCATGAAATGGTCAGGCTGCACCGATGTGAGGTGTGGGTGAGCTATGATGCATGTAAAGTTGGGTATGATCACATAAGCTACTAATATTTCCCCGTTTTCGCCAGCTAGCACGATGGATTCCAATCACGACTCCTCGTGACAGGTCTCGATAATGCCAACTCGTGTAAACAACAGTGTCAGAGTCATATACGCTATACAACAAGAGTTATAGAGAGAATCAACATAATAGAAACTGTCAGAGAATGTACTCATCTGTGGTCCTTAGCTGGCAATACCAATGTCCGGGTTCCAAGGTATCATCTGAATGATCCAACCGTCCTATAGACAAATCAAATAATACAATATTGCATCAGACACTACACTAACACACACAATTAAAACACAATGATCTCAAAGACTATGCTAGGGTGTCACGTCTGTAGTTGTTGTGCATAACAGACAGTCAATGATACGGTCTTGCCAGTACGTCGGTGTACATATGGCAGTCTGCTAACATATTTCGTGGTCACAGGTCAATGTAACTATGGGGTATCCATGGTTACACTCGGGTCATCTAGTCCATAGACATATATACATAATATGAACTAACATATACATAAGTATCCATTAGTTACCAATATAATAGATACATATATATATATATGTACTAAATAGAATTAATACTTGTATATACATTAGGGAGATATATACAATACATCTATATACGTATATACTAATTGAGAGTTATACTTTATATATACATACCAAATACATTTAAACCTATACTAATACATGTGCCATACATATATACTAATTAGGTTCATATACGTTATGGATGTATATATATATCAATATACACATAACAAACATATACGTATACCAAAGCTAATACGACATACTTACGCATCAAATATATATCTATATACCACATTCGCGTATACTAAACACAATACCCGTATATTAACATAGCTAGAATTATATGTGTGCATACAAACGAAGAATGCACGTATGCGTGTACGCGTACCTGTACGTGAGAGGGGACTCGAACCGGTGTATGTGGGTCGAGACGTGTGCATCGAGGTCTTCGTGGGGTGCTAGGTTCAGTCGATGTCAGCGTCTTCGGCTTCAGGCAGCGATTCAGTTCATCGAGGTACAGCGGCTTCCGACGTTTAGGTGCTGTAGTCGGGAGATCGGTCGTCGACGAGGTGTGGGTTGAAGTCAAAGTCGGGCGGTCTGAGTCGAGCCTTCTCCGGTTGGCGAGAGGAGGGATGAAATGGAGGGGTGCTCGATGAAGTTCAGCGGGATGAGAACGTCGTTCACGATGGGGCTCCGGGGAAGGAGATCCGGTCGGGTTTAGGGGTGGGGATGGAGTCGAGGCGAGTCGGGGTGCTGGTGTCGGTTGGCCGTGGGTCGAGCTACAGTCGACGAGGTACAACGGCTTCCGGCGTGGTGCAGTGCTCTCAGGCGAGCAGCGTTCAGGCCGGCGCAGGGGTTGTCGACTCCGGTCGGTCAGCGGACGGGAAGGGTGAAGACGTCGGGTTTAAGGCAGTCGAGGTCGGGTGGATGTCCGGTGGAAGACTCGGCGGTGAGTATGGCTGCGATCAGCGGGAAAGGTCGGGGAGTTGGGGTGATGAACAGGGAATAGGGGGAAGAAGTCGGTTGTAGGTTTAAGGAATAGAAAATAAATGGAAAAGTAAGAAAATGAGTTTATATATGAAGGGGGTTTTTGGTTTAACCTAGAAATGTTTGACTTTGGTCAAATCCTTGGAAAAAGGGCCTTCTCATGGATATTTCAATGGCTAGGATTTCAAATGAATTAAAAAATGAATGTCTATGATGCATTGGTTTAAGGTTTTGAGGCCATGGTTGTAGGACGTCAATGTTGCATTGTACACTCCCGAAATTTATGGTAAAATACACATGAAAGGGAAAAGAGTTTATTTAAGTGTCGTGTCCAACGGAATGGATACCTCAATACACTTTTGCACAAAAGTGCCCAATAATTGGAAAACTGCACAAAGTGAGATTTATGAATTTAATTTATTTAAAATAAATGCAAGTGGTGTTCTAAAATAAATTACAAGTACAAGGGGCTGAAATTAAGTGGGACACAAGTGTCATGAATGAAGTAGACTCAAAATAGAATATTATCCTAATTTGGGTTGCTCAAAATGGTTCAAGATTGTGTCTCCAATTTCGATTGGAACACACAAGGATACAAGGTTTGATTTATATAGAATTAAATATAGTCGGTTGTGACGAATGTTGTGCGACTAAAATGAAGTACAACAAGCATGGTTATGAGTCACACAAGGATCAAAATAACAGTCTGGCACGTCTAGGACAAGGGTGTGAAATATGTTGGAAGACTATGGCTAGTGTAGTATTCTAATTATCGAAGCAACGATAAAGTACAATAATCAAATAAAATCACAGCAATTTAAATATAATTAATTATCATGCAAATTATTTACACATTAATTACGAAAAGACAAAAATACCCCTAATCTGAAATGTGGGGGTGACAAGTCTACCCTCCTTAAAAGAATTCGTACTCGAAATTAAAAATAAACTAGCACAAGAGCAAACAATCAAATAATGAATTATACCTCAAGTCTCGAAGAGATATGGATATTGCTCACGCATTTCGTACTCTCTTTCCCAAGTTGACTCGCCTGGAGAGTGGTGTCTCCATGCAACACGAACCAAAGAAATAGTCTGGTTCCGCAATACCTTCTCTCTACGATCCAAGATCTCCACGGGCTGTTTGGGATAGCTGAGCGTCGGTCCAACCTCGATCTTCGAGTGATCTAGTACGTGACTAGGATCTGCCATGTACCTTCTTAGTTGTGACACATGGAACACGTCATGCACTCCTTCTAGAGTAGGTGGCAAGTCAAGTCTATAGGCTACTGCACCGACCCTTGCAAGAATACTGAAAGGTCTGATGTATCATGGACTAAGCTTTCCTCCCCTACCAAAACGAATCGTGCCCCGCGTCGGAGAAATCCGTAGAAACACCAAATTGCCAACCTAGAACAAATAATCTTAACACGCAATCTAAAACAAAACAATCACAACAACAACAACAAAAAACAATACCTGAAACTCTATGGGTTTACGGTGGCTATCGGCCCAATGTCGTTGTCTATCCTGCGCCACTCGTAGTCTGTCTTTGATAAGTTTTACCTTTTCTGCTGCATCCATAACCATTTCTAGTCCTAACAAAGCTCTCTCTCCAACATCATCCCAAGATAATGGTGTACGACACCTTCGTCCATATAAAACTTTGAATGGTGATATCTCAATGCTGGCCTGGTAGCTGTTGTTGTAAGCAAACTCTACTAGGTGTAGATGATCCTCCCAAGAACCTCCGAGATCCAAAACACAAGTGCGTAGTATGTCTTCAAGAGTCTGAATAGTCCTTTCAGACTGCCCGTCTGTCTGGGGGTGATACGCGGTACTGAACTTGAGCTGAGTGCCCAAGCTAGATTGCAGACTCCTCTAGAAATGGAAAGTGAAACGACTATCCCGATCTGAGACAATACTCATAAAAACTCCATGTAATCTAACAATATGTTGTACGTATATCTCTGCTAACTTCTCTGTTGAAGTACCCACTTTGAATGGTAAGTAATGGGCTGATTTGGTCAACCTATCTACGATGACCCAAATCGCGTCCTTTCCTCCTGGAGAACGAGGAAGTCCTGAAACGAAATCAATAATCACATGCTCCCACTTTCATTCTGGAATGGGTAAAGGTTGAAGCAATCCTCCTGGCCTCTGTTGATCTACTTTTACCTGCTGGTACACTAAACATCAGGATACAAAACGTGCTACCTCACGCTTCATACCATACCACCATACATGCTCCTTCAAATCTCGATACATCTTGTTGGCTCCGGGATGCATCGAGTAATGAGAGCAGTGTGCCTCTTGTAAAACTTCTTCGCGCAGCTCTCCACTTGGCACACACATCCTTGTGCCATGCCGTAAAGATCCATCATCCACAATAGTGAAGTCGTCTATCAATCATGTCCGAACTTGTGCCCTGATACTCCTCAGAGTCTCATCATCATACTGTACAGCTCTAATTTTGTCTATCAGTTCTGATTGTATCTGCAATCCCCACATCTGAATCTCAACACCTGGAACTAGTACTTCAATTCCCAAGCTCTCAAGATCAGCCAATAAGTGTCTATCTGAAGTCAAGTACATAGCCATCGTATACCTGCTCAAGGCATCGACGACTACGTTAGCCTTTCCTGGATGGTACTGTAATGAGATATCAAAGTCTTTTATCAACTTTTACCATCTTCTCTACCTCATGTTCAGCTCCTTCTGTGTAAATACATACTTCAAGCTCTTATGGTCTATGAAGATCTCCACACGCTCTCCGTACAGATAGTGTTTCCACAGCTTTAGGGCAAAGATAACTGCTGCTAACTCCAAATCGTGAGTGGGGTAGTTCTTTTTATGAGGGCATAATTGTCTTGAAGCATAGGCAATTACTTTCCAGTGTTTTTGAAGAACACATCCCAAACCTTTTCCTGAAGCATCACGGTAGATAGTGAATCCACCTGTCCATGATGGAAACGTCAAAAGTGGTGTTGTCGTCAACCTCTTCTTCAGCTCATCAAATACGGCTTGACATTCCTCTGTTTAGACAAATTTTATATCTTTCTTGGTCAGCCTAATCATTGGCTCTGATTTCAGCTACCGTGGAGAAGTCTTGTACGAATCTTCTGTAGTATCCTGCTAGTCCGAGGAAGCTCCTGATTTCAGCTACCGTACTGGGGGTAGCCCATGACTCCACTGCTTCGATCTTCTTTGGGTTAACTGAAATTTTGTCACCCGTCACCATATGTCCAAGAAATTCAACCTTGTCAAGGAAGAACTCACACTTTGAAAGCTTTCCGTACAACTTCTCTCTCTTGAGAGTCTCTAAGACCATCCTTAGGTGCTCTTCATGCTCTTTTGGGATTTTCGAATATTTAGAATATCGTCAATAAACACCACTACGAACTTGTCAAGGTACAGATAGAATACCTAGTTCATCAAATTTATGAATACTGCTGGTGCATTGGTTAAACCAAACGGTATTACTGTGAATTCAAACTGGCCATATCTTATCCGAAAAGCTGTCTTCGGTATGTCTTCTCTCTTCACCTTCACCTGGTGATAGCCTGACCTCAAGTCTATCTTTGAAAACACCTTCGCTCCACTAAACTGATCGAAAAGATCATCTATCCTTGGCAGCGGATATTTGTTCTTGATAGTGAGGTTGTTCAGAGCTCTATAATCGATACACATGCGTACCGTGCCGTCCTTCTTTGGTATAAATAGTACCGGTGCTCCCCATGGCGATGAACTGGATCTAATAAAACCTTTGTCTTGCAGCTCCTCAACTTGCTTCTTCAGTTCTACCAACTCATTGTTGTTGACTCTATAGACATGTTGTGAAATAGGCTCTGCGCCTGGTATCAAGTCTATAGAGAATTCAATATCTCTTTCTGGCGGCAAACCTGGCAACTCCTCTGGAAATACATCCAGGAAATCCGCAATCAGTGGATGTGGTAACTCTTCTTCTTCCATCCTGGCTCCGCAAAAAGTGCCTCTGCTCCGCTCCTCTGCTCCTCTGGCGATCTCGAACTCTGGCTCTTCTGGAGGTCGAAATACTACTCTACCTCCGTGATAATCTATAGAAGCATGGTGTTTACTCGGCCAGTGCATTTCGAGTATAATATTGTATCCCAGAAGTGGCATGACGAGCAAACTCACACTCAACTCTCGGCCTTCTAATGACACTCTCCGATCCTTACAAAAATCATGGACTAGGATAATGCCTCCTCCTGTCGTGATCTTGTAATTCCTATCTAATGGTTCCGTTTCTAAACGGTGCTTAAAGGCATAAGATACAGATACGAAACTATAGTAAGTGCCAGAATCAAATAATGCAAGTGCTGGAATAGAATCGAGTAAAACTGAACCTGAAATCACGTCTCCAGCTGGCTCAGCCTCCTCAGTAGTCATGGCGTAAGCTCATCCCTGTGGTGCTCCTCTCTGCTGCTGCTGGTGCTGAGCAAACCTCTGCTGCTGTGGTGTAAGTGGAGGTCCTCTCTGCTGGCCTCCTGGTACAGTAGGTGCTCTGGCTGGTCCCCTCTAAGATGCTGCTCCTTCCGGGCGAGTCTGAACAGCTGGGCAGTCCCTCAGCTGGCATGCTGATGATCCACATAACAAGCAGGTACCCAACCTTTTCCTGTAGATGTCTCTAGTATGTCCCATCTTTTCGTAATATGCACACTGGGCAACGGGCTAATTCTGTCTCTGTGGTTGCTGCTGCTGGATATGTCCTCGAACTGGTGCCTGTTGCTGGTGTTGCTGCTGGTACGGTCTCTGTTGTTGTTATTGTTGAAAGTATGGGCGCTTGGCCTGTCCTGTGTTACCACATGTTCCTCCAGAAGTGTCGTGTCCTCTCTTGGGCCTGAGGTCCAAGTCATCTTCAACAATCTGGGCATCCATCAGAATACCCTCAAAGGTAGCAGTACGTCATCCCGAAGTACGAGACTTGATCTCTCTATTCAATCCCTTTCTGAATTTTGGTGCTCTATCTCCTGGGTCTCGAATCATCGATGGCGCAAATTGACTCAATCTATAAAACTCTACGGCATATTCGTCGGCTGACATGCTCCCTTGGGCTAAGTCATGGAACTGACTTTCCAATGCTCCCAAAGCTACGTCAGGAAAGAATTTCTCCTTGAAGAGATCCTTAAAGAATTTTACGTCCATAATACCTCTGAACTACGTCTCTCCACTTTTTCCAGCAGAGTAAATCTATTACCACAAAAATGGTCATTCCCATATTACCTCTGCCCTGTTTTTCTTTATCTCCACTGAATCATATCTTACCACGTCCTCATTACCTCTGAGTAAGATATTTTCAGAACTTTTCCATGTCCATATTACCTCTGAGTGAAGTTCTCCTCTTTGACTTCCTACTTTCACGTTCGTATAACCCCTGATAGTGCTATTCGTTGCAGCTTACTATCTAGGATGCCATGGGTAATAAATCCACAACCCAGAAGTACAAATCAACTCTTGGTTCTTCATACCCAGCAAGTGCCTATATGCAATATTTTCTCGATCGTCGAAGATCGAGAATCATATTCTATCATGTTCATATGGCCTCTAGATAGATATGATCAGCAATTTGGCATCCCCAGCAAGTGCCTATGTGTAATATTTTCTTCTTCGTTATAAATTCTTGTAAAGAGCCATCATCCGTATCCAAAAATCTCGGGTACGCAATGGATGATGGATCCTAAAAATTCCCCAGCGGAACAATCATTAGGTCTACTTGCACACTCCTGCAGTGACTATTCAAACCAATCTCGTTAGACGCTAGCCATATTCATATTACCTATAAGCTATAGTCCCATCAATCTCCCCAGCGGAGCAATCCTTTGGTCTATCTTCATGTTTGGATAGACCACACTCAACGAATCACTCCTCAATGAGTTTTTCGGACATTAGTTCATGTTTATATTACCTCTGAACTGCTGTCATAATATTTCTCTCAGGCTGAGTTTGTCATGTTCATATTACCTTTGAACAAACCTTCCAATTTTTGGCTATCGATTTTCATGTCCATATTACCTCTGATATCGGTTGTCCTCTCAACTTAGCACCCGTACTTAACTCTAAGTACGTCAGTGGTGTTAGGTCCATAAAAACTGCCACATCCATATTACCTCTGGCAGGGCATGTCTTAAACTTATTTGTCTCGTGCACAAGAAGTAACGGGTCCACAAAAAACCCCCATATGGGATGCCTGCAATGGAAACAAATTGTTCATGTTCATATTACCTCTGAACTATCATCATTTTCCCCAATAAAGAGAAATTCAGTTCATGTTCATATTACCTCTGGACTACATCTCTCCATTACCCCCACAGAGTTATATTTTACCGCAGCTATATTACCTCTGGCAGGACTTATCTCAAACCTATTACTTGCACTCTCGTGTGCAAAGAAGTAATGGGTCCACAAAAAATCCCCCAATAGGATGTCTTTACTAGCCCCAAAACCTGTCACATCCATATTTCCTCTGATTGGGCTTGTTTTGAACTTATTATTTGCACTCAACGTGCGCAATAAATAATAGGTCTACCAAAGATCCCCAGTAGGATGTCCTCAACAAATACGGTATTGTACTACGTACATATTACCTCTGGTACGATGTCCAAAGTTTGCACAAACAATCATAAAGAAATGGAGGGCCCTTATATGATTGCAAATGGCGCTTACAGATCATCCAAGCCTAATGGAAATTTGGCAATGGCTCCTATCAAACGGCAAATTCCTGAAGAAGTACTATACTTGATCTCTTTTGCTTAACAGAGTATGATGAAGATCTTATTTTGACGATACCACGCACAAAGGTTAGATGGATCATATTCTATCAGATTCATATGACCTCTTAATGGATATGCTTAACTAATTTTTAAACCTATAATGTTCATATTACCTCTGATAGTGTTTGGTATACAAATTTAGTTGGATTATATTCTATCAGGTTTATATTACCTCTGAATAGATTTACATTCAGCAAAACCTTAACGAAAGTATGTCATGTTCATGATACCTCTGATATCACTTTCATCTTAGCCTATCATTTATATTCTAAAGTGATGGGTCCACAAAGTTAGAAAATATATCTTTATTATCTTTGAGAAGTTATAGGAGAAATAAAAAAGTACATCATTGGAGAGGAGCAGTTAAATCCCTGATCTGTTGCGCCAAAGCAGCCATCCTTTCATTCTTGGAGTTCAATATGTTAGTACGAGCCCGCGTCAGCCTTGCTTCATCATCGCTCAAGAAAGATAGTTCGAACAGAGAATCAACAAAACTTGCGTGGATGACACCCGCATGTGCCAAGTTCTGTTGAGCTATCTTCACTTGGCCCTCAAATACTTCACGAACAGCCGATGCCTTGAGAAGCCTCTCCGTTGTCTGGGCAAGTTCAGCTTCCAATTCTTGAACCCTCACTTCGTATCCCTCACATTCAGTGCAGCACTTGGCCAGCTAAGGAATACTCTCTACCAATACTGCCTGCTCTTTCTCCATCTATTGTTGTTGTTCCTGGATGGATTTGATTAAAGATTCAATCTGCTGAGCAAGTTCCGCAGTTAGGGAGTCATACTCAGCTTGAACCAGGTCATCGATGCTGCCACGGCATAGTTGCAAATATTTGTTAATGGTTTGTTATAAACCATTAACTATTTTCTCTAGCGTATCAGCTCTTTCAGCATCATTGAAATTTCTAATCGGCACTATAGTGAGCTTGGAGGACGTCTTCAGAGCATCAAAGCCTAGATTCTTCTCTAGCACCATGGATATCAATTCTTTCAAAGTGCGATAGAATATGCTAGTATATTGTTCAACTAGCCTAACAAAGATCGAATGTACGCTGGGAGTGGCCACAATATCGATAAATCTCCTATCGGGAATGACTGCAGAGGATGTTGCCACAGTCGTTGCTTCAACAGATGGCACGACAAAGGAAGAGACACCAACAACAGTTAGAGTTGCTGGCATGCTTAACGAAGGAGGCACGGACGAAATGGTGGGTTCATCCTCCTCTGATGTTATTTGAACTGCCACTGGCGGGACGACACCCGAGAATATTGCGGATGAAAGATCGACAGTTTCAAAATATGCTTCGTCGACGTCAGGTACCACCGTTTCATTAGCTGGATCCGCAACAAAAATAGAAGTTGTGTCAACTCCGCCCTCCCCAGAGACATATTCGCCTGAAAATAAGATAAGAGAAAGTTAATATCAATTTGATGTTAATTTTCCTGAAGAAAGCGTGAAGACAATATTTATCCATGGCTTATGGTATGTATGTTGCGTTTGCAGCCTGTATAGCTAAATCATTTATTAATGATGCTAAACAAGCTGTCATACCTGGAGAAGAGGGTACACCAAATGACGTTTGAGGGTAGTCATCCCAATCGTCATCCAGATCCACTCGAGGTTCATCGGGTGGAATCTTGCTCGAGATACTTACAGACGAAGGAGGGGCTAGTCCCATTATTTGTCTTTGCAAAGGTATATGGATTCTTATTATGCTCGACCTCGAAGGTGATCTAGAAGCACTACCAGTAATGGTGGTAGCAGCAGCAGTTGAGAGGCAGCCCAATACTAGTAGCACTCACAGCCGCAAATAAGCTAATACTTTCCAGCTCCGTCTGAAAGTGCTTCAGGGCCCATGCAGTTAAACTGGCCCATCGAAGATTTTGGGGGCTAAGCCATCCACTAGTGCGACGGTTAACCTTGGGGTATACTCCCCCATGCCCCATAAATTCATTACAGAAAGTCGCTATTTGAAGCAGCTGGATCAATGAAGTGTCTTCACTCGGGACGCTGCCCGGTAGTAATCCTCTGAAAGGCATGACAAGGCCTGAGGGACTGCTTACAAAGGACCCTCGATCCAATCATTTTTTATAAAAGATCTTCCCCGGCTGGCCATGAAGATCGGGAGTCAGAGTCCATGACATTTTCCTGGGATGTGTGGCATGGAATAATGCAGAGATAGGGTAATCTCTGGGCATCTTTAGCAGAAACAGGATCGTGCCCTCAGCAGAAAATACCCAATCTTCCTTCTTGGGCTTCGTCTGGGATTGCTTATCAATCACATCCCTAAACAAGAAAGCTGGTTTCTTGTACTCAGTCCCATCATTGTATGTCAGGGGCTCCCCATTGATCATACTCAGCAATATTCGTTCTCCTTGGGCCGAGATCAGAGTTTCCCTTTCTTGAGGATACTCGTTTCCAGAGATAGGGAATGCCACATAGGACAAGGCATCCAGATAGTTAGAATTCAGCATTCCAGCAGCAGACCCCATCACTTCAGCCAGAGGAGGGATCTGTAGGTCCACTGCAAAAAGTAAGAGAATAAGTCAGTTTTACGCTGGAATTTACTTTCAGCGTGTAAAACGTAAGGTGCTACACTCTTGCCATATACGCCAAAATATGACAATCTGAGTTTTACACCAGACTCCAAAAATTTGAGTTTTTATGCTGTAATTTATATCCAGTGCGTAAAACTCAAGGTTTGTCGTATGCGCCAAAAACATAACAGTCTGAGTTTCTACGCCAGACTACAAAAATTTGAGTTTTATGCTGGAATTTACTTCCAATGCGTAAAATGCAAAGTTTGAAGTATACACTAAAATTTGACAGTCTGAGTTTTTATGCCAGACTGCAAAAATATGGAGTTTTACGCTGACACATTAGGAATGTGGACGTATTTGCGCATACACGTACAACGTGTGCGAAGGGTTTTTCCTCTCGAAGTCTTTACCTGTGATGCCCGGTGCACAGCTAGACGGTGGAGCACTTCGTTCAGAACGAGGTTCGCTTGGCCTAGTAGGATTCGCTCGTGCTTGAGCATTGGAGCGAGATGAGGAAGCAACTTTCTTTCCCTTAGCAGCGGAGGCCTGTTTCGGTGCCATGGCGAATCTGAGTTCTCAGAAAAGAGACGAATACGAAGAGTTCTAAGAAAGAGACGAAGGGTTTTGCAGAGACAGATGAAGGGTTTTTTCTCTCATGGCCTAGGGCTATTTATATAGTTCAGATAACTCTTCGAATCCTCAACCGAATCCGATCTTATCTGATCATATATGATTTGGGGACCACGTCAGCCA
The DNA here is from genome assembly GCA_036927795.1 of Iris macrosiphon. Taxonomy (NCBI): domain Eukaryota; kingdom Viridiplantae; phylum Streptophyta; class Magnoliopsida; order Asparagales; family Iridaceae; genus Iris; species Iris macrosiphon. Next base: position 128,171,314 of record JAYESA010000010.1, on the reverse strand, counting down.
ATCATTTAAAAAGGAAGGCGGACATTCATGCTGCGTAACGGATCCATGATTTTACGCGCAGAGCAAGGATCCATGGTTTTACGCTCAGAAGCTACAAATCTATGATTTTACGCTCAGAAGCTACAGATCTACGGTTTTATGCTCAGAAGCTACAAATTTATGATTTTACGCTCAGAAGTTTTTTTGCCCAGAAGCTACAGATCTACGGTTTTATGCTCAGAAGCTACAGATCTATGGTTTTTTTGCTCAGATTGCTACGGATCTATGATTTTACGTACATCTTAAATTATACGGGACAGATCAGTTAGCAGGATACACGTATATCTAGATAATTCGGGCCTTACACTCGAAAAAAGCCAATTACAAGGGTTTACGCAGAAAATGCTCATTTTTTGTTATAAAACATTGCAAGTGCCTGAAATACACAGATGTCAGCATTGAAGATGACTCTTCTTCTTGGGCCATTGGAAGTTCATTCGAAGTCTAGCCAGAATCCTTTACATCTAAGTTCAAGTATGGCCTGTTCAGCGGATATTTTGTGCCCTATTCCGAGAAACTTTCGGGAAGCCATTCTTGAAGATGATGTTCTGAACAGATATTCTTCATATTAGAGAAGTAACAGTTCAGAATTCTATGTGACTCCTCGTCCAAAAATAGCATGACAATTGGATTTTTAAGACAATTTAATGCTGAAGCATTTTTACGCATCTTTCTCTATACGTAAAAGTCGGAGCGTGACGGGAAGCATATTTGTCAGAATCAGCATAAAAATTTACTCAAGCATACTGAAGCTGCATATTATCAAACTTTCTCACAGCAATATGTCAAATAAATGAGGCATAAAAGAAGACAAATTTATTAATCATGATTACATATGATGGAAATCTATTTTACAAAGGATTTTTCATTAATATTCAAGATCATGATTACATTTGATGGAAATCTATTATACAAAGGTTTTTTCATTAATATTCAAGATCACGACGGAAATCTATTACGCTAGGTTCTCAACTGACGGAGATCTTCAGTTCTTCTTCTACGGTACTTCTTCAGCTTCTTCGGCCGATGAACAAGAAAATGGTGAATGGTGGGAGGATACAAAACTGGGCCTGTTTAAATTATTGAAGCCCCCCTCCATACGTCATTGGCGGCCATGCTCAGATTTGTGTTAGGTATTCAGACCCAACATAATACTGGAAGACACGGTCAAGCTGCCCACCAGGGTCCAGCTTCATAATAGGGGAAAATACAGCTAGCAAGCTGTGTGGTCCGATGAGACCCTTTCTCTCTCCTGGACGAATCGCCATATAAAATTGCTGATTATCCCGAGCAAACGAATCTATGATATCCTTCCATGATCCATCGTTGCAGAGGATATTTGCTTGAAGATGCCTCTTTTTATGGCTCCTTACATGCTGGAAGAGCATAATCTTCTTCCTCCTCAGTGCGGCCCAAGGAATCTCGGCAACCATCTTTGTGGTGAAGGGAGTATGGAAAAACAGGTTCACTCGCTTGCCTTTATATAGGCAGAAGAGAACATACCAAATTCCAACAACTTCTTAAATATTGTCGAAAAATCAGCCTCAAAGAACGAGTCAAATTTGACCATTTCATGCTTCATTCAAAGTATTTCAAATTACGAGGAATTTGAAAACTTTAAAGGAGGTCTTGTAGAAGCATGAAATACGCTGGGGAATTGTATGCTTATTATACAGTCAAAACCCCCAACATGCATGAAGCCCGCGTAAAGAAGCACTTCAAGTCTGTGTGGCGTAAAACATGGCTTCAGAACTGCTCGCATAAAATAGAGCTTCAGAGCTGTTTGGCGTATCATAGGGCTTCAGAGATGCCCGCGTAAAGCATCGCTTCAAGGTTGTTTTGGCTTAAAAGGTTGCTATGCCTCCCTACAGCGTAAAATACGTTTGTCTTTAATACAACGTAAAGTCATATGAGGAACTAATCGTATTCCTTGAATGAATCTTTCAGACAAAACAGTAAACCTGACTCCTAACAAAAGTACTGCACGACGATCGGGAGGATGGCTATGATGATAATTTTGCACAGAGACCCAGATTATCGTTTAGTGACATATTCTTGATACAAGTCATTTTTATGCATTAAAGGAATATGCTACCTATTCTACACAGGCAGAGACAAGCTTTTACGATCAAGATGAGACGAAATCAGACGCCACGTCAAAAGTTGTTTCTCATACAGAGCTCGAGGCATATCTCGGCATTTAATGCACGAGATTGAGGCATATCTTTGCATTAAATGCACGAGATCTGGTTCTATTTTTAAAATGATTGGGAGAGCTAAAAACTGTGACTAATACGCTCACATCACCATCCTGGCATTTTACGCAAACCAGGCTATTTTCAACTATAGGAGCACGCCGTATGATATCTCCTCGAAATACGCCAACTCCGGCTATATTTGCAAAGGTACGTGATAAGGCTATTTGGCCCAGAATACGCTCAAGACCTCAGTCAAGAAGGATAATTGGCGCAGCATCAAGTTTTACACGGTATTTGGCTTTTACGCCAACAAGACAGCTAGTTGGTTTTTACGCAAACAAGTTAGCTAGTTGGTTTTTACGCTAACAAGACAGCTATTGGGCTTTTACGCCAACAAGACAGTTATTTGGCTTTTACGCCAATGAGACAGTTATTTAGCTTTTATGCCAACCATCTTTACGCTAGGGACAGTTACCTACATGGCTTGCATGCCGTGATCTTTGAGAAGCAGTTATACGCGTACCTCATAATGGGACACATGTTATACGTGAATTCAGGAGATCATTCAAACGTGGGTAGCTGTTATTATAACCGCCACGTAAAAGGTGCAAGTTTCTCCACAGTTGTGCTTATACGCCGACTGGACAGTTATCGTGACTGATCTCTATAAATAAAGACCTCTAGTCACAGGGTCGGGGGAGGGTGGAAAAAGGCGGATCAGATAAAAGGAGGAACAGAGAGCACAGACAGAGAGTATCGATTGACAACTTCGACAACGAGAATTCAATCCCACTTGCAACCTTTGAAGCTTCTTCTTTTTCTAAAACACTTCTTCATCATCGTGTGGTCCAAGGGACAAAGTGATAGACCACAGAACAGACTCCTATAGCAATTTTTCCCCAGAATCATTTTTATTGTACTTAACATCCTCGTATAGGATTAATTGTACTCTTTTTCTTGTTTGTAAACAAAGAAAGGGTTTCGTATAAACCTAGTTTTATTCTTTTGTTTATCATCAAACACAGATAGTACTTCCATAAGACGTAGGAGTATTGGCTAGTTTACAGGTACAATCTACCATTATAGAGAGGATTAAGGCAACTCAAGCAGAGGATCTGAAAGTTCAGTAGCTTCGGGCGGAATGTAAATCTAGTATCACGAAGGAGTTGACAATTCAAAAAGATGGAACTCTTAGGTTCAGAAACCGTCTTTGTGTACCAAGTGAAGATACCCGGCAAAAAGTAATGATCGAGGTGCACAGTTTCCAGTATTCAATTCATCCAGGAGGTACCAAGATGTATCAAGATATCAAACAATATTTATGATAGAATATAATGAAGAGGGAGATAGCATAATTTGTTTCTCGATGTTTGGTATGTCAGCAAGTGAAGGCCGACCAACAGTGACCAGAAGGATTATTATTGTCGTTTCATATTCTGGAGTGGAAATAGGAACATATCATGATGGACTTTGTGATTGGTTTACCTAGATCCCCGACTGGTCGTGATGCAGTTTGGTTAATAGTAGATCGTCTCACAAATATAGCTCACTTTTTTCCCTTTCAAGTGGGGCAATCCACAGAGCAGTTAGCGGAGATGTACATGCGACAGATAGTAAGACAGCACACCGTACTAGTGAGTATCGTATCAGATCGAGACACTCGATTCACTTCAAATTTTTGGAAGAGTTTACACCAGAGTTTAGGAACTAAGTTGAGATTTAGTACTGCTTACCACCCTCATACAGACAAACAATCAGAGAAAACCATCTAGACATTGGAGGATATATTGCGAGCTTGTACTTTGGACTTTGGTGGGTCTTGGAAAGATCACCTATATTTTGTCGAGTTCTCGTACAACAATAGTTATTAGGCCAGCATCCAGATGGCACCCTTTGAAGCATTGTATGAAAGAAATTGTAGGTCACCATTGGCATGGGATGACATTAGCGAAAGAAAGATGTTAGGCCCTGAAATGATTACGCAGATAGTAGAAGTTGTCAAGCAAATCAGAGAACAACTTCGGGTTGCGCAAGATAGGCATCGACATTGGGCAGATTAGCATGGTAGGCCATTAGAATTTAGAGTCAACGACCATTTGTTCTTGCGGATGTATCCAACCCGTGGAGTTATTAGATTCGGGATTCGCGGGAATCTTAGTCCGCGCTACGTCGTTCCGTTCGATATTTTTGAGCGGGTAGGCGATGTTGCTTATCACCTTGCCCTTCTGCCTTCGCTACTTGAGGTGCATGATGTATTTTATGTATCTCAGTTGCGTAGGTATATCTCGGATCTGAGTCATATCCTCGACCATTCTGAGCTAGTTGTTGGTACTGACATGTCTTACGAGGAGCAGCCCGTATCCATTTTGGACCAAAGAAAGAAGGTGCTCAAGAATCGGACTATTTATCTTGTCCGAGTTGCTTGGGGTCATCACCCTTTGGGAGAGTCGACGTAGGAACGCGAGGATGATATTCGGTCTCGGTATTCGCACCTATTTAACTCGGAATGTATATTCATTCTTATCCCTTTGTATCTCTAATCTCGTGATTCGTTTATCCATGCTATATGACACTGTTTCTTTTTATGTTGAATTTGATTGCATGATCTTGTAGTTGGCGTAGCGCTTGTTCTGATTTCTCTAGTTAGCCTTGGGTTTGAATTTTGAGGACAGAATTTTTTTTAGATGGGTAGAGATGTTATTCCTCGTTCCCGAAATATGTATTTTGGGATATATTTATTTTTTGCTTGTATTTACTCCTGCTTAGAGTATTTCTTGCTCACATGATCATTAGGTTGCATGCATGGAGACTAGACCCATTCTTTGGTTTAATATGGTTCATGGTTCATTTGTGGGTTGGTTTATTCATGAATTTGAGCCCATGGTCTAAACCTCAAATTCTAGCTATATATGCTAACTTGTTTCTCTCCCTTCCCTCATTCTTCATTTCCACTCTTTCTTTCATTTCTAGGAAAGTACACCTTGCATTACATGGAGAAACCTTTTGATTTTTGTTTCTTGTTCTTTCTTTGCATTTTATTTGTCTATTATGTGCTTATGATGATTCTGACCACTTTTAATACTTGGAGTTCTCAGATTTGATGGATAGATTTGCTTAGATCTAATTTTTTAACTTAGGATTTCATGGGTTCCTTGAGTTTTGGTGGTTTTGATCTACTAAAATATAGTATTTTTGAAAAATAGTTTTTGGGAAGGATGGAGCACTTTATTTCGAATGTTTTAGCTTTTGGTTCACTCAATTCGGAGTTAAAATATAGTTTTTATGAAGAAAATAAATATTAGATTTTGGAGATTTTCTGCCATGGCCGAACCTGCTGTTGGAGAAGATGAGTCTTTATGCAACCAGCCAGTTATGCGACTGAGAATGCTATTCGTCCTGAGAGGATTATGCGGCCAGAGCTCTTGCCGCATATTGATCAGCATGAGTCCATCTTGTTGGACGCATGACTGCCATCGCACAAGTATCCTTGAACATTTGTATTCACTCGCTGAACGAATAAGAATTTTGCTAAGTCCAAAATACTCCATGAGGTATGTGACCACATGCGACAGCAAACCCTTATACGGCGAGCAAAGTATGCGGCCACCATCCTTAGACGCATGACTCTGAAATCGTGGCACATCTTTTCATTGTTTTGTCTTTTCTTCCTGACACTTTATGTCACATCACTGACACTTTATTTATTTTTTGTCGCTTTATCACTTATCCTAAGGAGTAGACCTGGCCCTACCTCCATGCGGCATGACTTCATACGGCAAGACTCCATGAGGCCTAACTTCTTATGCGGCCTTGATCCTTATGCGTACATGCGACCTCTTGCACATGTTTTATTGGACTAGTTTTGGTTGAATGTTCCTTTGGACTTTATGAGTTGTATGCGTGACTTTGATGATCACAAAAGTATTAGACCCATCTATGCGTTATGACTCGACCACTTGTATATGTGCTGATACACTTACTACGTGCTATGTGTTCCTACGTGCTAAGTGTTCCTACGCGATTATATTACATATTTACACTGCTGTGTACCTATGCACTACGTGACATGTGATATGACTCAATCTCTAGAATGGACGTAAGGGTTAGTCAATGACCAAGCGTGTCTAGGATCTGTTGATTGTTGAATCACTCTGGGGTGAATTCAAATTGAACTATCAAGTGACAAAGTAGATTCGTATCTAGCGTGGTCATACTATGGTACGTCATATAAGGGGAATACCATGTGACCACGCCATGAGATTTTAATTAACACTAGGTTCAAATAGGCAACTAAACTTATAGGGCATTAGGAGGGAATATAATCTCGAGATCATGCCTAACTAGCCACCTCCAATCATCTGAATTGGGGTGTGCAGGCTAGTCCCATGGATATTATTTAAATTCTCTTTAGTGGATGGTAATATCCGACTATTATATGATAATATGTATTCTATGCAATCTTAGTACGGTGGCCTTACGAGGGACGGGTGCATACTACTATATGCTATGCGGCAATTTGTGGCTCGGCTAAACCTGCTACTACCTGGTTCAATCTGAGGATTCCTATATGCATAATATCTCTGGGATAACCCAGAATCCATCTAGTAAGCCTTACAAGTGATTGGCCAATTATGTAACTGAGCGTGTTTGTGTATTATATCTACTGTCAAATAGTCTAGGGATATGGACTACCATGGTGCGATGGTTTAATCCTTGTTCTTGTTTGGTTGTAGGGTCAGATTATTGTGTCATGTTAGGCTATGAACCAAAACTACGAGATGGGACTATATATGTATATATGTATTTTATAACCTGGTTTTTTTTCTACATTCGTGCTTCCTTTGTGGTACTTGCTATTTGGGGTCTAACCCCACTGGCTTTGCATGGCCAGGTTTAGAGCGAGCAGTCGAAGATCAAGCGTACTTCCCCCTGAACAATGGCGCGCACCAGACGGATGGCCACTAAGGGAAATGAGTGGGCTTCTTTTTCCTTGCTTATTATTTCATATTTTACTCATTTTGGACGTTTTGCCACCGATACTTGTTAGCCATGAATCTGGATATTTAGTTTCTTACATGATTGTAATTAATTAGACTGCAACTGATCATGGTTATGTACTCTTGATACTCTGACAGCCTTCTCATTTTGCATAACTGGTTTCTTGAATATTGTGATAGGATATTTGGGATACCTTACTTCCTTGTCATTTATGTTATATGTTTACTGTTCTTATTTGACTGATTGAGACAATAGATATTCTGTGTTACCCTATGCTTGTAGTATGTACCCCTTTTTCGAGTTACAGCCGTAACCGTCGTACGGCGTTCTATACCTTGTATGGAGGAGCTGGCCATGTCCGTCTCTAAATTCTGGTACTGGGGTGTGATAGGGAATGATGGCTACGCAGCAACACCAGATGGCGGTATAACAGCATCAACAGTTTTAACAATAAGAGCAGAATATCTTGTTGAGTCAAGATTTATAGACGGCTTTGGAAGAGGCAGGAGGACTGATTCGTGGGCGTCAGTTTATTTTGTCGACTTAACCCATGGTACTTCGATGGCACGGAGGATGCCATCACAGCAGATGCCTGGTTGCAAGATATTGAGGTTATTCTGGCAGCAGCATGGGTTCCAACAGATGAACAAGTTGATCAAGTTTGATTGCAGCTTCAAGACCTTACCCGTGACTGGTGGTTGAGAGAATTAAGGAAGCTTAGTCTACCTTGGTTGAGAGAATTTAGGCAGCTCAGGCGGAGGATTCGAAGGTTCCGAAGCTTTGGACAAAATACGAGTCTGGTCTCAGGAAAGAGTTGATAATTCATAAAGATGGAACTCTTAGGTTTGGAAACCCTCTTTGTGTACCAAGTGGAGATATCTGACAAGAAAAAATGATCGAGGCACACATTTCCTAGTATCTAATTTATCCATGAGGTACCAAGATGTATCAAAACCTCAAGCAACATTTTTGGTAGAACAGGATGAAGAGGGAGATATCACGATTCGTTTCACGGTATTTGGTATGTCAGCAAGTGAAGGCCGACCAGCAGAGACCAACAGGATTATTGCAGCCGCTTCCTATTCCAGAGTGGAAGTGGAAACATATTATGATGGACTTTGTGACCGGTTTACCTAGATCCTCGACTGGTCGTGATACAGTTTGGGTAATAGTAGATTATCTCACAAAAGTAGCGCACTTTCTTCCTTTTCGAGTAGGACAATCCACAGAGTAGTTAGCGGAGATGTACATGCGACAGATAGTAAGACATTACGGCATCCCAGTGAGTATCATATCAGATCTAGACACTCGGTTTACTTCAAAATATTTTGAAGAGCTTGTACCAAAGTTTAGGCACCAAGTTGAGATTCAGTACTACCTACCATCCTCAAACGGACGAAAAATCAGAGAGAACCATCCAGACCATTGAAGATATGCTACAAGCTTATACTTTAGATTTTGGAGGGACTTGGGAATATCACCTTCATCTCGTTGAGTTCTCATACAATAACAGTTATCAAGCAAGTATCCAGATGGCACCCTTCGAAGCGTTATATGGGAGAAAGTGTAGATCACCATTGGCATGGGATGATATAGGTGAGAAAAATATGTTAGGCCCAGAGATGATCATGCATACACTAGAGGTTGTCAAGAAGACCAAAGAGCGATTTCATATTGCATAATATAGGCATCGGCATTGGACAAATCAGCATCATAGGCAATTAGAATTTTGTGTCGGCGACCACGTATTTTTATGAATTTTGTCGACCCGTGGAGTTATTAGATTTATGGTTCACGGGAATCTTAGTCCATGATACGTCGGTCTGTTCAATATTCCCGAGTTGGTGGGCGATGTTTCTTATCGTCTTGCCCTTTCGCCTTCGTAACGTGAGGTATACGATGTATTTCATGTGTCTCAATTGCATAGGTATGTCCCGAATACGAGTCATATCCTCGACTATTCTGAGCTAGTCGTTGGTACCGACTTGTCTTACGAGGAATAACCCCTATGTATTTTGGACCGAAGGAAGAAGGTGCTCAAGAATCGGACTATTCATCTTGTCCGGGTTGCTTGGGGTCATCACCCTTTAGAAGAGTCGACGTGGGAGCGCGAGGATGATATTCGGTCTCGGTATCTACACCTATTCTACTCGGAAGGTATATTCATTTTTATGCCTTCGTATCTCGAATCTCATGATTTGTTTACCCATGTTGTGTGACACTACTTTTCTTTATTATATGCCTAAATTTGATTGCATGTGTAAATGAGCTTATAGTTAGCGCAGTGTGCGGTCGAGAGTGTCTTCACGCGGCCGGCCAGTTATGCGGCCGAGAGTGCTATGCGACCTGAGCTCTTTGTCGCATACTGACCAGCATGTGTTCATCTTGTTGGATGCATAACTACCATCACACAAGTGTTCTGGAGCTAATCCTTGAACTCCTTTGTTTTTACTAATTGAACTAATGAGAAATTCGCTAAGTCCAAAGAGCAATATGTGGCTGAGTTTTAAATGCGGTAAGCAGGCATATACGGCAAGCAGAGCATGTGGCCACTTTTCCTTGAACGCATGACTCTGAAACCTTGGCATATATTTTCATGATTTTGTCTTTTCTCTCTAATACTTTATGACTTGTCACATCATTCACTTTATATCACTTCACTGATATATATTAAATACACGTCACTCAATACTTGTCCCAAGGAGTGGACTTTTCTCTGTTATATTCGATCGAGACTTCCCATGCGGCATCGACCCATATACGGTCAAGTCTTTCCATACAACACCAACCCATATGCGACGAACTTTTTATGCGGCACCTGTCCTATGCTGCACTGACTCTATGCGTCCCAGATCCTCATGCGACCTATGTGCACATTTTACTGTTTTATTTGGTTTGGATGCTTTATTGAGTTTTGGGATTCCACGTTTGATTTTAATGATTGCTAATGTATGTGAGCTACGTGACCATGTGTTATACCTGACCATGTGCTAGAGCCCATGTAATTTACCAATGATTGGTAACTTGACTCGACTATTGGTATCCGTACTGAAACACTTACAACGTGCTATGTGTTCCTATGTGCTAAGTGTTTCAATATAATTTTGTTACATATTTCACACTGAGGTGTGCCTATGTGCTAATCGAAATATGATATAATAAAATTCCTCCAACATGGACATGATAGTTGGTCAATAACCAAGCGTGGTTAGGATTCATTGGACTGTTGCATCACACTAGGGTGAATCCAAATTGAACTGCAAAGTGACAAGGTCAATTCGTATCTATCATGTCCGTACTATGGTACGACATATATGGAGAGTAATATGTGACCACGCCATATGATTCCAGCTAACCGTATGGTTAATTGGGCAACTAAAATATATAGAGCATTGGGAGGGACAAAATTTTGAGATCATGCTTAACTAGCCAACCTTAATCATTATAAAGGGAGTGAAGGCTACCCCCCATGGATATTGTTTAAATCATTATTAGTGGATGGCAATATCCGACTATTATATTATACTATGTATTTTATGCGATCTTAGCACGATGGCCTTACGAGGGACCGGTGCATACTACTATGTGCAATACGGTAATTCATTGCTTGGCTAGCCCCTGTTAGAACATGGTTCGATCTGAGGATTCCTATTATATACATAATACCGCTAGAATAACCCAGACTCCATCTAGCAAGCTATATAAGTGATTAGCCGATTATGTAACTGAGCTTGTTTGTGTATTGTATCTACGATCAAATAGTCTAGGGACATGGACTATCATGGTGCGATGGTCTAAACCTTGTACTTGTTTGGTTGTAGGGTTAGATTATTGTGTCACGATAGGCTATGAATCAAAACTACGAGACAGAACTATATATATGTATCTATTTCATAACCTGGTTTTATTTCTTCATTCGTGCTTCATTTGTGGTACTTGCTATTTGGGGTCTAACCCCACTGGTTTTGCATGGCCAAGTTTAGAGCCAGCACCCGAGGATCAAGCGTACTTCCCTCTGAACAGTAGCGTGCACCAAATAGATGGCCACTGAGGAAAACGAGTGGGTTTCTTTTTCCTTGCTCGTTATTACACATTTTACTCATTTTGGGCATTTAGCCACCGGCACTTATTAGCCGTAAATCTGGACATTTAGTTTTCTTACATGATTGTAATTAATCAGACTACAGCTGATCATGGTTACGTACTTTTGCTACTCTGTCAGCTTTCTTATTTTTGCACAACTGGTTTTTAGAATATTGTTGCAGGACGTATGAGACCCCTTACTTTCTTGTCATATATATTCTATGTTTACTGTTCTTACTTGACTGATTGAGAAAATAGAAGTGTTGTGTGATCCTAAGTGACTTGCTTGTAGTATGCACCCTATTTTCTAGTTACAACCGTGACCGTCGTACGACGGTCTATACCTTGTACGGGAAGCTGGCCAGGTTCGTCTCCGTATTTTGGTACTGGTATATTGTGTCGAGATGCAGATGTGGGGATTGCAGATACAGTCCGAGATGATGTACAGGATCAGAGCTACGCAGTATAATTATGAGTCTTTAAGGAATATAAGAGCACAGGTTCAGAAGGGATTATCAGAGGACTTCACTATTGCTAAGGATGGATCATTGCGGAACATTACCAGATTGTGTGTGCCAAGGTTAATTCTTCTCATGAGGGCGTAATTTCCTAGATGCATAGGCAATTACCTTCCTATTATGTTTTAACACACATCCCAAACCCGTACCCAAAGCATCACTATATATGGAAAATCCTTATGTCCCTGATGGTGCCATCAACACTGGAGCTGTAGTCAACCTCTTCTTTAGCTCCTCAAAGACGGCCTGACACTCCTCAGTCCAGACGAACTCCATGTCCTTCCTAGTTAGCCTAGTCATCGGCTCTGCAATCTTGAAAATATCCTGAACAAATATCCGATAATAGCCCACCAATCCAATAAAACTTCTGATCTCTGCCACTGAACTCTGGGTAGACCACGACTCAACTGCTGAAATTTTCTTCGGGTCTACTGAGATCCCGTCTCCTGTAATCACAGGCCCAAGGAATTCAACCTTATCAAAGAAGAACTCACACTTTAAAAGCTTGCCAAACAGTTTCTCCTCCCTGAGAGTCTTCAGAACAATCCTCAAGTGCTTCTCATGCTCTTTCGGGGTCTTCGAATATATCAATACATCATCAATGATGACCAAAACAAACTAATCCAGGTACTAATGAAACACCTTATTGATCAGGTTCATAAATACCATCGGGGCATTGGTCAACCCAAACGGCATCACCAAGAACCCAAACGGCATCACCAAGAACTCAAATTGACCATACCGAGTCCTGAAAGTTGTCTTCATAATGTCTTTCTTCTTTACTTTCACCTGGTGGTACCCTGACCTCAAGTCTATCTTTGAGAATACTTTGAGAATACCTTTGCTTTTCTCAACTGATCAAACAGATCAACAATCTACGGCAACAGATATTTGTTCTTGATAGTGAGGTTGTTAAGAGCTCTGTAGTCGATACACATATATACCGAGCCATCCTTCTTCGGTACAAATAATACTAGAGCACCCCATGGTGATAAACTAGATCGGATGAAGCCTTTGTCCTACAAATCATCCACCTACTTCTTTAATACTTCCAGTTCGCTATTGTTTAGCCAATAGACGTGTTGTAATATTGGCTCTGCCCTTGGCACCAAGTCTATAAAGAACTCCACATCTCTATCTGGTGGCAACTCTGACAGCTCCTCTGGAAAGACGTCCATGTACTCTACAATCAATCGATGTGGTATCTCCTACTCTTCTACCATAGCTCCACAGAAGTGTCATGACCCGCACCCGGTATAAGGACACGAGTACGCGGGTACGTCTAGTCTACGCCACAACTTCGGTGGTAGAACGATGTCTAGGTCACAATAATACTATATAACTAAATACCTGTCAATGATATCAATCTTCATAAGGAGAACAATATACATCTCACAATATCTCATAATGTAAACTCAATCACAACATCTATAAGAGTAAGGCACAATAAAAGATAAGAAGAATGACATAGTTAAATACCATGTCTCAAAATAAAGATAAACCACAGTCTAGCTGTCCAACATAAAGTCTCCACAAGTCTCAACATAAACTAAGAATAAGTATAAACATAAACTCAATAAACCTCAAATAAGTCTCAGTGCATAAGATAAATTCTGCCTAGATAGCTGCAGGTAATGTATCCTCTAAAGGAATAGTCTCCTCTAAGATCTCTGGTGTATAGTCTGCATCTATACCCGGTCCATAGTGTGTGGTACAGAAATCCTCAAGATCCGCTGGAAAAAATATCCAGTCAGGATTGGAACAAAGTACAAGCACTAACAGCAGTTCCATTTATATTGACAAAAACTATAACACAGTGTAAAGAAATACAAGACAGATATAAAACTGGAATAAGAAATACTGGACATAATGAAGTACTGGAATAAAGAAATACTAAAGTACTGGAGCATATGGCATCATCAATATACAACTAGCAATGAAATAAAAATACAAGTACACGCTAGAACAATGAACTGGTATATATGTGAATGCTAGAATCATGACGATAACATAAGGAATACTATATCAATACACTAGAGATACATGTCAAGAATATCTAACTAAGTGTGTGAAACATTAGTATATCATGTGATCGGCTTAGGACTAATCAGGCTTGTTACATATGATTAGCTATGATTCATGTAAGGTCAGGCTAACCATCCGGATAGCTATGATGCAAGCAATAGTCAGGCTAATCATACATAACAGGCTATGAGGCATGAAATGGTCAGGCTGCACCGAAGTGAGGTGTGGGTGAGCTATGATGCATGTAAAGTTGGGTATGATCACATAAGCTACTAATATTTCCCTATTTTCCCCAGCTAGCACGATGGATTCCAATCACGACTCCTCGTGACAGGTCTCGATAATGCCAACTCGTGTAAACAACAGTGTCAGAGTCATATACGCTATACAACAAGAGTTATAGAGAGAATCAACATAATAGAAACTGTCAGAGAATGTACTTATCTGTGGTCCTTAGCTGGCAATACCAATGTCCGGGTTCCAAGGTATCATCTGAATGATCCAACCGTCCTATAGACAAATCAAATAATACAATATTGCATCAGATACTACACTAACACACACAATTAAAACACAATAATCTCAAAGACTATGCTAGGGTATCACGTCTGTAGTTGTTGTGCATAACAGACAGTCAATGATACGGTCTTGCCAGTACGTCGGTGTAAATATGGCAGTCTGCTAACATGTTACGCGGTCACAGGTCAATGTAACTATGGGGTATCCATGGTTACACTCGGGTCATCTAGTCCATAGACATATATACATAATATGAACTAACATATACATAAGTATCCATTAGTTACCAATATAATAGATACATATATATATATATGTACTAAATAGAATTAATTCTTGTACATACATTAGGGAGATATATACAATACATCTATATACGTATATACTAATTGAGAGTTATACTTTATATATACATACCAAATACATTTAAACCTATACTAATACATGTGCCATACATATATACTAATTAGGTTCATATACGTTATGGTTGTATATATATATATATATATCAATATACACATAACAACAATATACGTATACCAAAGCTAATACGACATACTTACGCATCAAATATATATCTATATACCACATTCGCGTATACTAAACACAATACCCGTATATTAACATAGCTAGAATTATATGTGTGCATACAAACGAGGAATGCACGTATGCATGTACGCGTACCTGTACGCGAGAGGGGACTCAAACCGGTGTATGTGGGTCGAGACGTGTGCGTCGAGGTCGTCGTGGGGTGCTAGGTTCAGTCGATGTCAGCATCTTCGGCTTCAGGCAGCGATTCAGTTCGTCGAGGTACAGCGGCTTCCGACATTCAGGTACTGTGGTCGGGAGATCGGTCATCGACGAGGTGTGGGTTGAAGTCAAAGTCGGGCGGTCTGAGTCGAGCCTTCTCCGGTTGGCGAGAGGAGGGGTGAAATGGAGGGGTGCTCGATAAAGTTTAGCGGGATGAGAACGTCGTTCACGATGGGGCTCCGGGGAAGGAGATCCGGTCGGGTTTAGGGGTGGGGATGGAGTCAAGGCGAGTCGGGGTGCTTGTGTCGGTTGGCCGTGGGTCGAGCTCCAGTCGACGAGGTACAGCGGCTTCCGGTGTGGTGCAGTGCTCTCAGGCGAGCAGCGTTCAGGCCGGCGCAGGGGTTGTCGACTCCGGTCGGTCAGCGGACGGGAAGGGTGAAGACGTCGGGTTTAACGCAGTTGAGGTCGGGTGGATGTCCGGTGGAAGACTCGGCGGTGAGTGCGGCTGCGATCAGCGGGAAGGGTCGGGGAGTTGGGGTGATGAACAGGGAATAGGGGGAAGAAGTCGGCTGTAGGTTTAAGGAATAGAAAATAAATAGAAAAGTAAGAAAATGAGTTTATATATGAAGGGGGTTTTTGGTTTAACCTAGAAATATTTGACTTTGGTCAAATCCTTGGAAAAGGGCCTTCTCATGGATATTTCAATGGCTAGGATTTCAAATGAATTAAAAAATGAATGTCTATGATGCATTATTTCAAGGTTTTGAGGCCATGGTTCAAGGACGTCAATGTTGCATTGTACACTCCCAAAATTTATAGAAAAATACACATGAAAGGGAAAAGAGTTTATTTAAGTGTCGTGTCCAACGGAATGGATACCTCAATGCACTTTTGCACAAAAGTGCCCAATAATTGGAAAACTGCACAAAGTAAGATTTATGAATTTAATTTATTTAAAATAAATACAAGTGGTGTTCTAAAATAAATTACAAGTACAAGGGGCTGAAATTAAGTGGGACACAAGTGTCATGAATAAAGTAGACTCAAAATAGAATATTATCCTAATTTGGGTTGCTCAAAATGGTTCAAGATTGTGTCTCCAATTTCGATTGGAACACACAAGGATACAAGGTTTGATTTATATAGAATTAAATATAGTCGGTTGCGACGAATGTTGTGCGACTAAAATGAAGTACAACAAGCATGGTTATGAGTCACACAAGGATCAAAATAACAGTCTGGCACGTCTAGGACAAGGGTGTGAAATATGTTGGAAGACTATGGCTAGTGTAGTGTTCTAATTATCGAAGCAACGATAAAGTACAATAATCAAATAAAATCATAGCAATTTAAATATAATTAATTATCATGCAAATTATTTACACATTAATTACGAAAAGACAAAAATACCCCTAATCTGAAATATGGGGATGACAAGTCTACCCTCCTTAAAAGAATTCGTCCTCGAAATTAAAAATAAACTAGCACAAGAGCAAACAATCAAACAATGAATTATACCTCAAGTCTCGAAGGGATATGGATATTGCTCGCGCATTTCGTACTCTCTTTCCCAGGTTGACTCGCCTGGAGAGTGATGTCTCCATGCAACACAAACCAAAGAAATAGTCTGGTTTCGCAATACCTTCTCTCTACGATCCAAGATCTTGTTGGCTCCGGGATGCATCGAGTACTGAGAGCGGTGTGCCTCTTGTAAAACTTCTTCGCGCAGCTCTACACTTGGCACACACATCCTCGTACCATGCCGTAAAGATCCATCATCCACAATAGTGAAGTCGTCTATCAATCATGTCCGAACTTGTGCCCTGATACTCCTCAAAGTCTCATCATCATACTGTACAGCTCTAATTTTGTCCATCAGTTCTGATTGTATCTACAATCCCCACATCTGAATCTCAACACCTGGAACTAGTACTTCAATTCCCAAGCTCTCAAGATCAGCCAATAAGTGTCTATCTGAAGTCAAGTACATAGCCATCGTATACCTGCTCAAGGCATCGACGACTACGTTAGCCTTTCCTGGATGGTACTGTAATGAGATATCAAAGTCTTTTATCAACTTTTACCATCTTCTCTGCCTCATGTTCAGCTCCTTCTGTGTAAATACATACTTCAAGCTCTTATGGTCTATGAAGATCTCCACACGCTCTCCGTACAGATAGTGTTTCCACAGCTTTAGGGCAAAGATAACTGCTGCTAACTCCAAATCGTGAGTGGGGTAGTTCTTTTTATGAGGGCATAATTGTCTTGAAGCATAGGCAATTACTTTCCAGTGTTGTTGAAGAACACATCCCAAACCTTTTCCTGAAGCATCACGGTAGATAGTGAATCCACCTGTCCATGATGGAAACGTCAAAAGTGGCGTTGTCGTCAACCTCTTCTTCAGCTCATCAAATACGGCTTGACATTCCTCTGTTCAGACAAATTTTATATCTTTCTTGGTCAGCCTAGTCATTGGATCTGCAATCTTGGAGAAGTCTTGTACGAATCTTCTATAGTATCCTGCTAGTCCGAGGAAGCTCCTGATTTCAGCTACCGTACTGGGGGTAGCCCATGACTCCACTGCTTCGATCTTCTTTGGATTAACTGAAATTTCGTCACCCATCACCATATGTCCAAGAAATTCAACCTTGTCAAGGAAGAACTCACACTTTGAAAGCTTTTCGTACAACTCCTCTCTCCTGAGAGTCTCTAAGACCATTCTTAGGTGCTCTTCATGCTCTTCTGGGGTTTTCAAATATTTAGAATATCGTCAATAAACACCACTACGAACTTGTCAAGGTACAGATGGAATACCTAGTTCATCAAGTTTATGAATACTGCTGGTGCATTGGTTAAACCAAACGGCATTACTGTGAATTCAAACTGGCCATATCTTATCCGAAAAGCTGTCTTCGGTATGTCTTCTCTCTTCACCTTCACCTGGTGATAGCCTAACCTCAAGTCTATCTTTGAAAACACCTTCGCTCCACTAAACTGATCGAAAAGATCATCTATCCTCGGCAGCGGGTATTTGTTCTTGATAGTGAGATTGTCAGAGCTTTATAATCGATACACATGCGTACCGTGCCGTCCTTCTTTGGTATGAATAGTACCGATGCTCCCTATGGCGATGAACTGGATCTAATAAAACCTTTGTCTTGCAGCTCCTTAACTTGCTTCTTCAGTTCTACCAACTCATTGTTGTTGACTCTATAGACATGTTGTGAAATAGGCTCCGCGCCTGGTATCAAGTCTATAGAGAATTCAATATCTCTTTCTGGCGGTAAACCTGGCAACTCCTCTGGAAATACATCCAGGAACTCCGCTATCAGTGGATGTGGTAACTCTTCTTCTTCCATCCTGGCTCCGCAAAAAGTGCCTCTGCTCCGCTCCTCTGCTCCTCTACTCCTCTGGCGATCTCGAACTCTGGCTCTTCTGGCGGTCGAAATACTACCCTACCTCCGTGACAATCTATAGAAGCATGGTGTTTACTCTGTCACAACCCGCACCCAGTTTAGGGGCACGAGTGCGTAGGTACGTCCAGCCTACGCCGCAGTATCGGCGGTAGAATGCTGTCTAGGTCATGTAACTATCTAATCAAACTCACGTGAATACCCAACTCCATAAGGAGACGTGGATATCATAAAATAATGCTAGAAATACTCAATCACATAAACTAAAGCACGATGAGGTATCAAGGCAAACAAGAAATACAAGACAAGTCTAACGAAAAAATAATCATACCTGCAATCATTAACTTCCAATCCCCAAGTGTGTCAGAAACCAGTCTACTAAGGTCACAGTCTGAAAAAATATTTTTCAGTCAGGAAGGAGCAAAGTACATCTCTAAATAGCAGTTCTATATTAATGATATAAACTATGTAGCAGTTCTAAATGGAAATATACCAGAAGCATGTATAGGTACGAGAAATAAAAGAAATACTGGAAATACTGTAAGTAAATGCAGGAGAAGAAACAATATGTCCATGAGCAAGAACCTATAACTAAGTGTATGAGTACTAGCTTTAACATGTGATCGGCTTGGGAACTTGATCAGGCTGGCTACATGTGATTAGCTATGATTCATGTAAGGTCAGGCTAACCGTTGGTTAGCTATGATGCATGTAGAGGTCAGGCTAATCACACGTAACAGCTATGAAGCATGTAAATGGTCAGGCCGCACCCGACGTGAGATGTGGGGTGAGCTATGATGCATGTAAAGTTGGGTATGATCATATATCTATACTAAAATACTCCCCACCCCCGACTGGTATAGTAGATCCAATTATGGTAAGCTATGGCACGGGATTCCCTAGGGAGGTAGCAAATCTCCCCGGGTCTCAGTGTCTGTACATGCACAAGATAACAAGGAAACAAGTCTTGTACAAGCTACACCATGAATAAGGAATAACATCTCATGACGAGATCCGTGTATACCAATCCGTGTAACCAACGTGTCAAGAGCATGGATATCTACACTAGATACAGTGAACATAGGAGATATCATAAATTAGAAACTAATCAGAGAATGTACTCGCCTTGGGTCCTTAGCTGTCAATACCAATGTCCTGTCCCAGAGTATCGTCTGGAGAATCCGACAGTCCTATAAACATATAATAGTATCACTTGCATCAGATGCTACACTAACACACAATAGAAATACACTGGCCTCAGGGCTATGCCAGGCATGGCTCTAGTCAACTAGGGTCATCTAGTAGGGATACGTATATAATACACATTTACACTCAAAGTATATACCAATAAAAACGTATATAATATATATAAGTGTCTATTAGTAATTGTACAAAATACGTATATGTGTATATACACTAAATAGATGTATATAAATATATACTTTTATACCAAAATACATATTTGTATATATATCAATCAAATATTTTTATATATGTATATTAACAAATCAAAGAATGTACATAATGCCACCCTCCTCAAGGTGATCCCAAATGAAATAGCAGTTAGTTCCAATGGGTCCGGAGCAGTCCAAATAGCTAGAAACTATATAAAGAAGTTCAAGATCGGAGTTCGGCACGAAAATCGAGATAAGGATACCATGCTAATAGGGGAAATGGTCGTTTGTTTGTAATTAAGGTAACACCTTAATTTCATGAAAACCATTTCGAATTTATTTTGAACAATAAATACAATTAAAAGTTTATTTATAAAAATTTAGAATTTATGTAAAAGCCAATATATATTTTTATATCTATAGTAAAATTGGTCACCAGCCCAAATAAACAATTTTGATCTTATTTTTTTATTATTGAAACTATATTTTTAATTAATAATATAAACCCCAAAAATTATTATATTTTTGCATAATCAAAAACCCTTTTAATTTTTTTACAACTAAACTAAGTACATGAAATTACTAAACTAATTACATTTATTTACTAAACTAATTAGAAATTAACTAATTGATTAAGAAATTACTAACTGATTAATAATTAACTAATGATTAATAAAATAATTAACTGATGAATAAATAATTAACTAAACTAAACTAATATCAATTAACTAAACTAATATAAATTAACTAAACTAATTACATTACCAAAACCTCAGTTCTCTGAATCGAAGAAAGGGGAAAGAGGGAAAGCTCACTGGGGGGTTTCAGGCGTCGGCGCAGTGGAGGTCCGCCGGGCAGGGCGTCGGCGGTCGAGCGACTGCTGTGGCGGCGGTGGTGCTCGTATAGAGGAGGCGGCGGGTGCTAAACTCGAGGCGGCGGATCTGCTGTGGTCGAAGCCCGGCGGTGGTCGACGTTCGTCTCGGGGCGGCGGCGGTCGACAGATCTGCTGTGGCGGCGGCGGATCTTCGAGAGCGGTGGCGTCGGCTCCGGATCTGAGGCGGCGGCGGCGGATCTTCGAGCTTGACGCGGCGGAAGGAGCTCGACGCGACTTGGCGGCCACGGCTCGACGCGGGTGAGGAGGTCCGAGGCGGTCACCGGCGGCAGTCGAGATCTAGGTTAGGGTTGTTGGATTTCTGTGAACCGTGTCGGGGTGGATCATGTCCGGGACTGGACACGATGGATTCGATGTACTGTGGACGTGTCCGGGTGTTGGACACAGGGGTTTGAATGTACTGTGGTGTGGGGGATTGTGTCCAGATGGTGTCGGACACAAAAATCTGGTTGTAACGTTGTAAATCTGGACACAAGAAATGAATGGATACAGTAGGACACCCGGGGTCGGACCCGAGGCCAACACGGCTGACACGGTAATGCTGGACACACGGACACGAGCACACAAATCAATGGTGATGGCTTGTTGGCTTGTGGAAATTTGTGAGGGCTAGCTAGGGTTTCTTGGGAATGGTGTGGTGAGAGACTTTAAATAGGAAAAGAGGGTGTGGGATGAAGGGTGAGGATTGGCCCAATAATGAATGGCCAAGATTATATATAAATGAGTTTTTTTTTCATGTGGGATAAATGAGGGTGTGAATGGGAGACGGTAAACTGGTAAATTAATAGAAAAATATAATTTAAGAAAATGTTTTAAGAGGCTTCTAAGGCTAACTGATTCCAAATTAGCTACTAATTAAACCCGTATTTCAAAACCCTAGAAAATATGTAATTTATTTATTTACTATTCCAAAATGGATATGAAAATTTATTATGAAGAAAACAACTAGTCCTTTAAATAATTTTATTAAACAAATAATTTTATGATTTCAAGCCAATAAATATTCGAAGCTAGAGTATTATATATGTATCATTATTTATCTATTTAATTTATAAGAAATCGACATTTAGGAAAAAATAATTTTTATAAAAGATTTTAAATCACTTATAAAAATCAAACATTGTAAAAAATCTAATACTAAAATTCAAGGAGAAATATCTTATAAAATTGATATTTTAAAATAAAATAAAAATCTAAATATTTCGGAAATTTGGAAATCAGAGGTTACAAGTCTACCCACCTTAGAAAAATTTCGTCCTCAAAATTTAAGATCCTCAATAATTGCCTTTACTCATCATATTATTTCTATCAAAATTTAAATTTTAACCCAAATAATCATGAAGTAATTCCATATTGCTATTTCACAACCTTTCAAAATTTTATAACATCATATTCCTGAAAATCTTCAAGTTTAAAAATCAAATCCCCTTTGTCATAATCTCCTCAGAAAAAAATTTAAGTTTGTATCTAAATACTCAAGGATTTTAATATCCAATCCTCCAATTGAAATACAATCAATGCATATTTATAAAATTGTGTCCCAAAATTTAAATTTTAACCACTAATCCATCAATCATCTTACTCCTCTAACTCAATTTCAATTGATGCTTATTCAAATCTAAATTCTCCTCCCGAGAATTGAATTCGACACCATTCCATTAACGATTTTATTTCACGATTTTCTTTTTCCTCAAATACTCAACGATGCGATACCTTCAGAATCTTCAATATAAAATATAAAATTTCTATCTTGCAATCAAATAGATAAAATGATAATCTCTCAAATTTTCTCAAATTTTAATAATCAATTTAATCATATCAAGACCTTCCTAAAATTAATAAATTCTCAATTTTGCCCTGTGAATTTCTTATCTCTCCATTAAGTTAATGTTTATCCTCGAATTTTATTCATACCTCGATTTTCATAAAATTAATGATCCATCAACTCTGTTATAACAACCCCTAAATTCTTTATTTAAATTAATGCTCATCCACAAATTTAATCCTCTTGTCTCTTTTTGTCAGTCATAACCTTGTCATAGATCTTTGCTATGGTCAAAACCCTAATGATCATGGTTTAAAAAAAACTCTACCTACAGCCATACAATTTAAAAAAAAATATATAGGTCATGTATCTTTTGTCATGGTATTTCAGTCTCTGTTAAGGTGTACTACTAGTTATATCCTAACAAGAAAATCATGAATACGAACTACAGTATTAGGAAAATCAATCAATCGAAAGATGGAAGAAGGAATCATTAGGAGGGAAAGAAAGAACCTGCTAACATATTACTTGTAGTATCTACTATCTCTAACAAACGCTTAACTCTAGCACATTCACTAACTAATTTCCTATTCCTGTACACTGGTACCCATCTCAACTAATCATTAATCCACAAGATCCATGAATATATCCGTATTGCACACACCTGTCTATTAATACCAAAATCTGATACCAAGAACCTCTAACACGATTATAGGTCAATTGGTGCATGTAAAGTTTGATACCTCTATCTCTTTAGGTACCCCTGTTCTACTTCAGTACCCCCACTGCTAGTTCTCGTTCCTACTACAATTGTCCATACTATTTGTTCTTATCACTCAAGTGCACACCAAGTGAAACACACCATACTAAGTGCTAAACCCTTTCTAATACAACTCTAGATGGACACCCAAGTCAGTCTGCGGTGCCACCTCAATCATGCTCAAGTCACCAGATCCTTATACATGTATATCATCTACTCATATATTAATATTCGTATCTCTCATCTACCCTAAAATTAATCCTCAAAATAATCATCAAGGTTTAACTTCTCGATCAACTTAAAATAAATGTATATGCCTCCTCAAGGTCAGATACTCAATATCGAAATAAAATTTTAATTATTTCTAAAACCTTTGTAACCTTGACCATGTTTATTGAATCAATATTTGAAATCCTCAAAAAATTTATGACAAAATCTCAACTCCTCAATAATTCTCAAAGTAAAAATTTATTTCCCCTCTTTAATTTATAAATCCACCAATTTACATATAAGTGCTCGCGGTCTCTGATACTCAAGGTGCACTCAATGCATCTAGTGTCTATAATTGTGTACTAAAATTGTACTGCCTGAATCACTTGTACTATTACCTCCAATGATCAAAGTTATCATCACCTGTATTTTTTTTCATGATTTCAATTTATGTCAACTGGTATATCATCCGATTATCATCACGCAGAGTGCTTACTGTTTTGAGCGTCGTTCTCGACTAATCCTCGATATAGAACCATTAGCACTCTTGGTATTATATCACTAGTTGCATTAATGGATTATCTCATCAAGCTCATTGGAACTCATGATCACCTGAATCCTCTATTATACTCATATTTCTTTACTCTCATGGGTATGTGTATGGTTCCTCATCTCAATTGATGTATATGTATTTCCCTTTAACCTTTCATAGCCTGTTACACTAATCTGTGATACGCTTCACCATCTTCATTACCGATTCTGATATTTCTCTACTCATGACACCTCATTATAACTCCTCATGCATATAAATTTCTTTACCTTTAACACGCCCGATATCAATCATCCGATTGAACGTTATGCTCCATTAATTCTTAACACAATTCCTTGATACCTAATTGTTTACATAGATCACTTAATTACAAAATCATGATTATCCAGGACGGGTAATTGGCTTTGATACTAACTCTGAGAACTATCACTGATACTCTATACTCTCCTTCTACTCTCAGTCGCTAATGACACTTATCCCAGAACCATTGTTACAAGGTACTATGCTAAGGGCTAACTCTAGATTAAAGCCTATTGCTCATATGTCCAACTAGGAAACACTTATAACTCACTAACAACACTCAACCAATACTAACACTCAAGACACAGCCATAATTACAAGTCACTAATTATCATACTTAACAAGGAATCCTCAAAGAATAGGAGCTCAAAAGAACTGGGTTAAGGACTGAAGGTATCTTTACTGCTAGTAAAGAAAAGAAGCGATAGAACAAAGTCCTGGAATAACAGAAATAGATAAGTCTTGAGATGATACTTTAAGAACCAATTTAAGATACAACCTGATAATCATACACGTTTGTCTGAAATCATGACACTCAGAATCCTCGCTACGCCAGTAAGCATAGATGCGATAAACGATAGGTTCCGTAACTAAGGTATGCAACTCTATAATCATGTCATCTAGAATCTTTGCCACGCCAACCGGTATGGCTGCGAGAGACTCTAAGTTTCATAACTATAGTATGTACATCCAAGTCAGGTTCCTACATTCTCGTCACGACAGCTAATATGGCTGCGATAAACTCTAGGGTCCATAACCAAAGTAGACGTTTTACCTTTCTCACTGTCCTCATCAACATATGTCATCAGATGATACCGTAAATTTTAGCCCGTAAAATTCATCTCGATATGAAATCAACTCAACAACGATACCAAGAATTAAATTTAACAACTGGTCAATAAGAATCAAACTCAACAATGATACCAAAATTTTAATTTTAATAATTGATCAACAATAATCAAATTCAATATCAATAAGTGAGGACGGACGAAAACAAGGCGGAGGATTTAAAATTAGAAATTTTAATAATATTCTCAAGGGGTCGTCCCAGGAATCTCTCAAGAATTTTGTGATTGAGCATCCTCTCTCATCCTAGTATCCTATGTCCTATATTCTATAGCAGGTACGTAGTAGTACACCTATGAAGTCGCACTACTACGACATCGCACAACTAGCAAAGTCTGACCTGCATGGGCCACCACTAAAAACGTGTCATGACCCGCACCCAGTTTAGGGGCACGAGTGCGTGGGTACGTCCAGCCTACGCCGCAGTATCGGCAGTAGAACGCTGTCTAGGTCATGTAACTATCTAATCAAACTCACGTGAATACCCAACTCCATAAGGAGACGTGGATATCATAAAATAATGCTAGAAATACTCAATCACATAAACTAAAGCACGATGAGATATCAAGGCAAACAAGAAATACAAGACAAGTCTAACGACAAAATAATCATACCTGCAATCATTAACTTCCAATCCCCAAGTGTGTCAGAAACCAGTCTACTAAGGTCACAGTCTGGAAAAATATTTTCCAGTCAGGAAGGAGCAAAGTACATCTCTAAATAGCAGTTCTATATTAATGATATAAACTATGTAGCAGTTCTAGATAGAAATATACCAGAAGCATGTATAGGTACGAGAAATAAAAGAAATACTGGAAATACTGTAAGTAAATACAGGAGAAGAAACAATATGTCCATGAGCAAGAACCTATAACTAAGTGTATGAGTACTAGCTTTAACATGTGATCGGCTTGGAAACTTGATCAGGCTGGTTACATATGATTAGCTATGATTCATGTAAGGTCAGGCTAACCGTTGGTTAGCTATGATGCATGTAGAGGTCAGGCTAATCACACGTAACAGCTATGAATCATGTAAATAGTCAGGCCGTACCCGACGTGAGATGTGGGGTGAGCTATGATGCATGTAAAGTTGGGTATGATCACATATCTACACTAAAATACTCCCCACCCCCGACTGGTATAGTAGATCCAATCATGGTACGCTTTGGCACGGGATTCCCTAGGGAGGTAGCAAATCTCCCCGGGTCTCAGTGTCTGTACATGCACAAGATAACAAGGAAACAAGTCTTGTACAAGCTACACCATGAATAAGGAATAACATCTCATGACGAGATCTGTGTATACCAATCTGTGTAACCAACGTGTCAAGAGCATGGATATCTACACTAGATACAGTGAACATAGGAGATATCATAAATTAGAAACTAATCAGAGAATGTACTCGCCTTGGGTCCTTAGCTGTCAATACCAATGTCCTGTCCCAGAGTATCGTCTGGAGAATCCGACAGTCCTATAAACATATAATAGTATCACTTGCATCAGATGCTACACTAACACATAATAGAAATATACTGGCCTCAGGGCTATGCCAGGCATGGCTCTAGTCAACTAGGGTCATCTAGTAGGGATACGTATATAATACACATTTACACTCAAAGTATATACCAATAAAAACGTATATAATATATATATAAGTGTCTATTAGTAATTGTACAAAATACGTATATGTGTATATACACTAAATAGATGTATAAAAATATATACTTTTATACCAAAATACATATTTGTATATATATCAATCAAATATTTTTATATATGTATATTAACAAATCAAACAATGTACATAATGCCACCCTCCTCAAGGTGATCCCAAATAAAATAGCAGTTAGTTCCAATGGGTCCGGAGCAGTCCAAATAGCTAGAAACTATATAAAGAAGTTCAAGATCGGAGTTCGGCACGAAAATCGAGATAAGGATACCAGGCTAATAGGGGAAATGGTCGTTTGTTTGTAATTAAGGTAACACCTTAATTTAATAAAAACTATTTCGAATTTATTTTGAACAATAAATACAACTAAAAGTTTATTTATAAAAATTTAGAATTTATGTAAAAGCAAATATATATTTTTATATCTATAGTAAAATTGGTCACCAGCCCAAATAAACAATTTTGATCTTATTTTTTTATTATTGAAACTATATTTTTAATTAATAATATAAACCCCAAAAATTATTATATTTTTGCATAATCAAAAACCCTTTTAATTTTTTTACAACTAAACTAAGTACATGAAATTACTAAACTAATTACATTTATATACTAAACTAATTAGAAATTAACTAATTGATTAAGAAATTACTAACTGATTAATAATTAACTAATGATTAATAAAATAATTAACTGATGAATAAATAATTAACTAAACTAAACTAATATCAATTAACTAAACTAATATAAATTAACTAAACTAATTACATTACCAAAACCTCAGTTCTCTGAATCGAAGAAAGGGGAAAGAGGGAAAGCTCACTGGGGGTTTTCAGGCGTCGGCGCGGTGGAGGTCCGCCGGGCAGGGCGTCGGCGGTCGAGCGACTGTTGTGGCGGCGGCGGTGCTCGTATCGAGGAGGCGGCGGGTGCTCGGCTCGAGGCGACGGATCTGCTGTGGTCGACGTTCGTCTCGGGGCGGCGGCGGTCGACCGATCTGCTGTGGCGGCGGTGGATCTTCGAGAGCGGCGGCGTCGGCTCCGGATCTGAGGCGGCAGCGGCGGATCTTCGAGCTTGACGCGGCGGAAGGAGCTCGACGCGACGCGGCGGCCACGGCTCGACGCGGGTGAGGAGGTCCGAGGCGGTCACCGGCGGCAGTCGAGATCTAGGTTAGGGTTGTTGGATTTCTGTGAACCGTGTCGGGGTGGATCGTGTCCGGGACTGGACACGATGGATTCGATGTACTGTGGACGTGTTCGGGTGTTGGACACAGGGGTTTGAATGTACTGTGGTGTGGGGGGTTGTGTCCAGATGGTGTCGGACACGAAAATCTGGTTGTAACGTTGTAAATCTGGACACAGGAAATGAATGGATACGGTAGGACACCCGGGGTCGGACCCGAGGCCAACACGGCTGACACGGTAATGCTGGACACACGGACACGAGCACACAAATCAATGGTGATGGCTTGTTGGCTTGTGGGAATTTGTGAGGGCTAGCTAGGGTTTCTTGGGAATGGTGTGGTGAGAGACTTTAAATAGGGAAAGAGGGTGTGGGATGAAGGGTGAGGATTGGCCCAATAATGAATGGCCAAGATTATATATAAATGAGTTTTTTTTCATGTGGAAAAAATGAGGGTGTGAATGGGAGACGGTAAACTGGTAAATTAATAGAAAAATATAATTTAAGAAAATGTTTTAAGAGGCTTCTAAGGCTAACTGATTCCAAATTAGCTACTAATTAAACCTGTATTTCAAAATCCTAGAAAATATGTAATTTATTTATTTACTATTCCAAAATGGATATGAAAATTTATTATGAAGAAAACAACTAGTCCTTTAAATAATTTTATTAAACAAATAATTTTATGATTTCAAGCCAATAAATATTCGAAGCTAGAGTATTATATATGTATCATTATTTATCTATTTAATTTTTAAGAAATCGACATTTAGGAAAAATTAATTTTTATAAAAGATTTTAAATCACTTACAAAAATCAAACATTGTAAAAAATCTAATACTAAAATTCAAGGAGAAATATCTTATAAACTTGATATTTTAAAATAAAATAAAAATCTAAATATTTCGGAAATTTGGAAATCAGAGGTTACAAGTCTACCCACCTTAGAAAAATTTCGTCCTCGAAATTTAAGATCCTCAATAATTGCCTTTACTCATCATATTATTTCTGTCAAAATTTAAATTTCAACCCAAATAATCATGAAGTAATTCCATATTGCTATTTTACAACCTTTCAAAATTTTATAACATCATATTCCTAAAAATCTTCAAGTTTAAAAATCAAATCCCCTTTGTCATAATCTCCTCAAAAAAAAATTTAAGTTTGTATCTAAATACTCAAGGATTTTAATATCCAATCCTCCAATTGAAATACAATCAATGCATATTTATAAAATTGTGTCCCAAAATTTAAATTTTAACCACTAATCCATCAATCATCTTACTCCTCTAACTCAATTTCAATTGATGCTTATTCAAATCTAAATTCTCCTCCCGAGAATTGAATTCGACACCATTCCATTAACGATTTTATTTCCCGATTTTCTTTTTTCTCAAATACTCAACGATGCGATACCTTCAGAATCTTCAATATAAAATATAAAATTTCTATCTTGCAATCAAATAGATAAAATAATAATCTCTCAAATTTTCTCAAATTTTAATAATCAATTTAATCATATCAAGACCTTCCTAAAATTAATAAATTCTCAATTTTGCCCTGTAAATTTCTTAGCTCTCCATTAAGTTAATGTTTATCCTCGAATTTCAATCATACCTCAATTTTCGTAAAATTAATGATCCATCAACTCCGTTATAACAACCCCTAAATTCTTTATTTAAATTAATGCTCATCCACAAATTTAATCCTCTTGTCTCTTTTTGTCAGTCATAAACTTGTCATAGATCTTTGCTATGGTCAAAACCCTAATGATCATAGTTTAAAAAAAAACTCTACCTACAGCCATGCAATTTAAGAAAAATATATAGGTCATGTATCTTTTGTCATGGTATTTCAGTCTCTGTTAAGGTGTACTACTAGTTATATCCTAACAAGAAAATCATGAATACGAACTACAGTATTAGGAAAATCAATCAATCGAAAGATGGAAGAAGGAATCATTAGGAGGGAAAGAAAGAACCTGCTAACATATTACTTGTAGTATCTACTATCTCTAACAAACGCTTAACTCTAGCACATTCACTAACTAATTTCCTATTCCTGTACACTGGTACCCATCTCAACTAATCATTAATCCACAAGATCCATGAATATATCCGTATTGCACACACCTGTCTATTAATACCAAAATCTGATACCAAGAACCTCTAACACGATTATAGGTCAATTGGTGCATGTAAAGTTTGATACCTCTATCTCTTTAGGTACCCCTGTTCTACTTCAGTACCCCCACTGCTAGTTCTCGTTCCTACTACAATTGTCCATACTATTTGTTCTTATCACTCAAGTGCACACCAAGTGTGACACACCATACTAAGTGCTAAACCCTTTCTAATACAACTCTAGATGGACACCCAAGTCAGTCTGCGGTGCCACCTCAATCATGCTCAAGTCACCAGATCCTTATACATGTATATTATCTACTCATATATTAATATCCGTATCTCTCATCTACCCTAAAATTAATCCTCAAAATAATCATCAAGGTTTAACTTCTCGATCAACTTAAAATAAATGTATATGCCTCCTCAAGGTCAGATACTCAACACCGAAATAAAATTTTAATTATTTCTAAAACCTTTGTAGCCTTGACCATGTTTATTGAATCAATATTTGAAATCCTCAAAAAATTTATGACACAATCTCAACTCCTCAATAATTCTCAAAGTAAAAATTCATTTTCACTCTTTAATTTATAAATCCACCAATTTACATATAAGTGCTCGCGGTCTCTGATACTTAAGGTGCACTCAATGCATCTAGTATCCACATAACAAGCAGGTACCCAATCTTTTCCTGTAGATGTCTCTAGTATGTCCCATCTTTCCGTAATATGCGCACTGGGCAACGGGCTGATTCTGTCTTTGTGGTTGCTGCTGCTGGATATGTCCTCAAACTGGTGCCTGTTGCTGGTGTTGCTGCTGGTA
Organism: Iris macrosiphon; assembly: GCA_036927795.1. Lineage (NCBI taxonomy): Eukaryota > Viridiplantae > Streptophyta > Magnoliopsida > Asparagales > Iridaceae > Iris > Iris macrosiphon. The sequence goes on along the minus strand of JAYESA010000010.1, from coordinate 128,140,256 downwards.
CGGTCTCTGTTGTTGTTATTGTTGAAAGTATCGGCGCTTGGCCTGTCCTGTGTTACCACATGTTCCTCCAGAAGTGTCGTGTCCTCTCTTGGGCCTGAGGTCCAAGTCATCTTCAACAATCTGGGCATCCATCAGAATATCCTCAAAGGTAGCAGTATGTCATCCCGAAGTACGAGACTTGATCTCTCTATTCAATCCCTTTCTGAATTTTGGTGCTCTATCTCCTGGGTCTCGAATCATCGATGGCGCAAATCGACTCAATCTACAAAACTCTACGGCATATTCGTCGGCCGACATGCTCCCTTGGGCTAAGTCATGGAACTGACTTTCCAATGCTCCCAAAGCTACGTCAGGAAAGAATTTTTCCTTGAAGAGATCCTTAAAGTCTTTCTAAGTAAGTCCTTCAACAGCGAGTCTCGGCTCAGTACGATACCACGTTAGTGCGATATCAAACATCTGACTACCAACGACCTCGATCTGAAGAATCTCCAGAATTTATGCTAAGCGCAAGTTACTCTCTAGGTCTTCTAACCAATCGTCAGCATAGAGTATTCCTTTTGTGTCCTTGAACTCTCGGGGCATCATCTTCTTAAAGTCCACTATAGTACCTGGCCTTTGTTGTTGTTGGCCATGATGTTGTGGTTGTCGTGCTACTCTCTCCACAGCCTGGAGAGCCACCTGATGAGCATTCTCCATGCTCTCTCTCATCAGCTCTGTATGCGCCTGGTATGCCTCTGCTTGCACTCTCTGAGTTAGCTTGAACATGCTGAGCTTCTGCTATTACTCTCTGGGCCTCTAGCATGCCCTGGATCAATGCGAACATCTGTGCTCCATCAGTAGGCACTCCTCCGGGAATCGGTGTCGGTGGTGGTGGAAGGTTGTCTGTCACAGCTGGGGCAATCCTCTGAATAGGTGGAGGAGGAATCCCATTAGCTGCAAATACTCCCATATGAACAGGAGATGTAGGAGGAACTCCAGGGGTCTGTTTGTCAGGTCGAGAGGTGGCAGACCTCTCTGAAATTGATGCTTCCACTCTCATAGATCTAGTATTCGACGGCATCCTGAATACAGATCAAAAGAATCAATTAAGGTGATAGATACGATATTATCAAGGAAGGACAGTAAAATTCTAAAGAAAGCAATCAATTAGAATAGCATCATGAAGATCAGAATTCCCTAGTGTGATTGAGAATACTCTCTTCCTAAATCCTATTTCCTATATCCTATTGCAGGCTCGCAACAGTACAACTAAGTTGTCGTACTACCACGATATCACACAATTTATGAAACTAGACCTGTATGGGCCACCACTAAAAATGTGTCACGACCCGCACCCGGTATAGGGGTACGAGTACGTGGGTACGTCCAGCCTACGCCACAGCATCGGTGGTAGAACGCTGTCTAGGTCACAATAATACTATATAACTAAATACATGTCAATGATATCAATCTCCATAAGGAGGATAATATACATCTCACAATATCTCATAATGTAAACTCAATCACAACATCTATAAGAGTAAGGCACGATAAAAGATAAGAAGAATGACATAGTTAAACACCATGTCTCAAAATAAAGATAAACCACAGTCTAGCTGTCCAATATAAAGTCTCCACAAGTCTCAACATAAACTAAGAATAAGTCTAAACATAAACTCAATAAACCTCAAATAAGTCTTAGTGCATAAGATAAATTCTGTCTAGATAGCTGCAGGTAATGTCTCCTCTAAAGCAATAGTCTCCTCTAAGATCTCTGGTGTGTAGTCTGCATCGATACCCGGTCCATAGTGTATGGTACAAAAATCCTCAAGATCCTCTGGAAAAAATATCCAGTCAGGATTGGAACAAAGTACAAGCACTAACAGCAGTTCCACTTATATTGACAAAAACTATAACACAGTGTAAAAAAATATAAGACAGATATAAAACTGGAATAAGAAATACTGGACATAATGAAGTACTGGAATAAAGAAATACTGAAGTACTGGAGCATATATCATCGTCAATATACAACTAGCAAAGAAATAGAAATACAAGTACACATTAGAATAATGAACTGGTATATATGTGAATGCTAGAATCATGACGAGAACATAAGGAATGCTATATCAATACACTAGAGATACATGTCAATAACATCTAACTAAGTGTGTGAAACATCAGTATATCATGTGATCGGCTTAGGACCGATCAAGCTTGTTAGATATCATTAGCTATGATTCATGTAAGGTCAGGCTAACCATCCGGATAGCTATGATGCAAACAATAGTCAGGCTAATCATACATAACAGGCTATGAGGCATGTAAAGGTCAGGCTGCACCGACATAAGGTGTGGGTGAGCTATGATGCATGTAAAGTTGGGTATAATCACATAAGCTACTAATATTTCCCCGTTTTCCCCAGCTAGTATGATGGATTCCAATCATGACTCCTCGTGACAGGTCTCGATAATGCCAACTCGTGTAAACAACAGTGTCAGAGTCATGTACGCTATACAACAAGAGTTATAGAGATAATCAACATAATAGAAAATATCAGAGAATGTACTCGTCTGTGGTACTTAGCTGGCAATACCAATGTCCGGGTTCCAAGGTATCGTCTGAATGATCCAACCGTCCTATAGACATATCAAATAATACAATATTGCATCAGACACTACACTAACACACACAATTAAAATACAATAATCTCAGAGACTTCGCTAGGGTGTCACGTTTGTAGTTGCTGTGCATAACAGACAGTCAATGATACGGTCTTGCCAGTACGTCGGTGTACATATGGCAGTCTGCTAACATATTACGTGGTCACAGGTCAATGTAACTACTGGATATCTGTGGTTACACTCGGGTCATCTAGTCCATAGACATATATACATAATATGAACTAACATATACATAAGTATCCATTAGTTACCAATATAATAGATACATGTATATATATGTACTAAATAGAATTAATACTTGTACATACATTAGGGAGATATATACAATACATCTATATACGTATATACTAATTGAGAGTTATACTTTATATATACATACCAAATACATTTAAATCTATACTAATACATGTGCCATACATATATACTAATTAGGTTCATATACGTTATGGATGTATATATATATCAATATACCCATAACAACCATATACGTATACCAAAGCTAATACGTACATACTTACGCATCAAATATATATATATATATATACCATATTCGCGTATACTAAACACAATACCCGTATATTAACATAGCTAGAATTATACATGTGCATACAAACGAGGAATACACGTATATGTGTACGCGTACCTGTACACGAGAGGGGATTCGAACATGTATACGTGGGTCGAGACGTGTGCATCGAGGTCATCGCGGGGTGCTAGGTTCAGTCGATGTCAGCGTCTTCGGCTTCAGGCAGCGGTTCAGTTCATCGAGGTACAGCGGCTTCCGGCATTCAGGTGTTGTGGTCGGGAGATCGATCATCGATGAGGTGTGGGTTAAAGTCGAAGTCGGGCGGTCTGAGTCGAGCCTTCTCTTGTTGGCGAGAGGAGGGGTGAAACGGAGGGGTGCTCGATGAAGTTCAGCGGGTTGAGAACGTCGTTCGCGACGGGGCTCCGGGGAAGAAGATCCTGTCGGGTTTAGGGGTGGGATGGAGTCGAGGCGAGTCGGGGTGCTGGTGTCAGTTGGCCGTAGGTCGAGCTCAAGTCGACGAGGTACAGCGGCTTCCGGCGTGGTACAGTGCTCTCAGGCGAGCGGCATTCAGGCCGGCGCAGGGGTTGTCGACTCCGATCGGTCAGTGGACGGGAAGGGTTTAAGGCGGTCGAGGTCGGGTGGATGTCCGGTGGAAGACTCGGCGGTGAGTGCAGATGCGATCAGTGGGAAGGGTCGGGGAGTTGGGGTGATGAACAGGGAATAGGGGGAAGAAGTTGGTTGTTGGTTTAAGGAATAGAAAATAAAAGGAAAAGTAAGAAAAGGAGTTTATATATGAAAGGGGGGTTTTGGTTTGACCTAGAAAGGTTTGACTTTGGTCAAATCCTTGGAAAAAGGGCCTTCTCATGGATATTTCAATGGCTAGGATTTCAAATGAATTAAAAAATGAATGGCTATGATGCATTGGTTCAAGGTTTTGAGTCCATTATTCAAGGAGGTCAATGTTGCATTGTACACTCCCAAAATTTATAAAAAAATACACATAAAAGGGAAAAGAGTTTATTTAAGTGTCGTATCCAACGGAATGGATACCTCAATGCACTTTTGCACAAAAGTGCCTAATAATTGGAAAATTGCACAAAGTAAGATTTATGAATTTAATTTATTTAAAATAAATACAAGTGGTGTTCTAAAATAAATTATAAGTACAAGGAGCTGAAATTAAGTGGGACACAAGTGTCATGAATGAAGTAGACTCAAAATAGAATATTATTCTAATTTGGGTTGCTCAAAATGGGTCAAAATTGTGTCTCCAATTTCGATTGGAACACACATGGATACAAGGTTTGATTTATATAGAATTAAATATAGTCGGTTGCGATGAATGTGGTGTGACTAAAATGAAGTACAACAAGGCATCATTATGAGTCATACAAGGATCAAAATAACAGTCTGGCACGTCTAGGACAAGGGTATAAAATCTGTTGGAAGACAATGGCTAGTGTAGTGTTCTAATTATCGAAGCAACGATAAAGTGCAACAATCAAATAAAATCACAGCAATTTAAATATAATTAATTATCATGCAAATCATTTACACATTAATTATGAAAAGACGAAAATACCCCTAATCTGAAATATAGGGGTGATAAGAAGTCCTCCTCGCTCTTCTCTGCTGCTCCTATGACGAACTCAAATTCTGGCTCTCCTAGCGAGTAAAATAAAACTCTGCCTCCACGATAATCGATATTAGCATGGTGCCTACTCAAACAATCCATTCCGAGTACTAAGTCGTAGCTCAAAAGTGGCATTACGAGTAGACACGCGTTCAACTCTCGGCCTCCCAAAGAAACTCTCTGATCCTTGGAAACAACACTAACCAGGATAATGCTACACCCGGTTATGATCTTGCAAGTCTTCGCCAACGGTTCAGCCTCAAGATTATTCTTTAAAGCAAAAGATACAGATACAAAGCTATGTGAAGCACCGGAATAAAATAAAGCATGAGCGGGAAAAGAATCAAGATAGACTAAACCTGAGATAACATCTCTGACTGGCTCCTTCTCCTAGACGGTCAAGGTGAAATCTTGCCCCTGCTGAGCACCTCTCTGCTTCTACTGGTGCTGAGAAAACCTCTGCTGCTGAGTCGGCAACGGAGTCTCTCTCTGTTATCCCATTGGTGGTCTCATGGGTGCTCTCTTTGGCTGTGTTCTGCCCTGAGCTGGATAAGTTGGAGCCCTAGGACAAGACCTCAACTGGTGGTCTCCTGATCCGCAGAACAATTACTGGCCCAATCTAATCCAGCACACATCCCATCCATGTCATGGCTTCTTGCAGAATGGGCAAGGAATAGCCGGTTGAGCTGGCCTCTAAGTCTGGTGCGCCTGCTGCACTGGCGCTCTAGCTGGTTCGGGGAACTGCTGCCTCGGCTGTTAGAAGTGTCTCTGATGTTGCTAATGAAAATAAGGCCGCTTTGTTAGGCCCCCACTACTGCTAGCTCCCGAGGGATCCCTCATCCTCTTGGAGCCAAGCTCTAAATAATACTATGCTTGTTGTGCCTATGATAGGATCTCCTCAAATGTAGTGGTGCGATATCCGCTAGTATGGGATTTGATCTCCCTGTTTAAACCCTTTCTGAACTTTTGGGCCTTCCCCCAGAGATTTTGTGCCTCCACAAAGTGACCCAATATATAAAACTCGGCCACATACTCGTCCACTGTTATACTCTCCAGGACAAGGTACTAAAACTTGATCTATAGAGATGTCAGATCCACATCCGGGAAGAACTTTTTCTTGAAAATCTCCTTAAAAGCTTCCCAAGTAAGTCCCGACCATGATATCCTGGGGTCCGTCCTGTACCAATTCAATGCGATGTCAAACATCATGCTCCCTACGGCCTCTACCAGTAGGCTATATGGAATCTGCGCCAGCCACAGGTTTCTCTCTATATCTTTAATCCAATCATCATCATAAATAATCCCTTATGTGCCTTTAAAGTCCTTCGACCCCATCCTCTTGAAGTCTATGATAGTCCTCGGCCTCGGCTGCTGTGGGGTAAACTGAGGTGGAGCTACCTGTGGCTGGACTAAGGCAACTCTCTCGACTGTGGCGAGTGTAAGCTGGTAGGCATTCTCAATGCACTACCTCATAACCTCTGACTGGCTCTACTGGGCCTCTGCCTGGGCCTGTTGTGCCTCCATCATCTGCTAAAAAAGCACAAACACCTGCGTTGGATCAACTGTGGGTGGTGGAGGTGGAAGCTCCTCTGAAACTGTCAGTACTATCTTCTGTACTTGAGGTGGAGCAACCCCGAGAGCTGCTGCAAAAATGCCTACCTAAATCGGTAAAGCGGCCCTTTGATCTGGGGCTGATGGAGAAGTGTCTGTTAGTGCCCTCCTTAGAGACAACAAAGTGACCGACCTTGCTAACACTATACCTGGGTGCTGGGATCGCGTCTTCGGCAGCATCCTGAAGACATATTGAAACAAATGAATCAATATTGAGTAAGATACGGTATCATCAAAGAAGGACAAAATTATTCAAAGTAAAGCAAACATTCAAATAGATAATGATAGCAAAACATATATTTGGAAATATTCCCAAGTTGTGATTGAGTATACTCTCAACATATATCTTATTCCTAAAGCAGGCTCGTAGCAGTATCTCAGACTTATAGTACTACTACGATATCATACTTGTTGCGACTTTGGACCTGCATGGGCCAAAACTAAAAATGTGTCATGACCCGCACCCGAAATAAAGGCACGAGTAGTTATCAACGACCAGCCTATGCCGTAGCATCAGTAGTAAAATGTTGTCTGGGTCAACCATACTATTTAAATATCTCATACAATATATATATATGGTACCTGTCAATGTCATCTTAACTCCAAACGGAGGAACAATATGGTATATGATTATGATAAACAATACTCAATCATAATATAAAACTAAAGGAGGATGAAAGCACGATATGGAATAAAAAGAAAAAAAATAAGACAGTCAGAATACATCCACAAGCCCAAATCCGTAAGTCTAGACATAGCCACTCCCAAAATAATATATACATGCCGGGAACCTAGAATAAGACTAATACAATATCGAAAAATATGAAACTAGGCCTCCTCGGACACTGGCACTAGGTCCTCCTGCTCTAGGGGAGAATCCTTTAATGGCTCACCGTCCTGCGGCCCATAATAAGTGGGACACTAATCCATGAGCCAATCATCTAAAAAATATATCCAATCAGGATTGAAGCAAAGTATAAAACTTTGAAAGCAGTTCCAAATACATGGTAGAGCATATATGACAAATAATAGAGAAGAATATAAGATAACTAGCAATAGGAAATGGAATGAACTAGAGTAAACAGGTAATATACTGAAAAGTAAATAACAAGCAATAGAGAATCACTGCAAGTAAAGAATAAGATAATACTAGCTAATGTGCCTTGGAGTACAAGTTTATTATGTGATCGGTTTGGGTTGACACGAATACAATATAGTAACTCGATTACACATGTGATATATAATCGACATGTACACGAATACACTTGGGCTTGATCACATAACCAACTCCTACTCCCCCATCACCACCCAATATTTATGGATCCAATCACGACACATTACTAACATGAATATAAGCACAATGAACACGAGCAGTATATGAACATGAGGTACACAATAATCAATAACTGATATACACGATAAAATATATGTGAAGGAGTACCCGCTGAACATGGTAGGGGATAACATCCCATGACAGGATCCATTTAGTACCAGTACGTGTAGCCACTGTGTCAGAATCAAGTATATAGTTCTAGAAGATGCAATATATACACTATCATGAAATAAAAACTAACAGAGAGATGTACTCGCCTTGGGTCCAGAGCAAAATATGTCTCTTGATGCCCAAGCTAATGTCACACAATCATATTTAGGAAATAACATTTAACAATAACATGTTAAATGGTGTAATAAAGTGATAAAATACTAAAATGAGCTAAACATGATGTTCTAGGTCAATATCAGGTTATTCTAGCTATACTAGGTCCACACTAAGATTTTAGGCTCTTTTGGTCAATGATTAACTTATACTAGCTTATACTAGGTATTACCTTAGTTAATAACTATAACCTAACATTAACTTACTAACTGATGTCCTTATACCCTTATAACTTAGTTAATACTCCTAGTCCACATGACCTTTCACTGATACTTCACCAATGTTATAAGGGACCCCCTTCCTTAACAACATATAATTTAATACGCCACAACTTGGGATTTAACTCTCTTACATAGGCAGGATACACAACCATGATACATGATATTAAGATGTACTCATCACTTAATTCTTTCCTTTACCCTTCACTAGAACACTTAACTTGCACATCCTCTCACAATCTCTGCAGATTTCACTCTTAGTTGGCACATCCTTCTTGATACTATAACCCATTCCTCAACTGCACTGCTTGAGTTTGCTCACTGTCTGCATTGGCCAGTGGATGTCGTTGTTGTGCTCGAGCAATATAGTGCATTGGTGTGCCCCCCAACCCTGACCTTTCTCTCATTATGCAACTTATTATTGCTGAAGCTAAACTTTCAGTTTCAGTTGCTGACTTCTGGCACATTCAAAAATCTAATCTCTAATACTGCACTTGACCTGGAATGGGACTGATCACTGACATATCCAATTACCTGATATTAAGTATCTGATACATTCCTAACCTGGCACACCTAAAGTTTGAAACCCGATCACTGAATACCAACTCTGATACTAGACTAAAAATCCTATCCCAACCTGAGCTCTCACGCTCTCCCCCTAATGCCAATATTTTCTCTTAGTTGGAACTGCCTTTTACTAATATACCAAGTATGATAGCCAAATACTAAGGTAACTGATACCTGTATGATAACCTATAATGCAATGTAATGATACTCATAATACATATCCAACCAAAGTGTCAAAACCCACAATTCCCCACCAATATTATTTATATAAACAAAATACATCATAATATAACTAAAGTAACTTGCTACAATGAGAATTGACGAATAATTGCACAAAAAACCCAAAATAAACTAGTGTCAATTAGTCAAACACCTATAGTGCAAACCTAAGATACTCATAATACATATCCAACCCAAGTGTCAAAACCCACAATTCTCCACCAATATTATTTATATAAACTAAATACATCATAATACAACTAAAGTAACTTGCTACAATAAGAATTGATGAGTAATTGCACAAAACACCTAAAATGAACTCAGTATTCCAAAGTATCGTGATACAGCCTACTCGAATCCAATTGTGGACACGTAGCTAGTTCCATAACCCCGATCTAAGTCTAATTAGACTAAATTGGTCTCATGACACACAATTGATGTGTCAATCTCGTAATTCTCCTAAAATGTACACAAAACCTATGTATAAGTGTCAATACACACCAATTAGGCCTAGAACATTATCCTATAGGTAACCCTATGCCATTGGGGTGTTTCTAAGAGTAAAAGTATGATTTGGAAGCTACAATGAGAAGAAATTCAAATTTTACCTATTAAGAGATGGATTCCCAATGAAAGAGCTAAACGACACGATTCAGACACGATCTTTCCACCAAAGCTCCTCCTCATTGTGCTCCTTGCTTCTCCAAGCTCCAAAACTCTTCTAATGGTGGAAATAAGAGGAAATAAAAGAATTTAGAGTCAAATTGATGGAGGGAATGAAGGAATTGGGGATCTAATAAAATTGGGGATCTAAAATGGAAGTAAATAAAGAGGAGAGAGGGAGGGGGGAGAGAGAGAGAGAGAGTCTCTCTATAGGCCAGCCAGGTTTTTTCCCTCTCAAAGCTTTATCAAATATCTAATTAGCCCTCCATTAGTGTCATGTAGGTTCTAATTAGGGAGGAATAATTTATGAAGGCTTGTAACTAACTCTAATCCTCCTAATTAGCTAAAAAAAAATTAGATTTCAATGGGCCTAGTCCATGTTGGGCTCACAAGTTGTCATGACAGAACTAAATGGGTTCACTATTGTCAAGTCTAACTAATAGGTTAGCCCACTTTCTAGAATTTTATTAATACAGGTCTTTAAATAAATATATAGCACACTATTAATAAATAGTTTATACATACATATATATATATATATATATATATATATATATATATATATATATATATATATATATATATATATATATATATATATATATATATATATTGCACTCTAAATAATTATAATCTCTAAAAATAAATGACTAGTCCAAATTACCAATTTATCCCTAGTTGGAAAAGTGAGGGTACAATATCGGACCCTTCGGTGTTCTTGTGAGGGTTGGTGCAGTAGCCTACTGACTAGACATACCGTCTGCACAGGAGAGATAACATAATTTGTTCCATGTGTCATAGTTGAGACGGTACGTGGCAGATCCTAGTCACGTATTGGATCACTCGGAGATCGAGGTGGGTCCGACTCTCAACTACCCAGAGCAGCCAGTAGAGATTCTGGATCGCAGGGAGAAGGTGCTGCAGAACTAGACGATTCCTTTGGTACGCGTCACGTGGAGGCATCACTCTCCGAGAGAGTCTACATGGGCGAGAGAAGCCGAGATGCACGAGCGATGCCCTTATCTCTTTGAGCCGTGAGGTATTTTCTTCTTGCTTGCTGTGATTGCTTGTTGTAGTATTAGTTATTCCTTAAATTTTGAGGGCAAAATTTTTCTAAGTAGGGTAGACTTGTCACTAGCACATTTCTAGATGTAAGTATTTTTGTCATTTTAGCATATTTACTATATTTAGTAATTAAATATTTATATATTGTGCTACTAATTATTTATTATGTGTTATGCTATTTATTTAATATTTAGTGGGCTATCCTAATTATTTGGACTTGACATTAGCGGACCTAATTAGAACTTGTCATGACTCTTTGAGCCCAACATTGGACAAGACCCATTAGACTCATTCATTTTAGTTAATTAAAGAGATTAGATTAATTTTTATTAGAATTAGATGCTTCCTAATATAGCTCTCCTAGTTAATTTCTTATAACTAACTAGTAGGGGTTTATTAGACATTGTGTATTTGCTTGGGAGAGAGGAAAGGGGACCGGCCACTATAGAAGGGGGTTTCTCTCTCTCTCTCTCTCTCTCTCTCTCTCTCTCTCTCTCTCTCTCTCTCTCTCTCTCTCTCCACACTTTATTTTACTCCAAATTTAGATCCCCAATTGTGTTCTTCCCCAAATTGACTCATCCTTCCACCAAATTTCTCTCAATTTACTCTCATTCTCTTTCAATTACATTATCTAAGGATTATTAGAGCTTGGATTGTAAGGAACACTAAGAGAAGAAGGAGTTGGCTAGGAGTTTGTGTCTTAATTGTGTCCATTAGAGCAATTCATTGGGAATCCATCTTCCAACAGGTAAAATTTTAATTTCTCCTATAATTTATATTCTAATTCATGCATTTGATCATTATGAACCCTTCCATGGCTTAAGACTGCCCATAGAAAGAAGTTTTAGGTCCAATTATTCTTTATTGTGACTACTACATAAGTTTTTTTGTCCAATTAGAGAAAATTCTGAGATTGATGCATCAAGTGTGTGTCATGAGACCAATTTGGTCTAATTAGACTTGTATGGATAGTGTGAGACTAGATACATATCCAAAATTGGACAAGAGTAGAGCGTATCATGGTAATTGTGATACGCTATGATACGAGGACTCATTTTGGGGGAATTGTGCATGATGGTGTAATTATTTTTTTAATTTCTTTGTAATTAGTTGCATTAGTTATGTATAGGTGTATTTGATATATGTGAATGTTAATTATGGAGAATTGGGAGTTTTGGCATCTCAATTGACATGTATCATGAGTATTCTATTAAGTGTTTGTTAAAATGCATATATATATATATATATATATATATATATATATATATATATATATATATATATATATATATATATATATTAGTGGTTATATATATGTATATAGGTATATATTTTAATTGATGTATGTATACGAGTTATGATTTGTGTGTTATAAATGGGAAGGGATATGTTGTGCTCAGGTTGGGGGATATGTAGTAGCAGTTGCAGCAGCAACATGCCCCAGGAACAAGTTATTCACTGGTTGCAAGTGCAACCAGTGAGGGGACTGATCAGTTGAGGGGATCGGGTAGGTAGAAGGTCTTAGAGGGCTGTAACTTAGCAGTTGCAACAGCTAACTATAAGGGAATTATGCAGTCTTCAAGTTGGTGCACTGCATGCCTTGAGGGGGGGTTCTGTGTCTGAGCATTAGGAGGAGAAAATTTGCATGGACTGAATATCTACAAGTGAACTGCAAGCAATAGCAATATGTGGACTACAAGAAAGCAGCAGTAGGTTGATGTGGGTTAGCTCACTATGACAGTTGGGCATGTGCAGTGTATCGAGCAGTGAGTGGCAGATGTGAGGGGTGTTAATGTGTATATTTATGGTGAGTTAAGTATATGTGCATGCTAATATGTGTGGGTATATATGTGTATCAAGAATGCACATATGAGGCAGTATTAGAGTTGAGAGGGGGCTCGGGATTCAGTCCATAGCAACAGGTAATTGAAGTTAGGGAATATGGCATAAAATTGCAATGAGCAGCAGTCCAAGCTTGGTTGTTGGTGTTTTGGGACTAGCATGCAACAGTTTGCTAGGTATTCTGAAACAAGTCTAGGTGTGTGTTGAGTTCTCATATTGGGGTACCTGTGTTGTTACAATTGTAGTAGTAGTTGCTCATGCAGGCCATGCTCGAACAGTTGTAGAGAGGATCAGAGAGGGAGTGTGAGGAACAGGTCTGCAAGAGCTTGAGTTTGCAAACAGTGTATGCAATGGGGTTTCTGTATTAGTAGCAGATAGTAGCAGTTACAACAGCATTATGAGGAGAAGTTGTGCAGGACTTGGGTTCAGGTATTAGAGAGAAAATCAGTGTGGTATCAGGACAGTTAGGGTGGATACATGAGTATCATGTGATATTGGGTACCATGATAATATTAGTATCAATATGATACTCAAAGTATCATTGAGTTAGGATACTAAGGTATGTTCTAGTGTTAAGTTTTGGTTAGTGTCATGTGTAGGTATTAGAATTGGGTATAATATTGGTGTAGTATATTATTATAAGTTAGATATTATAAGTATAGTTAGATATAAGTCCATATAAGGTATATATAATACCTAGTATATGATATTGTCTAGTATAGTCTAATATTAGCTAGGTATTACCTAGTATACTTGGTATAAGACTAGTATCGACTATTATAACCTAGTGTAGCAAGGTATTGACCTAGTTAACCTAGTATTAACTAGTTTGGTCTAGGTAAACCTTATAACCATTAGCTAGTTAAATATGTTTATCACTTTATATCACCAATTAACATTTTTATTCCATATTTAGGACTTTTGGACTCTAGTGTGAGCACTATTGATTGTTCCAAAATTTAGACCACATGCGAGTATACATTCTTTGATAGTTTTCTTATTTAATAGTCTATATGTTATATGTATTTAGTATTAAGATATTTGATTATTAATACATTTTAACACGGATTAGTATACTTGGATCCCCATCATGAGATATTATTGTTCGCGATTACTCAGTGATTATCGTGTCGTTCTTCGTGATTACTTAGTGATTACCGTGATATCTTTGTGATTATATAGAACGTGATCATAGTGCATGATATTATAGACCGTGCATTGTGATATACGTGTTATAACTTGTCGTGATTTGGATCTGTGTACTAGTCGAGGCTTGAAAAAGTATCAATGGATATGTGATCATATCTTATAGCCCGTAATTTAGTGTAGCCCATGATAGCTAGCATATCATACAACTCACGTGTGGTCAAGCTAGCTCCCCTTTTATTTATAGCCTGTGTTAGGCCCAAGCCGATCACATATCTTACTAATATTTTAAGGCACATTTTATTATTATATTTTCTTTTTTTTAGTTTATTACATTGATTTTCCTCACCATATTGTTCTCAGTTTATTTCTATTACTTACCATGATACTCTTTCTTATGATATTTACTAGTTCAGTTACTTCCATCATTTATTTTTATTGCTATTGTTGTCTCATAGTTTATGTCAATTATTGGAACTGCTATTGGGTTATACTTCGCTCCAATCTTGACTGAATATATTTTTTTAATAATTTATTAGAGGACTGGTATCCTACACACTACAGGCCACAGGATGGCTAGCCATTTGAGTTAGCACCCATTGAGCATGTTGTGCTAGTACCAACAATCGAGGAGACTTAGCTAGTTCATTTATGATATTATATTTGTCTCATTTTAGATATTTTGGCATATATTATATTTGTGGCCATTGAGATGTGCTTAGACTATTGGACAAGATTTTTTCTTCTCTACAAAGTCAACAGAAGGCTCAGCCTTAACAGGAGGTTTGGTGAGATTTATAAGCAAAGGCTGATTTGCTGGCACCAGCTGCTTGTTGTGAGGGAGGTCGATGACCAGTGGTAGTTTCTTCTTTTTTAGTGTGATCTATCACCAACAGTTTTTTGGCTTTATCCTCGTGTGTGGGCTTACGGAGATTGATAACAAGGGGTTCTGGAGGATCTGGGTGGGTGGTATGCCCTTTGACCAGGATTTTGAGAGGTTCTCCAGTAAGAATATTCTCGTCCTCATCATCTGCTTCATTAACCTTATCTTTCGTGTACTCTGGTGTGTACAAGACAGAGTCAGAATAATATGATTCAACACCCTTGAACGGGTTAATGTCCGCAAACTCTATCTTGACTTCCCTTTGGCTGTCCACATATTTGAAACGTTGATGCAAAGTGGAAGGCACAATCTTGTTTTCATGTATCCACAGTTGTTCACATAACACGTGACCTTAGTCCGAAGATCGCATATCTGAATTTTCAGGTAAATCTTCCCAAGAAGATGGCTCCTTACAGCATTAAATTCTAAAATGGTAGTGTTAGTGGTTGACAGGTTATGCATTGGTATCTTCAAAGCTCACAGCAAGTTCCTTGGAATGATGCTAAGTGAGGAACTAGGGTCAATATGAATCCGACTTACTTTGACGGAACCAGCGTAACCAGTGTAGTATAATGGTCTGCCATGCCGGTTATCCTTCAACAACATATCATCTTGTGTAAAAGTAATATTTGGAATCTTTTCCATTATACTATGGCAGTGAGGGCATTCCACTTGATCTTAAGTTGAAGTCTTGAGCTGCGTTAAGTACGAGTGAGCATGTGTGAGTGCTTCACTCATGGCATCCCGAGTTTCCTTCGAAAGATGAAGTAACTCGAAGATTGAAAGCCGAGTTGGTGTATTGGCGAGCTATGCCAATATGTCAAAGTTGTATGCCTTATTAAGCCCTTGAGATGAATTCTTCTTCAAGGATTTATCAAAATGCACTTCTTTTTGCTTTGACTTTTTTGTCGTCGTAGGCTTGGAAGGTGTCATAACCCACACCCGGTGTGAGGGTACGAGTACGTGGATACATCCAGTCTACACCGTAGCATCGATGGTATAACACTGTCTAGGTCAATAATACTATCTAAATATCTCATACAATATATATAATGCACCTGTCAATGATATCTCAACTCCAAATGGAAGACTATATAATAATATGATGATAATCAATACTCAATCACAATATAAAACTAGAGAAAAATAATGGCACGATATGGAATAGAAGAATAGAGTCACAAGTCACAATACAATCCAAATCCAAGTATCAAAGTCTAGCCTCAATACAAAATCTCAAATATACATTGTTGGCCCAATAATTATATTGAGTTTTTGAGTATGGCTAATCGATTAAGCTTAGCATTATGAAAATAGATCAATCACTATAATAATTTCTACTTAAACTCAGCATTGTTCAAATATGTGTAAATGTTATCATATATTGCTTTTGTATAGTGCTTTGTTCGTCTAACATGGATTTCCAGAAAAGTAATGGACATATGCTATGAAGAAATAATGATGAGCTAAAGACAGCGTTATACCAGAGGATTTCCCTGAACCGCCTACGACTTATCCGGAGCCTCCCACTCAAGGGTTCCGCTGCCTGGTCAGCGAACGGGGGTCAAGGGAGCAGCGCCCCTCTTGGAGGTTCGGGGGCGAAGCTCCTAAAAGGTATTCAAATTTTCAGATCTGTCTATCTTTGGACAACTATCGTCAAGGGAAAATGCGTCTTCAATCAGAGGGTATTTCAGAAGATTGGCGTTATCAGAGTTCTCTTGTATTTCGTATTTGTTATATATTTTATATTTTATTTTTAGGACAAATGTACATCGGGTTCGTGTTGGAACTAGGATATCCAAACCAAGTCTAAAACTGAACCTAGTCCACTTAAACATAAGCCTACCCAAACCAGAATCACTCTTGTGTTCGAGCCTAAATCCAAACCCACTCAAAACTAAGTCAATTGAACCTAAAATAGTTTAACCGAACTCGGGGCGAGTTATGACTGAACTTGGTGCAAGTTCTGTCTGAACTCGGACCAAACTCGGTGTTTGCCATTGAAAGTGAGTTTGGTGAAACTTTTCTTTAACAACAAACAAAAAGAGTACAAAGAGATCCTAGACAGAAAATCTAAGTATAATATTTTTAATCTGGGTAATGTGACGATGGAGATCGAGTACTACAGCGATTCTCTTACTCTGTTGATGTTCCGATGAGTGAATTAGGGATGCTCTCTTCTCTTCTCTCTCCCTTGAGCTTGTGTGCACGTACGTAGCTCGCCTGGAGAGGTATAGTCTCTGAAGTAGAAAAAGCCAGCCAGCCTTCGGAACGTATAAGTTGCTCCTATTTATAGCCATTATGTTGATAGACTATAGGTGACACATGTGCTTGTATTTTGTGGCCACAAGGGGGCTCCTCCAACAGGATACAGTTGCAACTGTAGGCGCATACCATGGGCAGGTTGTCACGTGTACATTCTTAACAAGATGTAGTTGAGTCCAGGCCAAGCTATCATGTGGACGTTTGTTACGATTTGATGTTGCTGAAGATCTAGGCAGTTCTCGTATCTTGTTTGCGTGACTTGGTCAGCTTGACACGTAGCCCGCATTTAGTTGGAGAGAATTACTTCAGTCGTAATAGAAATATTTTGTCTCAGGGAACCCTTCTACGTTAGGCGCATGGAGTCCGGGACGCATGGGACCAGAGACGCATGGGACGCAAAGAGTCTAGAACTCATGGGGCCAGAGAAGCATGGGATGCATGGAGTCCAGAATGCATGGGACCAGAGACGCATGGAACACATGGATTCTGGGATGCATGGGGCCAGGGACACATGGGAAGCATGGAGTTTGGGATGCATAGGGCCAGGGACACATGGAGCCTTTGTCGTATTGTACACGTGGCACTGCACGTCTGTCAGGAGTCATTATTAGTCTAATGAGAGCTTTTTGTCGCTTAGTGTTCTCACATTTTTTGAGGCATTCAAAAAATTAATTTTGTCAGGATTCTGTGTCAAACATAATTTTTTTGTCAGGCCTTTATGTGGCCAATATTGGGGCGCATGAATGCCGTTTTTTCTTGTCTGTATGGTCATTCTACGGCCTAATTTCTTCTAAGTCGATCTTGGGGCGCATGGTTGTTGGATGCATGGATCCAGATTTTTTATGCTTCTACAAGACCCCTTTCAAAGTTTTTAAACTGATAAGTTGGGAATACTTTGAATAAGAAACATGGAGGAGAGGACCTTGGACCACATGGATGGTGGGCCGCATGGTCGAGTCTTTGCCAGGCTGTCAAATCTCCATTTAATGCAGGATTCGGCTCGGTCCTTGAGTGGATTTCTTGGGACTCTACACCATCTCTTAGTTAAGATCCCGAAGTAATAGTTTCTCAAAGGATAAGATTTAATGGAAAACCAAAGCGTTGCCATCATAATTAATGCTAACAGCGCAGCGCAAGAATCAAGCAATCGCAACCATCTTCTTTGACCTATAAATAAGGATTTTTGCCGATGAGAGAGAATTTTTCTCTCTGCTCGAGTTTTACTCTTTTGATAAAAATTATCCGTGTGAACTTTGGGTATCGTACTAGAGGTAATATGCACGTAGTACAATACCGCAGTTTGTTAAGGATATCCCACTGGAGGATCTTCGGTGGACTTATTACCTTTTGTGCACTTGGGTGTAGGTAATAGATTTGAGACAAGCCCTTCCAAAGGTGATACGGACGTGACGAGTTTTTTGGACTTAACTGTAACCTCTGTATCCTGAAATTCTAGCTTAAATGTTGTTATTAGGTTAATTTGGGGCCATTGGAATTTTTTGACAATTTTTGGTTAATTAAAAACTAGTAACACTAATTTTCTAGAACTTTCAATAATTTATTTTAGGGCAAACATAATTAAAAATATTCCAAACTTTTATTTTAGGTTCTAAATAGTCAAATATATTTTCTAAAAATTTTTGGAAATTTTTTGATTATCTTTAGCATTTATTTTTAGTTAATTATAAAAAACTGAATTAAAAATTATTTTCTGGAAAAGAAAACCCATAAAAGTAATTATCCTGCCCAGTCAGCCAACAGGGGCCCGCCCGTCAGCCTCCCGCAGCTAACAGTGTTGGGCACGCCTGTCAATGACCTGAGGATGTGGGTGAGGGAGAAATCGGTCCGAGCCGAGCCGAGTCCTAATATGACTCGGACTCAACCGAGACAAGCCGGGATGAACGTTGGCCGTCCGATCTAGGTGGGAGTGCCTGGATGGACGCCACGTGTCCCCCTTTAGTCGCGGTTCATTCTCTTTCCTCTATATATAGTATTAAAGTTATAATTTTTAGGATTTTCTTTTAGCCGATTTTGGAGAATTGTCATCTAGGGTTTCTTTCATCTTCCAGAAGTCATTACTCATAGCTCCAGACTCCAAACGCGGCCCAATTTTTTGTGTTAGAACGTATTGAGGTTTTCCGAATATACAAATTGTTTCACAAAATTCTGAATATTAAATTTTGGAAAATTCGTAGAGCACAGTATATCCGAAAATAGATGTGTCTCGGTATTTTTACGATTTCGTGAGAACCAGAAATTAGAATAATAAATCGTTTAAGTTCAAAAAGCTAATGTTGAGATCATTGACATATATTTTTCCTAAAATTTAATCAAAATATTTCTATGATGTTAATTCTGTAGAACTTCTAGGTTAGCAATCAACCATCGTTGCACAATACGATTTTGTATGTGCAATAATTTCCAAACGAATTTAAATTCGGATGAGCCATAAATTCCAGCATATTCATGATGCTGAAATCTATAAAAAACCATACATGAAAGTCGAGTTTGCATCGGTTGACTTTTTGGTCAACAGATTGCCTTGATTTGCGTGCCATGAGTCTCGAGTGGATAAAATTCAGTTCCTTGGACAAAATTTAGGAATTAACCTAAAAATCAGAATAATAAGATTAAAATAAGATTTTAGAGTAATTATTCCATAATTAAATAAATTAAAATAACTTATCTCTTGATATGGTAACATATCATACGTAGGATTTGGACTCTGAATTGGGACCTGATCCAACCATAGCTAAGGACCACAGGCGAGTACATTCTCATGATTACTTTCAGTACTTTATAGTCTCTATAATGCATGCTTAGTATTGATTATTTGATTCTTGACACTTGTTACACGGATTAGTATGATGGATTCTTATTATGAGATACGTGACTGTTCTGGATTATTGTTATTTCTTCGTGACTGGTTCAGAATCCATGTTGTACTCGTGGGGAGGGAAAATACTTAGTGGACGTGTGAACTACCCTTTCCATCCTATGGTCTTACTGGAATAATAGCAGCCATGTACGACACGTGTGGTTTGCCGGATTTTACCCCTTAGTCGTTTACATGTCAACAAGGTATTTCAAATCACATAGAGTAGTTGTTCCTATCTGTTCTTCCATACATTGCAGTTATTTCTTTGTTGCTTGGAGTTATTGTACTACATCTTTGCCATGACAGGACTTTAGCATTTAGTTATTCTATTTGCCTTATTAAGATTTCAGTTTTGTTGCTATCATATATTCTTTACTATTTATTGTCTTATAGCTTCTACCATGTGTTGGAACTATTTTTACTGTGATGTACTCATTCCTTTCCTGACTGGATAACCATATTTTAGGTGACTATGATGAGTATGCAATCCCTACACATTATGGACCGTATGCTAGCGACATAATAGAGCCTGATCTTGCCCTTCCGGAGGATCAGGAGAGTTAGCAGCTCAAATACCATCTGAAATGGAGTAGTTTAGTAGAGTAGTTAATTTTGTTAGTTATTTTGGACCGGATTATTCTCCAACAATTTTTTTAAAGTATTTTGAATATTGTACTTCGGATATTTAGTTTTGGGGAGACTCCTTGGACCCGCATCGAGACTGTTATTTCATTATTATCTTGGTGTTTTCATTTAAACTAGTGCATGTGATTGAGTATAGGGTGGAGATGAATATATGTTGTGAGTTGTAGATTATATATGTGGCTTATAGCATAACGTTCGTCCGCCGACACTGCGACATAGGCTGGGCTTGGCCACGTATTCGTATCCGAAAAGCGGGTACGGGTTGTGACAAAGTTTTTATGGGTGGCCCACGCAGGTTCGATTTCACACAAGGTTGCGAACTCGTAGTGGTACTCAAGTTAGATGTACGACTGCGATCCTGCTATAGGATATACATACTAGGAATAGGAAGATACTCAATCACAACTAGGGATCCCATATACTCAACTTGCTAACCCTTATTATTTTCTTTCGAGCAATCGGACCTCATTCATAGTTGATTGTCCTTCTTGAATACTTTCTTATCTTGTGCCATATCAATTGGATTCTTGTTGTTTTCAACCTTTCAAAATGCCATCCAAGACTAGAGCGCGCGGTTCCAGAGCTAATGGTGTTTTTCCCACACCATCCGTATCGCAGAAGGCCTCGTCAGCTAGATCGGGGCCTCCTCCTCCTCAGCCATTACATGAACTCTTCATAAGCATGATGAAGGCTCAAAAGGCTCAAGTAGAGGCTCATAGGCAACAGACAAAAATGCCGAGGGCAGGAATAGAAAATGCCCAACAGGTTGCCTTAGCAGCCATGGAAAGGGTTGCCCAATAACCACAACAACAGTCCGCTTAACCGAAGGTGGGTAACATCCCAGACTTCAATAAGATAAAGCCTCGGACGTTCAATGGGACAGAGGGAATCCTCTATGTTGATGAGTGGCTCGAGGATATCAAGCGGATCATGAGAATTTCTTGACTTTCTGAGGACCTGAAGATTGAGGCTGTTGGCTTGCAGCTCCATGACATTGCTCGTACTTGGTTCAGAAATGAGCCTAGGATTGCGGATCCAAACCCGACTTAGGAGCAGTTCAAGGACCTATTTAAGAGAAAATTCTTTCCTGCAGTAGCCAAAGGGGTTCTGGAGAAGCAATTCCATAACTTGGAGCAGAACGGGATGACCGTGGATGAGTATGCTGCAGAATTTGGCAGGTTGAGCCAATTTGTAGAATACATGATGAGGGACCCGAAGGATAGAGCTAGATGATTCAGAGAGGGCTTGAACCAAGAGGTCAAGGTCCATATTTCTTCGGCTCATACGACTTTTGCTGACGTATTGGCAGAGGCTCAAAGGGTCGAGGTGGATATGGGTCTTCGGAACAAGAGAAACAGGGATGCTATCGGCGGTGGTAGTAGTCAGGGGCAGGCAAAGCGTCCACAGTTTAATCCAAGGACCTTTCAGCAATAGCAACAGTACCGTGCCCCAGCCAGAGCCCTAGCTCAGCAAGTGCAGCAGCAGCCACAAAGACAAGTACAACAAGGACCCCTATGCAATTATTGCAAGAAGCTAGGGCATTCATTGGAGATTTGTCAGAAGAGATTAGGCGTGTGCATATACTGTGGATCACCTACGCATCAGATGAGAGAGTGTCCTACTGCACCCCCTATAGGAGGATCCTCAGCCCAGAGAGGACCAGTTGGACCACCAGTGGCCCCGCAGCCAAGAGGACCCCCACTTCCTACGCAACAGCAACAGTTTGCCCAGCACCAGCAAAGGGGAGTACCTTCATAGGGCAGAATTTTTTCCATGACCGTAGAGGAGGTTGAACCGACTAGTGATGTGATAGCAGGTCCTATTCTTCTCGATTTTATTCCTGTTATTGCCTTATTTGATTCTGGTGCATCGCATAGCTTCATATCGGTATCCTTTGTGCTTAAGCATAGTTTAGTAATATAGCCCTTGAGTAGGAGTTGCAAGATCACGACTGGTGGAGGCACTATCCTAGTCAGTGATACGTGCAAGGGACGTCGTATTACCTTGGGAGACCATAATTTGGATGCTAGTTTACTCGTAATGCCACTTCTGAGTCTTGACATTGTCCTTGGAATGGATTGGTTGAGTTTACACCATGCTAGCATAGACTGTCGTGGAGGACGTGCACTGTTCCGCCCTCCAGGAAAGCCAGAATTTGAGTTTGTTAGGGGAGGAGTTGAGAAGGGTGAGGGAATTATTTGTGGAGCCATGGTAGAAGAGGACTTACCACACCCTATTATTGCAGAGTTTCTAGACGTATTTTCTGAGGAGCTACCAGGATTGCCACCGGACCAAGATCTTGAATTTTCTATTGACTTAGTGCCTGGGGCAGAGCCAGTATCACAACAGGTCTACAGGATCAACAACAACGAGTTGGCAGAACTGAAGAAGCAGGTTGATGAATTGCTAGATAAGGGTTTCATTAGATCGAGTTCCTCGCCTTGGGGAGCCCCGGTCTTATTTGTACCAAAGAAAGATGGGTCAGTGCGAATGTGCATTGATTACAGGGCTCTGAACAACCTGACCATCAAAAACAAATACCCGCTACCAAGAATAGACGATCTTTTTGATCAGTTGAGCGGTGTGATGGTATTTTTGAAGATTGATTTGAGGTCTGGCTATCATCAGTTGAAGGGGAAGAAGAAAGATATTCCAAAAACTGTATTTCGGACAAGATATGGCCAATATGAGTTTATGGTGATGCCATTTGGGTTGACTAATGCCACTGCAGTCTTCATGAACTTGATGAACAAGGTGTTCCACCAGTACCTTAACAAGTTCGTAGTAGTATTCATAGATGATATCATTGTCTATTCGAAGACGCCGGAAGAGCACGAGAAGCATCTAAGGATTGTGCTAGAGACCCTTCGGAAGGAGAAGCTCTATGAAAAACTCTCGAAATGTGAGTTCTTTCTGGATAAGGTAGAGTTCCTTGGGCATGTGGTGACTAGAGACGAAATTTGGTGGATCCAAAGAAAATTGCTGCTGTAGAGTCTTGGACCACTCTGAGTTCTGTTGCAGAGATCAGAAGCTTCTTAGGATTGGCCGGATATTACAGAAAATTTGTGAAAGATTTTTCTCGAATCGCAGAGCCATTGACTAGACTCACTCGGAAGAATGTGCAGTTCGTGTGGACCGAAGAATGTCAGGCTGCATTTAATGAGCTAAAGAAGAGGTTGATCACAGCGCTGTTTTGACGGTGCCATCAGGGACGGGTGGATTTGTCATTTATAGCGATGCTTCGGGAAAGGCTTGGGATGTGTTCTAGAGCAGAACAAAAAGGTGGTGGCATATGCTTCTAGACAGTTGCGGCCACATGAGAGAAACTATCCCACTCATGACTTGGAATTAGCAGCGGTGATCTTCGCTATAAAGTTGTGGAGACATTATCTTTACGGAGAGCGTGTGAAAATATACACTGACCACAAGAGCTTAAAGTACGTCTTTACGCAGAAAGAGCTAAATATGAGACAGCGCAGATGGCTAGAACTGATGAAAGATTTGATATTTCACTACAGTATCATCCAAGGAGGGACTAGCAATAAGAACTTTACCTACAATGCTACAATCAACAAAGGTGATGAGGAGAGAGAGAGATGCCCAACATTACAAGATGAAAAGATACCTCTCTCTCTCTCTCTCTCTCTCTCTCTCTCCTAATAATAAATCGATAGTTATCTTTTCTGCTTTTATAATTCCATGCGAGGTCTTCAGAGTCATTTACAGGGGCTGGGAAAAGAAATAGCACAGTTCTCACACGAGGAAAATCCACTAAACGACAAAAAAGGGACTAATTGGACTAGATCAGAGAAATAGCAACAACAAAAATCAAACACAACTTTAATTAATCCGATAGTCTTTGGTTCAATCAATAAGAACAAGAGCATGTTCAAGGAACCTCTTGGCATGCAACAAAGCAGCACACGAAATATAAAACCGCATAAACAAGTGACCTAACAAAGCCCAAGCCTTGCCTTGAGACTAGGGTTGACAACTGGGCAGATAGGTACCGATAACCATATTTTTCTTCTTCATCTTCGAGTAGTGTTAAATCTTCGTTTTCGTCTCTATTCCTGATCGGATTCAGTATTTTATCCTCATTTTCGTCTCCGTTAAACAATGCATTCTCTGTCCTCATCCCCGTTAAACATTACACTCACCGTCTCCATCTCCGTCCGTGTCTTGTTAATACTTTCAAGATCGGATTTTTCCATCCCTATCTCGTTTAACATTTTTTTCTGTACAAGACATGTTAATAAAATATGACTTCCATCAAAAATAAAAAATTACTATAAAGAGAAAATGATACACTAAAAAAAAAAAAAAAAATCCAACAAAAATATACAAGTAAAATAAAAGTCTACAATACAAAACAACAAAGAGAATGTTAACCCCATAAAATTATATTCCAAATAAAGATATATAGTTCATACAACAAAGACATGTGGGTATAAGTAATCAGGGTCAGAGATTTACCGGAACACCCATATCCGGCCCAAATTCAACCGAGATTTTTTTTTAAAATCTCCGTCCCTATTTTTAAATTTCAAAATCCGTCTCCATCGGAGGAAAAAAAAAAAATCAAATTCCCGAAATTGCCATTCCTACTTGGGTCCACCTCTTGAACACACTGGTTTGTGCGGCGAGGGTGAGGCTTGCTACTCTATACTGTTTCATGCCAAGAGACTTGAATATGTTCTACTCCCCCGCCTAGACAATACTACTGCTCCAATTATGCAAATTGACATGCAACTCAACAATATCTAGGTAGCAGAGTCCCAGAATCGAAATATCTTTACTGGGTACATACCACATAGAGTCGGACATGTATTGAACACGATAGACACTCCAAAATACAATAGGACATGCCAAAAATATGTTGTGTCCTTGCTGTGTTTGCCGTATCTGTGCAACAGAGTGAAATATATGAGAAGCAAGAATTTTCATTTACACAATCGTCTCAATGATCTAAAATTCCAATTCTAGTCGGTATATCTGCACCTAAAGTTTACTATAATCCTATAGCTAATATCACTGGTCCAGAATTGTTATCAGTATAAAGGCTACGTAAAAGTTTGTCTTATACATCACCATGAACACAAACCATTACACATTAAGTTCAACATCCATATAGTACAGCATGTATATACTTCATATAGATATAGAACCCTATACAATATACCACATGCGCACATAGACTTGCTTCTTGGAGAATGGCACCACCGAGCTCTGAAGCAAAATTAACTACTCGACCAACTTATTTCTGGGTGGTCTTGCTAATCTGCAAACATTTGGGGAAAAATTAGGATGAGTTTAAACATAAGTTACACATTTACTCATGCACATTTAACTTGTGAAGTTTTAGTTAGCATACACTACTAAGAACTTAAGATGTTTTTAAATTGGCATATATTAGTAAGAAACAGTTGCTTAACAGTATTGATTTTGGGTCTGCATATTTTATAGTAACAGTGCGAGTATTGCCCAACAAACTGTTAACAAAGACTGAAAAATATGGAGTTCGGCTTATGACTGTCCAAAATTGAACTATAACCAAATTGCTTTAGGTAGCTTACCAATGTTAGTAATGGGGGATCAAACAATTCAAATAGTTAAGAATTCAACTCAAAACCAAACAAGCAAAGATAAGCCCCTTGCGTAAACAATGATTACCAGTTGCTAAGATACATGTACACATAAAAAGGGTGCAGAATGCCAATGTCAAAACACAAATATTAATCAATATCAAAAGTATCAACTAATTGGGAAACACAGAATGTTCTGTTTGGTGCTTCGAGCAAAAGCACCAAGAAAACTCTAATTCCCATAGTACACAAATAATGTAAGAGTTTCGTAGGCTAGGAAGGACAAAAACTCCAAAAATCTTTGCAGTGTTCATGTGCAGTGTCAGACACATTGAAGCAGACACTCCAAAAATGACACTCTAAAATTGTTTCCATGTTAGTGTCACCTTGTCGTGTCGTGCAACACAGGTCATCGGTGATTCATCAAGTAATATTTACATCCAATACCGCACAACACTCGTAGCAGAAACCATGCTGGTTATCATATATCCATAAAGATCATGTTGCTCCATATATATCCATGCATATATACACAACACCATGTTGGTCAACATATATCCACAAGTCCACATAACTTCCACGGACATCTCAACTGGACCAACACTTCCCAGAGAGTCTCCTCTAGGGTCCAGGGACCATTGCGGTTCACTTAAGTTCCACCCGCATGCCCCAGGATGTACTAGAATCCTTGATCTCGTTAGGTTACAGGTCATATATAACATTTCTGTATCTATAAATACAGGCACATCAAAAATCACTTGATACAAAGCTAAGAAAACATATTTTTAATTGAATTATTCTTAGTTCCAAAACCATAATATAACACAGATTCAAATGATTCCAAAATCAATGAATATCAATGTTGCAAGGAAGCTTGCATAAGCCTATCTTAATTGCAAGTTAAAACCATCGACATGACATTTCGTTTGTTGAGGCTTATTATGAACAAGGAAATGTTATATGATATATATTCAAATATCAGATGACATGATATCACAAGGAACAATACTGTAAACGCTGACACTTCATGCATAAATCAAGTTATGAAAATGTGTATCAATCACAGAGATATTTGAAGTATGCACATTCCTAGCTATTAGGCAAAAGTTCTAAAGATTATATTTCTATGATGAAGCGGAAAAGGCCATTAAAGGCTTTATTCTTAAAAGGAAGTCTGTTCAAATAGTAGTTATAGGGCAAGAACCAGTTTAATGAAAATCTGTGGGTGATTGGAAAGTTAATTCTTTCTACAAAGTAATCTTACAGCAGTTATCTACGAAACATTATAGTCGATTGAAGTTTAAAATAAAAGATAAATTAGCTCTCTCTTTTTTTAAATGAGAGGGTAGTCACCATGCAAAAGCCATTGTTGAGTCCGTATATTTCCAATGTCGATACTCTGACTGGTCATTAGGTTGGCCACATAGGAAGTCGGTTCAGATTTGGAGCTAGGTTTCCAGGTTTGGGGTTGTTGCATGTAAACGGACTTAGGGTTCCCTTGGGAGATTATCGCTTGTGCTTGAGTGCTGAAGGCCACCAATAGATTGAGAAAAAGAAAGAGAAAAGCAGAGAGAGAGAGAGAGAGAGAGAGATTGAATAAGAGGGAGATTGGGTTTCCCGGGTATTCTTGGGTATAATCGCCTAGGCATACTTGGTTGTGCTTGTGTGCTTTCTCTTGTATTAGGGTAACGATCTTGTAATGTCTTGTAATTCTTGAGTAGTAGTGAACTCGCTATTTTCTGTAGTTTTTTCCGAGTTTAGATTTTTCACATATTCCTTGTATACCTTTATATTGTTAGTTTTGATCTGTCTTAACGTGCTCTAATCCTCTAGCTACAGGCTCCTTCCCATCTCCACTGGATCTGTTCTCAGGGGTACCCTCTTAGAGGAACCTCTCCTCATGCATTCCATTTCGGGTTAAGAAAGAAGATAGGAAACCGTATTTCTCTCTAAAAACAGTGTTCCCAGGTGTGAAATCGGAGAGAACAAGGTGTGAAGTCAGAGAGAACAGATATCATAATTGGGGTTTTAAATAAAACCTTTGAATTTTTTATTTTGATCTTTTTCATATTAAAAAAAAGTTAAATAATAGGTGTTAAGCTTTTTATCATTCTGGCATCAAATATTTTGTTACAATAGACCCAAAAATATGTGGATCATTCAAGAATAAAAACTAGTTTGCTTTATAAAAAGAAGATACCAATGAAGTTCTATGAAAGGGAAATGATAGGATTGGATGATTATATAGCAATAAATGAGGAAAATAAGCACGAAATAAGTAGGATAAGCAAGTATTAGGAGATTTAAAGTGATAAGAGGGAAGATGCCAATATTTAACTAATTGCTCCAAAATACTAATTGCTATGTGCTTAGTGCGAGAAAAATCATTAGACAATGATTTTGTTGTATAGAATTTTAAAACAATGACATTGATCAAGGAATAAAATATGATTCTTCGCTTATATAGGTTAGTGAAACAATTAGATGTGAATATATGTGATCAATGGAGAAACAATAAATAATAACATAAATCCATTTTACTGTTTCTCATGTAATCTAGCAAAATTTTCAAGTTCATATATATGAACTCAATTACTTACCATGCATAAAAATAATCAGTGACGAAGCATGAAGGCAAAATAGTATATCTACTTGAGAATAGGGGTGAGCGTTTGGTTTATTCTGTTTCAACCGAACCGAAATAGTCAAAACCGAATAAATAAAAAATCTAAAAATCTAAAATCGAAACCGAACCGAATAATTAATTTGGTTTATTCGATTTTTTCGGTTGGACGATTTCTATTATTCAATGGACCGGACCCAAAGTTGGGATCGTGGTTAAACTATATTAAAAATTGTACTTTATATACACACTTGTTGAATTTCAAAGTTGAGCCCAAAGTTGGACTAGTTAAATTACCAAAGTTGGACTCCAAAACACATATATAGAGTTGTTATTTTTAAAATATACACATTTTTAATCATAAAATATGTATAGAATTGAGGGTATTTATATAATTTCATAAGTTTTATTCGGTTTTCGGTTTTGGACTGAAATCGAAACCCAAAACCGAAACCAAATTCTCTTAGTATTTTTCAAAATCGAAATTGAATCGATTTTTTTTCAAACCGAACTGAATCTCTTATATGGTTCGGTTCGATTTTCGGTCCCAAACCAAATAATGCTCACCCTACTCGAGAACAAAAAATTCAGTCAACTTGAATGTCCCCCCTCAAAGTATTTTCATTTTAAGACATTGAGTTTGGGTAGAATGGCAAAAGCCAAATTCATCGAAACAAAATCGACATGTGAAAGGAAAATAAATATGAACTCATCAAAATGTATCCAATAGAAGTCAACTACTACGAGAAAAGCCAAGGAAAACACTTTGATCAATAAAGTAAATGCAACTTTAAAGCGATGTATGAGAGAAATTAAGTAAATCCATTTGATACATATTATGATTATCTCATAAAATCCCCATATTTACTAAGTATCAAGAAATAATAATTCAGATTTTCAAAGGAAATTATAGAATCATGATATAATAGATAGCCAACATGTGAAGGAGTATAAGATATACCATAATAAATATGCTCTCCCTTAAAATATGCATATGTAGATATAAACCAAATATATGCATCAAAGAAATAACAACAAGCTCAAGGGAAAACTAATTGTCTAGATTATTTCATACAAATGCTACATAAAATCATAGAGAGAAATTTATCAATATATCAAGAAGGAATGAGTATTTCTCTCACTTGAAAGAGCCAAATACTAACTAGTGAATTTGAAAATGTTATCTCCAATAAATATCATAAAAGAAAGGATAACAAACTTAGACTATATAACAATTCCCATGATAAACAAATTAAGCATAGCTAAGCCAAGGGATATCACATTATGGAGCTTACACATAAGAAATAGTTAAGAATACCCCTGATATGAATCAACAAGAAAAACTCTCAAACCAAGATAGGAGTCATGTCCATGATTATCTAATTAAGTGAGAATCAACTAATTTATTATTTTATATGGACTAATATACTTTACCATATATGTACCTGTCATGGGATAAGGAATAAACATTGCTAATATTTAAATAAAATCCAAAATTAGTTCGAATAGCAAAGGCTCATATATGGTAACTGTTAGAGTTATTTTATTTTGTTATTTATCATATGAGGGTATAATAGTAATTGTGGGTGTACTGCATATCAATATAAATAGACATGAGATGCAACCTAGGGTTTAAGGCCCTTACAATCTCCTTTCTCATATTCTCTCTTCTCCTACTTTCCCTTTTCCTCTCTATCTCCAAACTTAACTTGGTATCAGAGCATATATTTGTAAGTACTGTACATCCCATCCACGACAGGGCCGATTGAACTTGGTCGTGAGTTCGACAGGGGTTCGGGGGCGGTAGCCCCTGTTTGCAGGGTTCGGGACGGAAGCCTTGAAAAAAAAAATTCGACTGTTTTTCGTCTACTTTCCATGATTCGCCGTTCGTCGTTCGTTGTTCGTGGTTCGTTTATGAGATCTAGGGTTTCTACAGATCTCCGTTGGTTATTCGTCGTCGGTTGAGGTTCGTTGTGAGATCTAGGGTTTCAAAGACCTCGTCTTTCTGTTAAATCTGCAAGTATGGTGGGGACCGAATCTTCTAGCGAGGTTAATAGTGGTGGTGGTAGCGGAGGTGGTTCTCCTTTTACTGTTATTCATAATGATGAATTGGGAAAGTCGATTACAACGGTGAAACTCAATGGTGCGAACTATCTTGTCTGGTCCAAGTCTATCAAAGTGGTGTTAAGGGCGAAAAAGAAGTTAAAGTTTTTGACGGAAGAACCCCTGCCTGAAACGTCCGCTGAGTATGAAGATTGGATGAGTGCAGATGCATACGTTATGTCGTGGTTGTGGCATAGTATGAAACCACATAACGCTGCTAATGTTCAGTGGTGTGAATCAAGCAAACAGATTTGGGCATCTCTAGAAGAATCATATTCGCAGAAGCGAAACGTTGCCCGTATCTATGAGTTGTACGAGTTATTGTTCAATACAAAGCAAAATGGGAAACCTGTGAATGAATATCTGGCTTCAAAGAAGGCTTTGTGGGAGGAACTGTTTCAATATCATCCTGTTACCGCCTGCTAGTACCACCTCCCAACCTACTGCAACCATGGCACATATAGGTAATCCTGCTTTTGGGGCAACCCAGTCACCATCCACCTCTTGGGTCATCGACTCAGGAGCAAGCTCTCACATGTCTGGTATAACATCTATCTTTCATAATCGTAGTTCCATGAAACATAATATTATCTTGGCTGATGGGTCTACTCGTCCTGTGCTTGGGAAATGTGTCATTCACCCTACTCAATCACTATCATTATTTGATTCATTATATGTGCCTAATTTTCCATTTAATTTGTTATCTATGAGCCAGTTAACCAAATCTTTTCAATGTTCTGTGACATTTTCTTCCAATTCGTGTGTTTTTCAGGACCTCAGGACGAAGAAGATGATTGGTTCGGGACATGAAAAAGATGGACTGTACTACTTGGATCTACCTGGAAATGCCTTCACTTCTGTTTCTATTTCTCCGTTGCAGTGGCATTATTGTTTGGGACATCCGTCTTTGGCTAAGTTGCGTCAAGTTGTTCCTAGTTTGAGTCATGTTTCTAGTCTTGAATGTGAGCTTGTCAGTTAGGCAAGCATCACCGTAGTTCCTTTCCTCGTCGTAGTGAGTCGTCAGTTAGAGTCTTTTGATCTTGTTCATTCTGATATTTGGGGTCCGTCTAGAGTCAAAAGTCCAAAAGGATTTCAGTATTTTGTTATTTTTATTGATAATTATTCCAGAATGACTTGGTGTTATTTAATAAAAGAAAGATCTGAGTTTCCAAATGTGTTATCTGCCTTTTATAATGAAGTCTATGTTCAGTTTGATAAACGTATCAAAATTCTGCGTTCTGATAATGCTTTGGAGTATACTCAATCTTCTGTGAACAGTTTCTGTATTGATCGTGGTATGATTCATCAAACCAGTTGTATCCATACCTCTCAACAGAATGGTATAGCCGAACGCAAACATCGACACATTTTAGATGTGGCTCGAACTCTCATGTTCAATATCCATGTCCCTAAACAATATTGGGCATATGCCGTTCTTACTGCATGTTATCTTATTAATCGCATGCCATCATCTGTATTAAATAACAAAATTTCATTTATCATATTACATACAGATGTCACATCTTTTTCCTTATCTCCTCGAGTGTTTGGGTGTGTCACTTTTATTCATAACTTGGAACCTAATCGAGATCAGTTGGCTCTAGATCTCTGAAGTGTGTCTTTCTTGGTTATCCTCGTACTCAAAAAGGTTATCGTTGTTACAGTCCACAGTCACGCAAATATTATGTCAGTGCGGATGTTACATTCTTTGAGTCTACCCCTTTCTTTCCTTCAGGAGACCGTTGTATTCCTTTTACAACATATTTGATATCTTCCATACCACTTCCGATCATTCCTGAATCAATTTCTGTCTCCATTTCCCATTTACAGGTTTATCAGAGATCAAAGGACAGGCCAGTGGTTCTGCAGAATTCAGCCTTCAACCAATCATCTTTCGTGCCTGAGGTTTCTGCTCCCATCACCACAAATCCAGATGATCTTCCTATTGCTCTCAGAAAAAGACAACTCCTTTGTACCACAAAGAACAAGCATCCCATTTCTAACTATGTTTCATTACACTGTGCTTCATCATCTTTTCATGCATTTGCTGTTTCATTGTCTTCTATTTTTATTCCCAAAACTTACAGGCAGGCTATGTCATCTTCTGGTTGAAAAAGTGCAATGGATGAGGAGATGTATGCTTTACATCAAAATCAGACTTAGGAGCTTACATCACTTAATGTTGGAAAGCAAACAGTGGGTTGTAGATGGGTGTACACTGTTATCGCTCAGTTTCATTCAAAGGTTCTGGAAGAAAGGTCACCCTAATGGTTCTGTTGAGCGCCTCAAGGCACGGTTGGTTGCCAAAGGGTATACTCAGACATATGGCATAGATTATATGGAGACTTTCTCTCCAATGGCTCGGCTGAATTCAGTTCGGATTCTTATTTCTGTGGCGGTTAATCACCAGTGGCCTATATATCAACTGGACATAAAGAATGCTTTATTGCATGGTGACTTACAGGAAGAGGTTTATATGGATCAACCACCGGGATATGTTGTAGCAGGAAATAAAAAACTCGTAAGTCGATTGAAGAAAGCATTATATGGACTGAAACAGTCACCTCGTGCTTGGTTTGACAAGTTCAGTTCAGTTCAGTTCTCATCGTACCACATCAGATCATTCAGTATTTTGCCATTCTTCCTCAGCAGGTATTATCGTGTTGATTGTTTATGTTGATGATATCATTATATCTGGGAGTGATCATGCTGGAATTGTGGACTTGAAGGCCTACCATAGTCGTCAGTTTCATACTAAGGATTTGGGTCTTCTTCGATATTTTCTTGGAATCGAGGTTGCTCGATCTTAAGAAGGGTGTGTCTGTCACAACGCACGTATGTTCTAGACTTGCTCTCCGAGATTGGGATGTTGGAGTATCGGCCAGTTGAGACTCCTATGGATTATCATGACAAGCTTGATGCTGACAGTGGAGAGTTATTTGAGAATGTTGGATATTATAGACGTTTGGTTGGCAAACTTATATATCTTACTGTTACTCGATCAGACATCACATATACAATTGGAGTAGTTAGTCAGTTTATGCATGCCCCTCGGCAACCACATTGGGAGGCTATCTCTCGCATTCTTCGATACTTGAAGGGTGCACCTGGAAAGGATTTGTTGTACAAACCTTCCCAGTTGCTTACGGTGACTGGGTTCACTGATGCTGATTTGGCAGGCAGGCGCAGTGATAGGAGGTCTACTTCTAGCTATTGTACGTTTGTGGGTGGCAATCTTGTCATGTGGCGTAGTAAGAAGCAGAATGTTGTGGCTCGTTCTAGTGTAGAGGCCGAGTACCGTGCGATGGCTCATACAGCTTCTGAGATGATGTGGGTGCAGTCTCTTCTTCATGAAATGGGAATTATGATTCCTATTCCGATGGAGATGTATTGTGATAATCAATCAGCAATGTTTATCGCAAGTAATCCGATATTTCATGAGCGCACGAAGCATATCGAGGTGGATTGTCATTTTGTTCGTGATTTGTTGCTGAAGAAACAGATTGTCACTCCTTATGTTCGGTCAGAGGATCAATTAGGTGATATCCTCACCAAACCACTTGCTCGTGGTCCATTTTTTGATTTATGTAGCAAGCTGGACATGTCTGATCTATATGCTCCTGCTTGAGGGAGGGTGTTTATTTTATTTTTTTATTTATCATATGAGGGTATAATAGTAATTGTGGGTGTATTGCATATCAATATAAATAGACATGAGATGCAACCTAGGGTTTAAGGCCCTTGCAATCTCCTTTCTCATATTCTCTCTTCTCCTACTTTCCCTTCTCCTCTCTATCTCCAAACTTAACTGTAACCAATAAGTAGTCTTATTAGAGTAATGAATCAACTTGATAATCCCAAAAAAATTAGATGATCTTAAGCTACTCGAATATGTGGACCATATATCATTAGAGACATAACAAGTATGACCCAAAAATGTGTCCCTAAGATAACCTTATCTAAAAGCCCAAAATCGATTCCAAGGATAAAATCATAGAAAATTAAAAACAAATCATTCGAGATTTACAGAAAAATACAATAGAAAACATGAGAAAAGAGTGAATCTCATACATGATTTACATATGACAAAAATGACAAGGTTATAAAGGAATCCACAATAAAATCATAAATTGTGAGAGGAATTTAAGAAAGGGTTGCATGTGACTAATAGAGGCGATTTTCAATCAAAGAATCACATGTTACTTCAAACCAATATGAAACACAATTCTCGCAAATGTTAGTTAAAGAAATAGAACAAAGACATACAATAATATATGCTTATAAAAACTAAAGATGTGCATATGTATATAAGAGTATGAAACACGAATAACAATGATTTATTTCAACCAGGACATCAAAAACTCATAAATCGATTAAAGAGAGTGAATTCCAGTAATATAGTTTAGAGAGAGATCATAGACTACAAGCTCTTTTACCTATAAGGTCAATGGTGTGAACATATATTGAGATAGATATACTCATTGATTTCCTTAAGTCACTAATACTAATTGTTCTTGCTTAGATTAGAGTGTCTACCAAAAATATACATTTTGGTCAACCAAAATGATTACATAAACTCTTCACTAAGCAAGGATAGGAGTACAAAACAAGACTTAAACCAAGAGAAATACTCTTATCAAAATAAAGCAAAAAAGACATTCCTAGATACTAATAAAATACAAGTCTTTTTGCCAACAATTGATATCTATACCACGATGATAAAGATGAACAGAGTATACTTAATGATTTCGAAATGAAGTACTCTAATATAGGAAAATCTCAATCAAAAGCTCATACCTGTGTGTAGCTATAAATATACGGAATTGTAGTGAATCAATTACAATATACCCTTATGTGCCACTATCTAATAAAGCATTGAGCTATAATATTGCACAAAAATATCTCCTAAGGAATAAAGGAATGACCAAATATTAATTTAAAAATCTTAAAATCTAGTTGCTCAACTT
The DNA here is from genome assembly GCA_036927795.1 of Iris macrosiphon. Lineage (NCBI taxonomy): Eukaryota > Viridiplantae > Streptophyta > Magnoliopsida > Asparagales > Iridaceae > Iris > Iris macrosiphon. The sequence continues at coordinate 128,104,497 of JAYESA010000010.1, read as the reverse complement.
AGCTAGTATAAAAAAAAAACTTTTAAAAAAAAAAAAATCTTAGTGCACTAAAAGGTCATAAGAAAGAAAGGAATAGAAAAGGTGCGCTAGTAAATGGTGAAGAAAATAACATTGTCCATATATATGTGATCTTTAAGTTGAATAACATAAGAAGTCATAAGCAAAATACGAAAGCATGTGTCCTCCCAGCACGTCTCATTAACAAAGATATTACAATTTAAAGACTTAATAGACGAATAAAAAAATTCACTCGATAGGTAAGAATATAACTTTAAGCATTTAAACATGTATACATATTGAAAACAAAAGGCCAAGAAGATTCAATGAAGTAAAGGAGGCTTTAAGTAAAAATTGATTCACAAAAAAAGAACAAAAAAGGAATAAGAATCAAAAGTGAAAATGTGAGTCAAGCACATGGTTGAAAATAGAAGTATATGTAGGTATACTATTTAAGTTATAAGGTACTAGTGCTTAACTCGTATATTTACGAAAATCGCCATATTTATCATATAAAACAGATTGGTGAAAGATCACTATTTTCTAAAACATAGAATCTATGGAAATGAAAAGTCGAAATGAGTATAAAACCAGAGAGAATCATAAGAACTAGAGTGTGAAGCATACTAGAAATTTGAGTACGAATAATAGATAATAAAGCACACATAGAGAAAGTGTCATACTATCAGAAAGTTAAAAAACTATTTACTGCAACTTTTTAGTATAAATATTAGTCATACTTGGTTTAACAGGGAAGAATCATTACTAAAGGATAAGCATCTTAGTAACACTTCTCACATTGATTAAAATAAACAAATATTGAATAATATCAATGGGAGCTAGTAGCAACCATTTAAACATGCTGGATTCCATAAAATAACGAGTAAACAAGAATCGTTAGCATGTTAGCACAGTGGCTCTAGTTGCGACGATTGTGTTGGTGCAATTACTTGGAAGATGTCCTTTGTCGTGTTGCAACCACCAAAACGCTATGCGGTGTTGTCCTGACAAATGATGCTCCACCTACACAATTAGGTGAAGACTTTGGTATCCATATAGACTTGGATCCTAGTTTGTTAGCTTTGGGAACCCATGCATCAGTTAATCTAGTATTGGTACTAAAACACCTACAAATGGACAACAAAAATATGTCCAATGCAAGCTCCTAATACTAGTATGTGCACATGTATCGGAATGAACATGAGAGTGATCATATAGCATACTATGATGATAAGTATTTGTGGAACAAGCATGAGATGATTTGGTTCTAAAGTTATCATGCTTTATTAACAAATCAGTATGCATATTGGTAAGAGGATTGAATGGTGCATTTAACAAATCATTCTCCTTTTCAGATAAACAAAATTTAGAGAAGTCATTATTTTGTTTCTTTAAAGAATCAATAGAAGAATCATGCAAAAATATCAACTCATACTTTTACTTATTGCATTCTTCTAGAGATAGTCACTTAATTTTCAAAGTCAATTCTTCAATTAAAATTTTAAAGAATCACAATAGGAGTTTTGAGAATTAATTCTAGATAACAAAACATCATTTTTCGTTTCTCAATAGCTTATTATTTTCTTCTAAATGAACATTCTTTTCAAAAAGCTTTTCATTCATAGAATGAAAAGATTTCAAGCTCCTCTAAGGACTTAGTGAGCATGTGTTTCAATTTTGAGCACTTGTTGCATTTAGAAGATTTGTGATTGTCTATGCTAATAAAAATAGAACCCTCTTTATTAGAGAAAGAATAGGATGCCATGATAGATAAAGGATCTACTTTAAGGGTGTTAGCAATTTAGAAACCAAGAGATAGAAAGTGAGACAAGATACAAATACCCGATGTATCCTAGCATCCTCCGTGAGGCACCCTAGTCCCCAAACTATTTTCGGCTTTAATCCACCGTTATGAAAATAGTTACACTTACGAGCTTTGATATGAAGGATTCGCCAACTTTATACACACAAGCTTTCATTTGAAGGACTCGCCAACTTCAACCTCTTTCAAAAAAGATGGGTGAACTTCTTACAATAATTGAAGATTAATTACAACTCGCTTTTACTCTATCACAAGTATGTAATGGAAATTGAATACTTTTGATAGTAGAGAAAATATGCAAATTTGGGTTCCAAGAGGTAAAATAGAAGAATGGTGAACCCCTATTTATAACTCTCCAAAACCACTCAAAAATGGTATATTGTCGATATGCCATTCTGCATAGTAACGTCTATAAATAGTCATTAAAGAGTAAGAATACATGCAAATAAGGCTCGATGGCATATCGCCGATATATCGATTTGTGCTCACAAAGTTGATAGAAAGTTGGTGGATAGTTTTTACAATTCTTAGTGTACCACCGACATACCGACGGTGCACCTTCGGCTTGTCGTTTTGTATTCACAAACACACTCAAAAGCTACTAGAACAAAAATAGGCTTCTAAGTTATTCACGACATAGCGGCGATATGTCGCCGGCATACCATTGTCTAGGAAAAATTTAGAAATGGCCACGTTTCAATCAAAGATTTCAAAGCAAAGGATTTAGAATTTGGGGGATTGATTCTAAGGCTTCCCAGGTTTAAGATCGTGCTTTCAATTGCCTTTTCTATATGTTACATAAATAAAATTACAAGACTTGTCCGTGCTTTCATCGTGCTTTCACTTAAAGCTTCCTTTTTCTCATGGACTCATCATTTTCTACATGATTATGTTAGTAACAAAATACACATAATGGTATTGTAATTTGTCATTATAAAAAATCTAAAACTATATTGGGCTAACATATATGACTCTTAAGGATAACGATATTCATGAGTGTAAGGAAGAAAAAAAAAATCAGAAAGCCGAAAAAAATTCTCCCGATAAATCGAGGATTCGAGAGTATGAATATGTCTAGTTTGACAAGCAAGAGGATAACTCTTCTACCTAGTAGACCAAGTAAAATTTCTCTCATTATAATTTAGAAATTAAATAAACATAAGACCCTCGTGGAAGAATTGAATCCATGTCTATGAAAGTAACTAGATTTCCTTTATTTTCCATAAAGATCAGACCACATTAAAATCTTCCCCCAACCAATTGTGAATTATCAGCTAGTTGAGCAAAGGATCCAAGTTCAGCCCAAAAAGGATCTATTAATTTAATGCAAGGCTCATGCGCATTTGTAATCAACAAAATGTTCCTATCTGAAATTCTAACCTCCCCAAAATTTGGAAATTAGACTAAACTTGGATTAATTCCAACAATAACCAACTCAAGAAACACCATTTTTTGTCAACTGAACACCAACTACCAACAGAATTGCTCCAATACATCTCAGTTGCAGAACCAAGGGGGCAGGGGCTAACCTTTTATCAATATAACAACAGAATTTCCACCCATGATGTTCAATAAACTTCTTTAGAGCCAACATTTTATCAATATCCCGTAAATCCCTTATATTCCAAGAACATAATTTCATTGGGAAGAAATAAACCTCAAACAACAATTAAAGAAAGAAAAAGTCAATGATATGACCTATCTTCCTCCGTAGTTCTATGTTTCTAACCAACTTAAAATCATAATGTTTGTTAGATAATTGGTAATCAAAACCATAATTATTACTAACCTAATGCAAAAAATTGTCATCTTCAAACTCAAAGAAACTCTAGACACTCAAGAGCCAAATGGAGAAGTTGAATGGTGAATTCGAACTTCCTTTTTTTTTAGTGACTCAATGATTAGGTGCTCTTCTGGAAAGCATATGTATTCTTGTCAAGGACCGAGGCTCTGCAACATTGGTCTGCCTCCTAGATTTTCCTATCTCGCATTAGGATTCCAGGGCCTTCTTTTGGGAAAGAAATGGGTAGATAAAACCAACCAAAATATTAGTATTAATCAAAACGACCTACATCCAAAGTCTCTTCAAAAGTTGCAAAATAGCACCAACACAAGGACTAAATTTGGTTACGCGATTTCTAACTTTGGGATTTTGGGGAATGTTAAAATTCGTGCTAACCTTTTCAATCTTCTCTCAAAAATGGTGGTTATGTCCAAAATAGAGACCAAAGAATAAATGTGTCAGCCATAAGACACTTTATTCTACTAGATATGGCATACTTCGGGGATTCCTTTCATAGAGCCTTACTTCTACGGCTTGAACTAGTCCATAACAAACATTATGGCTGCCAACTCCTGTCCTAAATAAAGGAAATTACTAAGGGGATCACCAAAAGTGATAGGAGACATCACACTTAAGTTGTAAAAGTGGTAGGGGACGACACACAATTTGTTAAGGGGCAACACATCATTTCAAACACTCAATTCATGTTTCTCTCACACAACTTCCTTCTAACACCATTATTGGTGGTTTTGAACCTCATTATAGGGGTTTGAAAGCTTTAGAAATTGTGACAGTCGGGGACGACAAAGGACTGTCAGGATTCTGACATTCCTAACTATAGTTAGGACTGCCAGAAGATATATATAACTCTCTATCATAGGATTGCCAGAGTCTAGAAGTCATTCGTCATACCCAAACTAAATGTCACGATTTCTAAAGCTTTAACCTCTATAATGTTGTTCGAAAGAGGAAGAGATTGCAAGAGGAAGAAGAATTTGTGTGAGAGAAGAACGAATAGGAGTTTGGGTGTTTGAAATTGTGCCCCTAACATTTTTAAGAGAAATTTGATTATCAAAAAATGACCATATTTTTAAAAGACGTGATAGCCCCTGTCACTTTGTGTGTTGCCCCTAATAATTTCCTAAATAAAACAGTAACCAAACATGGTACTGAATGTTATGTATTGCATATCAGTATTTCAGTCCCCTCTTCTATTGTGGCAGGAAATCGCTACTCTTTTCTTGATTGATATTTCTCTTTTGCTTTATAAAAGGATGGTCAAGTCTTACTTGAGAATCGGAAGCATTCAACGATTCATATTCTCATGGATATCATACAACAATTCGAGAATATCTAACTCAACTAACAGTCAAGAAACAAGCATGGTAAAATATATATAGAGAGAGAGCATTAAACCCTTTCGTGCACCTCAACAACTCAGTCCCTTCTTGAGCCTCTCGCAATCCACGAGGTACGCGAACCCGTACGCCAGGTTCATGATCGCCGCCTCGTGCAGCTCCGTATTCGCCGTAGCTGTCGCATCCGTCGAGAAGAAGACCCGGAACCCCCTGACGAAGGACTCCCTCGCGGTGGTCTCGCAGCAGAGGTTGGTCATGACCCCGGTCACGATCACCTCCTCCACCCCCATCCCCCTCAGTGTCTCCTCCAGCCCCGTCCCGTGGAAAGCGCTGTAGGTGCTCTTCCCCACCACGCGGTCGACCCCGTCGACGACGCCGAGGCCGGGGAGGAGGAGGGAGGCGGGGGTCCCGTCGAGGATGAGGTCGCCGGGCCACCACTCGCCGAGCATGGCGTGGTCGGCGGGGGACCGGTGGCGGTGGCGAGTGAAGACGACGGGGATCTGGCGGGAGCGGCAGAGGGAGATGGTGGTGAGGAGGGAGGGGAGGATGGGCTCCGCGATGGCGGAGAAGTGGTTCTGCATGTCGATCACGAGGAGGGCGGCGGTTTTAGGGTTAGGGTTCCGGTGGCGGACGTCGTACTTGGAGTAGGAGGTACCGGGAGGAGCCGCCATTGGTTTGGTTGGGGGAGGGAGATGTGGTAGCGAACTCGGTGCACTGAAATTAAGTACCTCTTTGTAAGAAATTAGTAGATTGAGCTCAAAAATGTACGTTGAGAACCCAAAAAAAAAAATATATATATATATATATATATATATATATATATATATATTAAATTTAGATTGAATTGGGTCGGTTAAAAGATCATAAAATAATCTATGATTTTAAAGATTATGTGGTTAAAAATTAATGTAGTAAAAAAATATACAAATTATAGAATAAAAAAATTGCTACTCCAAATTAAGTCTTACTATTTTACAAAATTAGTTCCTATATTCTGAATGTAGAAATTATAAGACACAAGTTATAGCTTTTGTGGTGAGTTTGGATCATTATTGAACTCCAATTGAATGTTACTATTCTACAAAATGAGATCCTACATTCTGAATCTAGAATCTAGAAATTAGAATTAGCCTTACTATTGATGCTCTAACAAATCGTTCTGAAACAGACGGTTTTACTATAATTTACTACTAAAATATTTTCATTAGCAATTTACAAATAGTTTCATAGGTAAAGATAATTAAGTTGCTAGTATTTTTATTAGCAATTTCCAAAGAGTTTGATATGTAAAGATAATGATTTGCTAATAAAAATATTTTAAAATAGTAAGTTACAAAGTAGTATTCAAAAGCAATTTAGTCCAAAAGAATTTAGTGTTACGTCATGGTGTTACATGGTATAACTTTGGTCTATTGGTGTTAAAAACAAGTTGCTAAATTTTATAGTTTAAAATAACAACTTGTAAATCAAAAAAATTCAAGATATTTAATTATAAAATAACCTACTTACTAACACTAGTAAATTTACATACAACGCGTAAAATAAATTTTTTGTTCTAATATTAATATTAAATTATTTAAATATTTAAATATATTTAATTTAAAGTTTATTATATATATTTTTATATTTTAATTAAATTTTTTTATATATTTGATTATAATTTAATTATAATTAGTTATGGATATATTTCTACTTTTCATAAAGAGTCTTGAAAACGGTTAGATACGCAATATTATCTAATTATAAACAAAAAGCACTTGTAACTCATGTGATTAAGGTGTAAGATATTTTTTTTCGTTGGTTGAGTTCAAATCCTTGTATTGTTACTTATAACATATTTAATTTATTTTCAATTATTTTTTATATAGTATTAATTTTTTTAAATAATAAATTAATGATATATATACATAAAATCTTATTATATTATGGAAAATTATACTAGAATAGCACTACTTTGGACAATTTAGACTGAATTTGAAATTGTTTATTGGAAACTGCTTAGACATCATTTTTCTTAGAAAGTTTCTCAAAACTATTTGGTAACATTCAATTTTAGAGCACCGTTTGACAGCATCTTTTTGATAGAAGTCTTCCAAGTTCCAACTAATGTCAAAAGCTAATTATGTTGTAAAAACAATCCCATGGGCCATACCAAGCCTAAGTTGGAGAGAAATCATCTAGTAGGATGAGTATTCCAAAAAAGTATATGTGCGTTGGTCCATGGAACATATTGAACTGTGTACCATGCGGCTCAGAATGTGCACCACCAGATTATGGTGATGGTTGTTGGGTTTATTGAGTTTGGTTTGGACATTGATGACCGGCTTCCACCTTTCCATTTTGAATATTTGAGCATTTATTTATTGACTTGTACATATGAGAAGTGTTAACTCAAGTAATTGATATGATAGGCGATTTTACTAGTGGGCAATGCTCATATCCCACAGTAATTATTTGTTTTTTCTTATCATTTCTTGGAAAAATTTCTTTGGAGCTAGATCTCAAAGGGATCTGACTCATGCATTAGCGAAAGGTGCCAAGTGACGCTTTGATGATGTATTTTGTACTTCGCATCGGATGCAGAGTCGACGCACTAGGCGTAATGAAGTTGTAGTGCAACAACAATATGGTGCCGTAGCAATACTCGGACAACTGCTCTGTGTTAGCGTTGTTGTTTTGCTAGCATCGATGTTTTATATGCATGATGTTTAGTTCGTAGCTTCCATATTCATTAGGGAGGTACTGCTTGTAACTTCATGATTTATTAGAAAGTTACCCTCTGGTTATCTGTTAATGTCTTTAGTGGGCGATTACTACAAATAATGGGATTACTCCCTTATATATTAGTGCTCTGGCACTTAGAAGAGATAAGAAGATCATAGAAAAGAAAGAAGAGAACAAAATTCTCTATGAGAAGGAGAGTTTTCTCTTGCAGCCAAGGAAGTTTTTTTTGCAACAATACGTATGTCCGAGTGGTCCATCTGCGCATATGTATTATGTTTTGTCTGATCAAGGGAGGTAATGAAGTGTGTTCCAGAAGTTCTTTAGAACTTATTTGTTTCTGTGATCGAATCGATGGGGATGGTCAAATCTCGTTTGGAGCTACGATAATTTTGATTACCCTAGCATGCAAAATTTCTATAGAAGTCTTATTACTTTCTTTTCATAAGCTGGTTTTTTTTTTTCTGGTTAGTTTTGGCATCATATCATTATGCTTTTAGCGACTTCAGCCACTATCACTTTAGCCTGTTCTACTTTCTATTTGTAACCATTTTTTGTTCGATCTTTACTGACTTATAGAAGATATTGTCACTACCACATTTCTAGATTAGGGCATTGTTGTAAATTGCCATATTAAATTATTGTGTTAATATAATGTATGATAAGTTTATTATATAAATTGATGGGTGTTCTCTAATGCATAGGTTAATGGGCTTGACCTAAAAATCCATTAGATTAAACCCTTGTGACCAAACCCTAATTATTTAATTAGCATTTTAGTTAAACCCTCAATGCATGACTAAACCCCTTTTTATTTTAAGTTCTTCATGACAAATCATGAAGGGCAAATTAGACTCTTGGCATTAGAAGCCTTAACCCTAACCCTAGTCCTATATAATGAGAGGGAGCCTCCCTCAAGCTTCTTCATTCATGAAGAAAAACCCTAAACCTAGCCTCCACTTAGAAAACCATTCCCTTCCTCAAATTTCAGGATTCCTAGCCCTAGAAACTCTCTTTCCTTCTCCATCAAGAGAGATCTAGGAGCTTGGACCAAGGAGGCTTGAAGAAAGAGGAGCTACATTGGGAATCCATCTCCCAATAGGTGAGGATCCGAATTTAAACCCCATTAATTCTGTTTTTAATTATTGTTTGGCCATTAGGAGCCCACAATTTGAATTAGGGATGACTCTTTTGGTTTTTCCATGGAGTCATAGGTGATTTAGGGTTTTGTGGTTCCAATGATGTTTTTCCCCAATTTTTGTGAGCCCTAATTATGGGTATATGTGTCTACACATGTTTGCATCATATACACATAGGTTTGGTTTTGATTTTAGGGTTTTAGTTTTGGGTATCCATGAGTAACCAGGTGAAACCCGATTTCAGCCCCTAGGTGTTTGTCGAAATGCTCCATAAGGGAAATACCTAATTATATAACCTAGTTCTCTTATGCACTTGATATGTATATGTATATATGAATGTGTAGATATATACATACGTATATGTGTTATTGTATATGTATATCGATGGGGATTTCTACAGGTGTAGTAGTATTTTCTACCGACTGTGCAGTGGTGTATCACTAGCAGTCGGGTTCTTGTGCATTGTGCACTGAGTTTTGGTGTAATCAGTAGATATGTGGAGGTGAGTTACTTGTGCTGTGAACTGTGCAATTAGGTGTGTGTGAGTGCACCAGTGTAAGTTATTGTGGGTGACAGTGCATGTGGGAGTTTTGGTGAAGGCACATGAGCTGTGCAGGTCGGGTTCAATGTGCTGGGTTTCAGTACACTGATATGTGCACTGATACTCAGTGAGTATCAGTGAGGTATCGAGGGAGTAGTGTCTTGGGTTTTGAGATATTAAATTTTATATATTGGTATTGTATTAAGCAAGGGGTGAGAGGGAAACACTGGTATCAGTGGAGTGGTGTATCTGCATTGGGATGGGAAGTCGGGTCTGTCAGCATATCATGCTGTGGAACATTGTATCAGTAGCATAGTGTCTGTGCATTGAACTCGAGTGTGTGAAAACAGTGCAGGTGGGTTACCTTGTGCCTGTGTATTGTGCAAGTAATCAGTGAGAGTTCACTGTATGGGGTAGTTTAATTTGGTATAGGTGGTTCATGGGGTTTGTGTTCTGTGTGTATGCCCGTGTTAAGTATCAGTCTATCCCAGTGTGTGTGAGGGTACTGTGTGTCAGTGGTAGTTTGGGTGATCGAGTGTTTCAATATTGGAGTTCAGTTCCAAGTAGAAGGCCTCTGTGTGTATCAGCAAGGGGAGTTGTGCACAGAATATGTCAGTATAGTGTAGGTTTTGGGTTGAGTTGAGTATCTTTGAGCCTAGTAGCTAGTGTATCAGTCGAGGGGCAGAGGGTACTGTGCTAGTGTCAGTAGGTATGGTTCCAGATCTTTAGTGATACTGTGTATCAGAAATTGGGGGATAAGAGGGTCAGGTTCAGCACAGTGAGAAATCGATGAGTGTAGAGTATCACATGGCAGTAGCAGTGCAGGAGCACTGTGTTGTATTTAGTTGAGTATCAGTTATAGCTTGTTTGATGGTTACCTATTGATCTGCCAATAGCCATATGCTTGTCCCAAAAGATTAGGCCATGCAGGTGTAAGTATGAACAAGTTCAGACTTACCTATTGATCCTGCCAATAGCTATATGCTTGTCCCAAAAGATTAGGCCATGCAGGTGTAAGTATGAACAAGTTCAGACTTACCTATTTATCCTGCCAATAGCCACATGCTTGTCTCAAAGATTTAAGCCATGTATGTGTAAGTCTGAACAACTTCAGACTGTGAAACTGTGAATGGTTCATTATATCAGTTATCTTGGAACCTTGGCTACCTCTGAGCTTTGATACTGCCTTATGCCTAATGAGTCATATGACTTATCAGCTATCATTCTGTGGATTTGTGTAGTGAGTGTCAGTTCTAGACTAGTGTGTTTTGTTATCAGTAATACAGTGCTTAGTATTAGTGCACCCAGGGAAGGAAAAACTGTGAAAAGGGTTTCACAGTGTCAGTTTTATTCAAAACTGTGAAAGGGAAGGAAATTATGTATCAGTGTTTTTGGTATATTAAGTGTATAAGGGTTGACATAGGAATTGGTATCAGTCTTTCAGTGTATCAGGGGTATTCAAGTGAGGAACTGTGAATGAGCACACAGTAATAGTTTTCATTCAAAAAACTGAACTGTGGCTACCTTGGTACCTTTGAGTTCTGATACTGCCTTATGTATCTTGATCCCTATGACCTATAAGTTATCATTCAACAACTGAGCTGTGTAGTTGAGTTTCATTGGAGTATAGGTAAGTGAATAGCATACAAAGGGTTCGATGTGAGGTAAAGGTATTGGATGTGGGATTACACACTAGGACAAGGGTAATAATTAGGATATTGATTTGAGAAGGATTTGATCGTGGTATCATGTGCCTAGTGCGAGTATCATGAAGGTTAGCTAAGATACTTACATAAGTTAAGATAATACCTAGATAAAGTAGGTATAGAGGTGTTATGAGTATACCCTAGTGTTTATAACTAAGTATGATAAATAATTAGCTAGTGTGAGACTAGTATTGACCAGTAGACCTTAGATTTGACCTAGAGGCCTCGTATTTAATTAGTTAAACATGCTTATTCCTTAATTCAGTATTTTGACATTGATATTCCATAATTAGGTCATTGTGATCTCGCCTTGGACATTGATCCTCGCACCTTACTCAAGACCACATGCGAGTACATTCTCTGACAGTTTTCGTTTTGTTGATTAATTCTATAATTCTAGTTGTATAGTATACTTGATTATGACTTGATTATGACACTGTGGATACACGGGTTAGCATCCTAGATACCTATCATAAGGAGTCGTGATTGGAATCCATCGTGCTAGCTGGGGATGGGAAAATATTAGCAGATTATGTGATCATACCCCACCTTACATGCATCATAGCTCACCCCACACATCATGTCGGGTGTAGCCTGACCATTTACATGCCTCATAGCCTGTTATATATGATTAGCCTAACTATTGCTCGTATCATAGCTAACCAGATGGTTAGCCTGACCTCACATGTATCATAGCCAATCATATATAACAAGCCTGATCTTGTTCCAAGCCGATCACATAATAAACTGATATTTCAAACGCATAGCCAGATATTTATTCTTTATTTCAGTTCACTTGTTCTAGCATTCACTTATATTTTATTCATTTCTAGATGTTCTATTGCTTATTACATATTCTCTCGTATTCTATATTTCCAGTATTGCTTTTATATTGCATTTCTTACACTGTTTTTATAGTTTTTGTCAACATAAATGAAACTGCTGTTTAGTGCTTGTGCTTCGCTCCAATCCTGACTGGAAAACATTTTTCAGAGGACTTGGAGGACTTCTGTCCTACCCACTATGGCCCGGGAGCAGAGAGATATTTTGTACCAGAAATTCTAGAGGAATTTCCCATCTTAGAGGAGATACCACCTACAGGCATTTAGACTGTCTTATTTATGTATCTTTGTTCTAGAACTGAGACTTGGGTTGTATATTTTTATTGAGACTTTATATGGACATCTAGACTCTAGACTTGTGGGGTATTTATATTTGTGCTTGACTTATGTCAGTACTCTTATCCTTATATCTCATCGTGCCATTTACTTTCCAATAGTCTTGTGATTGAGTATATTATAAATTGTTGATCCATGTTTTATCATTGTCCTCCCTATGGAGTTGAGACCATTGACAGGTTGAGTTATGTATGATAGTCTTGAGACCTAGACAGCGTTCTACTGCCGATGCTGCGGCGTAGGCTGGACGTTCCCACGGCTCATGCCCAAATTCCGGGTGCGGGTCATGACAGATATCCACAACAATCTCAAAAAGATTATTTATGTAACTTTTTAAGTTGTAAAAATCTTATCGATTATCACTTTTAAGGATCGATATGGCAACTCTACAAGGGGTGAATAGAGTGCAACAAAAAAAATCCAATAAATAATTAAGGCTAAGTACCAACAAAAACTATAACAATAATAGCATGTATATGAAAAGTAAATAGAGTTCAGAAAGCACAAATGCAAACATTGCGATGTATATTTGTTTTTCTCGTGGAGGACTAATCCAGTCCCGATAACTCTTGCTCGGAGGTAATCCACTATTATCATAAATAACGTACCCATGTGCTTTGATCCGAAGGATATGCTGACTTCTTACAAACACGAGCTTTGATCCGAAGTGCTCGTCGACTTCTTACAACCACAAGCTTTGATCTGAAGAGCTTGCCGACTTCAAACAAAACACTACCAAAATAATATATTTTAGCGACGTCAAACAACGTTGCTAATTAGCAAAAAAACATCGCTAATATTAATTAGCGACGTAATTAATGACTTTCTTGCGTCGTCGCATATTACATGGTCGCTAACAAAAAAATGTTGCTATTAGTCGCTATAGTAACATAAATTTGCGACGTGGTGACATCATCAAATTACCGGCGTCCAGCGGCTCGACATCGATATATCGGTGATGATGTACAGTGTCACAGAACATCGCCAAAGTAGCGATATTACCAGCGATGTTTTGCTACAACAATGCCGACATGGCAAAAATTGTGATGTCAGTATTCTAGCGATGTTTAGCGGCACTTAGCGACGTGCTTGTTATGTATTAGCGACAAAAACGTACCCATCGCTGGACGTCGCTGAACATCGCTATTTCTGAAAAAGAGTACTTATATGGTATATTTACTAGGATGTTCAAATGTTATGAAAGAAAGGCTATTGATTATCTTTTCTATGCATAAGAGATACTTTGTGAATTGTTAAAATTCACATAATATCTCAAGGGCAAGAAAAATGTAATCAATAACCTCTCATCCTAACATATGACCATGTAACCACCTCATTTTCAGGACAAGGGTATTTTGATAATTTGCTATAATTTAAATTTTATGTGTATATATATAATATGTGACTAATGGGTTATTTATTTAATTTAGACTAGTTAAGTTGAACCACTAGTTAGTCATGACTAAATTAGGACCATTAAACCTATTTAGACTCAAGAATAGAATATTCCTTCCTAAGAATTATAAGATCATATTCATGAAAAAAATGAGAGGGACTTTTGAATCAATTCAAACCATCATGACACAAACCCTAAACCTAAGGGGAGAGTCTATATAAGCCTCTTTATTCATAGTAGCCTCCATTAGTTCATCCCCAAAACTTGAGAGCAAACCCTAATTTCTCCACTCCAAACCTCATCCCTCTCATTTTCATTTTCTAAAAGGCTAGGAGCTTGTCATTGCTAGAGGAAGCTTGAGGAGGAGTCTAAGTGTTAAGGATCGTGTCCACTTCATCTTTCTCGTGTCAAAATTCAGAGTTCTTCAGAAAAATCACTCAAAACCTAGGTAACTCTCTATTTCCACTCAATTTATGGTTAAAAACACCCATTGGACTTATAGGAACCCTCATATAGGTGGAATTCACTCTATTTGGCTAGATATAGGTGTTATGAGCTATCATTTTGCTAGATCTAAGATTTTCTTCTTGTGGAATGTTGATTTGTGCCCAAATTAGAAAAAAAATCTGAATTTGGTGCACCAAGTGTTTGTGAATATGATTATTTGATATTAGAGGCCCCAATGATGTGTAAATATAGTGTTGGTGGGATTTGGGGGTTTTGGCACTTGTTTGAGAGTGTATCATAAATATCAAAGGTCTTTGGATATTGCACTTAAGGTATTTGATTAATTGTCATTACTAGTGTGTGTGTGCTGTGGTGAGGGGTATGAAGATCAGTGCACTGAAGAGGGAACTGAACTCTGTGTCTAGGCAAGTAAATGTGCAATAGACCCTATATGGTAAATGAATGTCAGTCATTGGTGTGTGTCGGTCTTTAGGGAAAACATGGGATTGACTGTGGCAATCATCTGAACTGTGGTAGTAGCACATATATGCAAATACTGCACCACAAGTAGGCAGTGGGGGAAATATTATTGGCTGTGTTGTTGGTGATATGTTGCTGTTGTTCATGTTGGGTCTCGCATGGTTGTAGTTGTTATTATTGATGTTGCTGTTGTGAAGAGATAAGAGAGGGAAGCTGGAAACTAAGTTGTAGTATTATTTAGGAGGTTAGAGGATGTGTAGTGTCAGGTTAGCATAGCTCGAGTGTGGATACGAATGGTAGGCTTAGGTATCAAAAATTGTATATGGTGTAGGATTGAGTATTAGAGTGCACATCTAAAAGTGTGTATCATGTGCCAATGAACTTTCTATGTATCAATGTAGGGTGCAAGGAGTGATATTGAAGTATGAGTACTGCAGTTAGTATCCAGAATGATGGTATATTAGTGAGCAGTGTGTGAAGTAGCAGTGAGTGTATTGGATATGAGTGTGCAACAGTATATAGGATAAGGGTATGAATAATCTTAGTGTACCAGTGAGGGCTAGGGTATCAGTCCAGTGAGTGCAAGTGTAGGTTATGTAGAGAGTATGGTGTTAGCCTGTGTCAGTGAGGTATAGGTGTAGTTGAGTGTTAGTGGTTGAGTGTGTATCAGTGATCAGTGGGTTGTGTATTGGGTGTGTAGGCCAGGTAAGGGTTCGGGCAAGCACTGTAAGGTGTGGGGCTCAGGTGGCATTTGATATTGCAGTGCAATGCAATAGAGGAGAGGTAGTTTGTTTGTTTGCAGGCTTGAGTAGTGCAGAACTTGGGGCACTACAAGCTCCTTGTTTCAGTGTTAGCTCGGGTTCAGGGGATTTTTAATACCTACAATGAGAAATAGGAGAGGCTCAGGTATGAGCAGAATAGAGTGGGTATTAGAAGAGGGCAGAGGTCTGATCTCAGACCTGGTAACAGCAGCAGTTCAGTTAAGTGTGAGTATCTATATGTGGGGGCGCAATGTGCTCTAAGAAGTGACTGATTGGACATCTAGAGGGGTGATCAGACCTGCGATGATTAGAATCAGGTGGGGTTTGATATATCAGCAGTGTGGTTAGGAGTTCTAGCACTCGAGTGCTAGTCCCAGTAGGTGATCAGTGAACACTGATACGTATCTGATACATTAATGTGTCAGTGAACACATACATATAAGTATTAGTGTATACATTGAGATGTGAGTCTCACATCAATCAGGTGTGCATCAGTGATCAACAAGCAATAGGGTGTATGTTCTAGCATGTTAGGATGTTGCAACAAATGGGACGATGGTTTAGTGTGTTAGTTTAGGTAGGGTTCTCAAGTGGCAAGGTAATGTGTTGGGGGTCTTTGAGTGTGATATCAGAGGATATTTGTTGGGTATCAGAATTGAGGGTCTAGTATGGTTTTAAGTTAAGGGTTAAGTCAGTGTTTAGTATTAGTAAGTGATAAAGTGTGGTTGGGTGTATCAGTCGGGTAGGGCCAAGTGTTGACAGTAGCCACTTGGTATTAGAGGGAGCATGTGGCCAACCAGTATATCTGTCCTTAGAAGATAGCAGTAAAATGGGGTCAGGCAGCAGTTATTCGAGGTAGGTTGCTACAAGGGGGCTGTGCACTGATGTGCACAGCATATAGAGGAGGTTGGGGCAGGTCTTAGGTGTTTTGCCAGGTCTGAGTCATTGGTTAGATGGTTAGTTATTCACTTGTTAGTTGATAAATAATAGATATTAGTTGAGTTATGTCAGTTCATAATATACATGTTAGCTAGTTAGTTGGGTTAGTTATTTAGTTTAGTTAGATTGTTAGATGAGTTTTAGTTGGTTTGAGTGTTAGTTATTAGTTGGATATTAGAAGTTAAGTATTGATAAATTAGTTGAATGCTAGTCTGCAAATTATTAGACAGTTATGTTATGATAGAAGTTAGATGATGATAGTTTTATATATAAGAACAGATATTGAATATATAATATATGATATCTAGTATCCATATACCTATGAGCATAAACTAGAAAATCTAGTATTGACTAGTATTAGTTAGTATAACCTCATAGATCAACTTGCTAGGTATTTTGGAACCCAAAATTGGGTGTTGACCTAGCTTGACAATAATGACCTAGAAACCACAGTTTATCTTATTTTAACTTGTTTATTCCTTCATTACACCAAATAACATGTAAATTCATATACAGGTTTGTGTGACACCAGTTCGGACACCATTCTACCTTATTTGCTCAGGACCACTGGCGAGTACATTCTCTAATAGTTTTTATTATTTGATAATTTCTATAATTCTGGTCTATAGTATTGTTTTACCTGATTCCTCGACACTTTTGATACACGGATTAGTATTATCTGGATTCACTCTCTTGCAACACATGCATCATACTTGTATGACATCTACTTCAGGACTCAATACTGGCATCACATCAGGACTCACCTACTGACATCACTTACTTTATCTGGCTGGCCTCGTACTTGATTTACATGTCGGAACTTGGATTCTTTTATACTAGTCGGGGCAAAGAAATACTCGAGTAGACATGTAAACATAACCAAAATCTGGAATCATCCCTTCTGGTCTAATCAGGAATGATAGCAGTCGTACACCAAGTGTGTGATGAACCGTATTACCCTCTAGCCGTTTACATGTCGAAAGTGGTATTTTAAAACACAATAGTCTAGTACTTTCTTGCTGGCTTCACATAATATTTGTTGGACACACCATATCTATCTATGATTAGTTCTCATTTATTTGCAGTTTTTATTTACCATACTTTCTTGATTCACTATGCTTATCTTTCTTGCTTCTTAAATTAACTGTGACTATATTTTATTCTCTTATTTATTTCTTTTCCTTGCTCATCATGTATTACTTACTATAATTGTTTTATAGTCTTTGTCAATTAATTGGAACTGTTATTGGGTTATACTTTGCTCCAATCCTGACTAGATAACATTTTTCAGATGATCTCTTAGAGGACTTGTGTCCCACATATTACAGACCCCAGGAGATAGATGGTACAGACTTGGACCCAGTAGCTTAGGAGTAATTGCCGGGAGGCCTAGCCAGAATAAATAGTTATCCTAGTTAGTTTTTATTAGCATTCTGGTATCGAATTTATTTTTGGCTTATATTTTGAGACTTAAATATTGATGTTGTTATTGGATGTTGTTAATTTTAGACTTTGTAGTTATGTTAGACTTCTTTGTTATCTTATCATGCTTTAGATATGTAATTGAGTATTATGTTTCCTTAATTATATTGTCCTCTATTTTGGAGTTGAAATATCATTGACAGATTTTACATATATTGTGTGAGATTAATAGTTAGTTGACCTAGATAGCGTTCTACCACCGATGCTGTGGCGTAGGATGGATGTACCCACGTACTCGTACCCCTTTACCGGGTGCGGGTCATAAAATATTTTTTGTGGTGGCCCATGCAGGTCAGGCTTCATAACTAGTGCGATATCGTGGTAGTGCAACGACTTAGTTGTACTACTACGAGCCTGCGATAAGTATAGGATATATGATACTAGGACGAGAGAATGCTCAATCACAACTAGGAATATTTCGAATCTATTGATTCTTACTGTTATTATCGTTCTGAATATTTTTTTCTTTAAAATATTATTTTTCTTCTTTGATGATATCATATCTTGCGCAATATTGATTCATTCATTTTGATCTGTCTTCAGGATGCCGCCAAAGACTAGGTCACAACATTCATCAGCAGCTTCGGAGAGGTCGATGACTTCTCGACCACCTGTCCGAGCAGCAGCAGATACTGTTCCACCTCCAACAGTTTGGAGGGCTGCCTCCCCAGTTTAGATGGGGGCCTCAACTATTTTTGGGGGTCCTACTCCTCCACCACCTATTCAGAGGATCGTTCCATCCGCTACGGAGGGTTATTCTCCTTCTCCTCTAGCAGTTCAGAGGGTTGTTCCAGTAGTATCAGAGGTTCTTCCACCCCCACCACCCGTGCCAGCTGACGGGGCACAAATGGTTGTCATATTCCGGGAGATGATGGCGGCACAGCAGAGGCAGGCAGATATTCTATGTCAGGGCATTGAGAATGCCTACCAGGTTGTATTGGCTGCAGTGGAGAAGGTGGCATCACCCCAGACAGGATGCACAGCCCAGACCAGGCAACATACAAGATTTCAAGAAGTTGGGTCCCCGCAACTTCAAGGGGACAGAGGATATTATATATGCTGATGACTGGCTCGAGTGTAACACCTCGTTCTATTCTAGCGGACTGCCATCTCAAACGGCAAAAGTGCAACTGTCCCGACCCGCTTTGCCTCAACGAGAAGCAAAGGATATCCAGACTTGTCCCTACAGGAATCCGGCTTAGGCTTTCAGAGGCCCGCTTGACGTATCGCTCTACCGAGACGAATCATCGCTAAGGTGGGTGGCTACGGTGAACTTGTCTTTGCTTAGCGAGCACACATAAAATATGGAATGTTCATGCTAGTCGCTAGGAGATTCACCCCCTGCATGCTAATAAGAATCCAATGCACCTAGCTAAGGGAATAATCCCAACCTGTATTGCTTATGCTAGAACATGGAAATTGAAATACTACTTATATTCAGACCCTCTCATGCCAAGTCCCCTAACGATCAAACTCTCGGCTTACCTTCGATTTCGAGCAAACGTGTCTGCTTATGTTCCTTAGAAACGCATGCTTGTCTGCTTGAATGTTGCCTTATTTTCATCCAAACCCCGGGAGACTACTAAGTAGTCGTTCCATGCATGATTGAACCTACAAAGTATCGGAGACCGTTAGGCCACCAAAGGCAGCCCCGTACCAGGGGAATTGCATCAAGGCAAGACTCATTCAGGTATTCGGATCTCTGCAAGCCTCTCTCGAGCGGGCTTACATCAGCCAAGGAGACTGTGCACATCCAATGGCTAAGTGAATCCTGATTCAAGTATCCCGTGTACTCGTATACTCGTGTTCCCGTGCACTCATGTTCTCGTGTTCTAGTGCACGCATGTTCTCGTATTCTCGTGTATCTCGTGATAATTGGAAGACCCCAACATGTCACGGACTAGTTCCATGGACGATCACCGGGGCACTGGGGCCGATCCGGTCCGGATGGAGCTCGTTTGTAGTCATCGTGTTCGGGAGAGGATAGCTTGCAATGCATCGTGTTCGTGTGCCTCGTGTACTCTCATAGCATGCTATCCTTGTCCTTGACTACGTCCATAAATGGCTATGCCAGCGACTCGTGTTCATATAGATAAGTCATCCTCGCTTAGCGGCTATCCGCGTGCGAGTCATTGCATCGCATCATGAAACAACTAAACACCTTAACGATCTTGATATAACGACCCTCGTGTTTGTATATGCTATGCCTCTTGAATATTATACTTGCCCGTGCTTGAATATATTGTTTGCCTCGGACAGGGAAGGAGAAATGGTAAGTTGGTAAGTCTCGCCGTGTTTCCTCTCATGTTGCACGATGCACTGCCACACGAGTTAGGCTATTAAATGTTTGCATGAAACTGATCCTAAGGCAACTAGAAAGACAACTTAATAGTTTTGCACGGAACCTGTATTACGTGTTTGGATTTGTCGAGCGGGCAAGTAGCTTCCCCACCAGTGCATTCAATGTACTGATAATCCACCAGTTTGTATGCAGGGTGCGGGAGAACCTCGTTTGGTGCGAATACTCCTTCGTGCGTGCTAAGGTGTGGAGATCACTCCGAAGCAACGGTGTATCCGGAACTGAAGCACATATACAAGACAAAATATTGTGAACATCGCCTGATCATCGCCTGTACAATCATTCCAAAATTGTAGCCACTTGGCACGCTTTTACTGTTTCAGAGAGAGAGGCTTGAGCGACTTATAATCTCGGCTATACGCCGCCTATAACATATGTTCATATCAATAAAATAGTTGCTTTACTTTAACTTGTGTTATTCAATGCTTCAGCTATATTGTCGACTCAGTGAACCTGTTACCAAATCGCTATGCGTTTATGACTTCGCTGCACTCGGACAATCTGTGCGACTCTGTGGCTTAGAACTCTTACCGCTAGCCAATGGACCACGGCCTTGCACGGGCGTGGCTCACGCTCATGCGGCATCATGCCCGGATGGGTCAAAGCGATCATCCCGCGGGAGCGCTGGCGAGGGTGATTCCCGCCTAGCGGGGACGACCGATTAGCCTGCGGGAGATCGGAGCATGACATGTTGGTATCAGAGACTGGCTTCTACGCCTTTGGACTTTATTTCGATTATCTCAGTTTCAAAAGCTCGTTCGTGGGTTATGTGCACGCTCTCTCTCAATGCCTCGATGGGATGTTCTAACAATAAGTCTAAATACTTTCAAAATGCGTTTTGAATGATATGATTGCTTGTATGTTGTTGTGCTGCGAGTGGCCTTTGTGCCAACCTGTGCGAACCCTTGAGAGTATCGCTAGTAGCTTGTCCGATTTCACTAACTCTAAGTTTGGTTGAATATATCTATTCGAGGGACGCCTTGAACTAGTGCACCATCCAAGACTTAAGAAAAGGTGAAACTCGAGTGCTAAGACTTCGCTATCACTAAGATGGTTGATGTGCTCACGCTAGAAGTGCACTTCGAAAGTGCGCATGATCCAGACTAAGCGATATGCCGATCTCGATGCTTGTGCAAGTGAATATCTAGATAAACAAGTACAACGACTTGTCTAGGATTGCCTCAACCCTAGATATTGCTTGTCCTCAGTAAGTCTCGAGGACGAGACTTTTTCTGAGTTGGGTAGGATGTAATACCCCGTTCCGTTCTAGCGGACTGCCGTCTCAAACGGCAAAATTGCAACTGTCCCGACCCGCTTTGCCTCAACGAGAAGCAAATGATATCCAGACTTGTCCCTACAGGAATCCGGCTTAGGCTTTCAGAGGCTCGCTTGACGTATCGCTTTACCGAGGCGAATCATCGCTAAGGTGGGTGGCTACGGTGAACTTGTCTTTGCTTAGCCAGCACACATAAAATGTGGAATGTTCATGCTAGTCGCTAGGAGATTCACCCCCTGCATGCTAATAAGAATCCAACGCACCTAGCTAAGGGAATAATCCCAACTTGTATTGCTTATGCTAGAACATGAAAATTGAAATACTGCTTATATTCAGACCCTCGCATGCCAAGTCCCCTAACGATCAAACTCTCGGCTTACCTTCGGGTCCGAGCAAACGTGTCTGCTTATGTTCCTTAGAAACGCATGCTTGTTTGCTTGATGTTGCCTTATTTTCATCCAAACCCCGGGAGACTACTAAGTAGTCGTTCCGTGCATGATTGAACCTGCAAAGTATCCGGGACCGTTAGGTCACCAAAGGCAGCCCCGAACCAGGGGAATTGCATCAAGGCAAGACTCATTCAGGTATTCGGATCTCTGTAAGCCTCCCTCGAGCGGGCTTACATCAGCCCAGGAGACTGTGCACATCCAATGGCTAAGTGAATCCGGATTCAAGTATCCCGTGTACTCATGTACTCGTGTTCCTGTGCACTCATGTTCTCGTGTTCTAGTGCACGCATGTTCTCGTATTCTCGTGTATCTCATGATAATTGGAAGACCCCAATTGCATGTCGCGGACTAGTTCCACGGACGGTCACCGGGGCACTAGGGCCGATCTGGTCCGGATGGAGCTCGTTTGTAGTCATCGTATTCGGGAGAGGATAGCTTGCAATGCATCGTGTTCGTGTGCCTCGTGTACTCTCGTAGCATGCTATCATTGTCCTTGAATACGTCCATAAATAGCTACGCCAGCAACTCGTGTTCATATAGATAAGTCATCCTCGCTTAGCGGCTATCCGCGTGCGAGTCATTGCATTGCATCATGAAACAACTGAACACCTGAACGATCTTGATATAACGACACTCGTGTTTGCATATGTTATGCCTCTTGAATGTTATACTTGCCCGTGCTTGAATATATTGTTTGCCTCGGACAGGGAAGGAGAAATGGTAAGTTGGTAAGTCTCGCCGTGTTTTCTCTCATATTGCACGGCGCACAGCCACACGAGTTAGGCTATTAAATGTTTGCATGAAACTGATCCTAAGGCAACTAGAAAGACAACTTAATAGTTGTACACGGAACCTGTATTACGTGTTTGGATTTGTCGAGCGGGCGAGTAGCTTTTCCACCAGTGCATTCAATGTACTGATAATCCACCAGTTTGTATGCAGGGTGCGGGAAAACCTCGTTCGGTGCGGATGCCTCCTTCGTGCGTGCTAAGGTGTGGAGATCACTCCGAAGCAACGGTGTGTCCGGAACTGAAGCACATATACAAGACATAATGTTATGAACATCGCCTGAACATCGCCTGATCATCGCCTGTACAATCATTCCAAAATTGTAGCCACTTGGCACGCTTTTACTGTTTCAGAGAGAGAGGCTTGAGCGACTTATAATCTCGGCTATACGCCGCCAGTAACACATGTTCATATCAATAAAATAGTTGCTTTACTTCAACTTGTGTTATTCAATGCTTCCGCTATATTGTCGACTCAGTGAACCTGTTACCAAATCGCTATGCGTTTATGACTCCGCTGCACTCGGATAATCTGTGCGACTCTGTGGCTTAGAACTCTTACCGCCAGCCAATGGACCACGGTCTTGCATGGGCGTGGCTCACGCTCGTGCGGCATCACGCCCGGATGGGTCAAAGCGATCATCCCGCGGGAACGCTGGCGAGGGTGATTCTCGCCTAGCGGGGACGGCCGATTAGCTTGCGGGAGATCGGGGCGTGACATCGAGCACATCAAGCATATTATACGCTTGTCCCGTCTTGCCGAGGACCTGAGGATAGAGGCGACTGGATTGCAGATGTCAGATATTGCTAGCACTTGGTTCCGGAATGAACCATATATTTTTGATCCAGGGTTGACCTGGGATGACTTCAAGGATCTGTTCAAGAGAAAGTTCTTCTTGCATACAGAGAAACTCAACCTGGAGCGACAGTTTTAGAACCTTTAGCAGGAGGGCATGTCAATTGAGGAGTACGCCGCAGAGTTCGGCAGGCTGAGCCGGTATGCGATTAACATGGTACAAGATCCGGAGGACAGGGCAAGCCGCTTAAGGGAGGGCCTAAATTGGGATGTGAAGGCCCTTATTTCTTTGAGCCATGAGACTTATGCAGTGATTCTTGCGGAGGCACGCAAGGTTGAGAGAGAGATGAGTTTGAGGCCTAAGAGGCATCGTGATATCTTGGGTGGTGTCAATAGCAGTGCGGGACCGGCCAAGCATCCCCATCTCCAATAGAGAGCCTTTCATGAGCAATAGCAGATTCAGCCGGTTCGTGCTCCAGTTTAGCAGCAGCCTCAGAGGCAGATTCAGCAAGTGCCCACTTATGCCTACTGCAGGAAGTCGGGACACACTTGGGATGTTTGTAGGAGAAGACTGAAAGTGTGCCTGTTTTATGGATCCGCAGCACACCAGATGAGGGATTGTCCTATAACACCTCTATTTGGTAGAGCACATGTTCAGAGAGATGGAGCTAGGCCATATGTGGCACATCATCATGCCCCACACTAACAGAGGGAGATACCCCAGTAAGGCAGGACTTTTGCATTGACGGTCGAGGATGCCGATGCTACAGGTAATGGGTTAGCATGTTTTATTTTGTTTTGTTCCGTTCTATTCTTTCTTCATGTCCTTTTCCCATATATTGATTTGGTTGCTTCCTTAGTACCTTATAATTGCTTGTGTTATATAGTTAGTGTAGTTAGTAGTATACCTTGACAAAGACTGCAAAATCATAACAGACAGAAACCATAAATACAGATGACAATAATTAGGGATTTCTTTAAATTGCATGCTTGTATAATTTTAGACGGGTTGAGAGTTTGACCTAGAAGGGGGTACGATCACCTATAAAGTTTGAGGACAATTTTTTTCTAAGGGGGGTAGGATCGTAACCACCTCATTTTCAGGACAAAGATATTTTGGTAATTTGCTATAATTTAAATTTTATGTGTATATATATAATATATGACTAATGGGTTATTTGTTTAATTTAGACTAGTTAAGTTGAACTGCTAGTTCGTCATGACTAGATTAGGACCATTAAACATATTTAAACTCAAGAATAGAATATTCCTTCCTAAGAATTATAAGATCCTATTATGAAAGAATGAGAGAGGCTTTTGAGTCAAATCAAACCATCATGACACAAACCCTAACCCTAAGGGGGGAGAGTCTATATAAGCCTCTTTATTCATAGTAGCCTCCATTAGTTTATCCCCAAAACTTGAGAGCAAACCCTAATTTCTTTATTCCAAACCTCATCCCTCTCAATTTTATTTTCCAAGGAGGTTAGGAGTTTGTCATTGCTAGAGGAAGCTCGAAGAGGAGTCCAAGTGTTAAGAATCATGTCCACTTCATATTTCTCGTATCCAAATTTGGAATTCTTCATGGAGGTCACTCAAAACCTAGGTAACTCTATATTTTTACTATATTTATGGTTAAAAATACCCATTGGACCTATAGGAACTCTTCCATAGGTAAAATTGACTCTATTTGGCTAGATCTAGGTGTCATGAGCTCTCATTTTGTTAGATCTAAGATTTTCTTCTTGTAAAATGTTGATTTGTGCCCAAATTAGGGAAAACCTGAATTTGAGGCACCAAGTGTTTGTTAATATATTTATTTGATATTAGAGGCCCTAGTTGATGTGTAAATATAGTGTTGGTGGGATATTGGGGGATTTTGCCACTTGTTTGAGAGTGTATCATAAATATCAAAGGTCTTTGGATATTGCACTTAAGGTATTTGATTAATTTTCATTGCTAGTGTGTGTGTGTGCTGTGGTGAGGGGTGTGAAGATCAGTGCACTGAAGAGGGAACTGAACTCTGTGTCCAGGCAAGTAAATATGCAGTAGACCCTATATGGTAAATGAATGTCAGTCATTGGTGTGTGTTGCTTATAGTTGTTGTTGTTAAAGTTGCTGTTGTGAAGGGACAAGAGGGGGAAGCTTGCACAGACCTATGCAAGTTGGGAGAAACTAAGTTGCAGTATTATTTAGGAGGTTAGAGGATGTGTAGTGTCAGGATAGCATAGCTCGAGTGTGGGTATGAATGGGAGGCTCAGGTATCAGAAATTACATATGGTGTAAGATTGAGTGTTAGAGTGCACATATAGAAGTGTGTATCTTGAGCCAATGAACTTCTTGTGTATCAATGTGGGGTGCAAGGAGTGATGTTGAAGTATAAGTACTGCAGTTAGTATCCAGAATGATGGTATATTAGTGAGCAGTGTGTGAAGTAGTAGTGAGTGTATTGGATATGGGTGTGCAGCAGTAGATAGGATACGGGTATGAATAATCTTAGTGTACCAGTGAGGGCTAGGGTGTCAGTCCAGTGAGTGCAAGTGTAGGTTATGGGTGTAGTTGAGTGTTAGTGGTTGAGTGTGTATCAGTGATCAGTGGGTTGTGTATTGGGTGTATAGGCCAGGTAAGGGCTAAGGCAACCACTGCAAGGTATGGGGCTCAGGTGGCATTTGACATTATAGTGTAATGCATTAGAGGAGAGGTAGTTTGCTTGTTTGCGGGCTTGAGTAGTACAGAACATGGGGCACTACAAGCTCCTTATTTTAGTATTAGCTCGGGTTCAAGGGAGTTTTATCACCCTCACATTTCCAATTTAGGGTTGTTTGGTAATTGACACGGGAATTTTATTTTTAGGAGGGTTGTAATTAATATTGTGCATGAGTAATTAATTATTTGTTGTATTGTTTAGTATTTGATTAGACATAGTATTTATTTTAGACTTGTGTAGTGGACCTAACCTATTTTATTAGATGCATGAACCCAACATTTGGATGAGTTTAGTTTGGGCTCATTTAATTAGGCCTATGGATTAGGAGGTTGGATTTAATTAGTGAAACCATTAGACTAGAACCTTCCCTCCCTAATTATTTCTTCATGAGAGGCCCCAAGAGGTATTTGGGACATTATACATTGCTTGGAGAGGGGGTTATGACCAGCCATAATTAGGAGGAGAGAGAGTGCTCTTATTTTATTTTCCCCCAAATTTCTAGATCTACTTTTCCCTCTTCCAATTTTCCTCCATTCCCCCATCAATTCTCCATCAATTCTTCTCAAATATCTTTCTAAATTCATCATTGAGGTCTCTATATCAAGGATCTACAAGAAGGAAGCAAGAAGCAAGGAGCAAGGAAGAGGAGGCCAAGATCTACAAGGAGAGGAGCTACTTTGTATTTGGAGACTTTTTATTGGGAATTCATCTCCCAATAGGTATATTTCTATTTTTCCCCCTTCTATTAGATTCTAGATATGAGATTTAACTATGAAAAACTAACCCATATGCATAGGCTGCCCATAGGATTTGGTTTTGGGACGATCGGAGACCTACGGTGGAAGTTACGTGCATTTTTGGTACCAATTTTGGGGGAATTCCGAGATTGGCACATGTTGTGTTTGTCAATTGGTCAAATAGACCAAATTAACATATGATTGTTTGTTTGTGACTAGTGTCGTATCCACAATTGGATACGTGTAGGTCGTATCTCGTCAATTTGACGAAACGGGTTGATTTTGGGAGTTTTCCTCCGACACGGAGCCTTGTGCATATCACATTGTGACACAGACACGTAGATACTCTAATTATTATACGTGTTGCCCATAATTTATGAATTGGACTTGCTCGTGTCCTCCGGGATGCGTTTGGTTGTGTGTTGGGGCCGTATCGCAAGCGTATCATAGAAAAGTGTGATACGAGTGCGATGCACTCCATATGTTTGATGTTTGTTCTTCTCATTATACGTGCATGTGTAATTATATATATATAGATGGTATTTATATATATATATATATGCATATAATAGTGTATATTGTGTTTAGTGTATATGTGTATGTCTATAAGTGTTAGTCTCTCTCTCTCTATATATATATATATATATGTATGCCTATATATATTTATTTGAGTACTTGAATGCATATATGTGTGTGATTATGTATAATAGTGATTATAGGTATAGATGCTTATATAGATTTGTATATGTATATATAGAGGAGGATATATATATATTATAGAGGGTTCTATGTGTAAGTGCCTGTGAGTGCATAGTATTGGTCGTGTGTGTGTATTGGTGAGTTGTTTGTGGATGCACAGTGAGCAAGGAGATCAGGTGTGCAGTGAAACAGAGGGAGAACAATAGCAAATAATGCAGCAACTAGCTGAGCACAACACGTAGCAGTACACAGCATTAACAACTACAGCAAGACGAGCTCGCTGCACAACAAGTAGAGCTCCCACAACAGTGTATTGCCTGCAGCAAATAATTGAAGCTAAGCAGTGTACATAAATACACAAAACAGGGAGCAAGCATCGGCATCCTTAGCAAGGTGCTGCTCGTGCATAGAGTTATCAACAGCAGTTCTGCAGCAAGGGGAAGGAGCACTGGGCAGGCAACCAACTGAGGTGCAACTCAAACATGAAGGAGAGCTATACACATCAGTTAGGTTCAGCAATTGGCAAAGGGGAGCTCGAGCAGCCATCAGCAACTCAAGGCAAGGGAGTTCAGTCAATGCAGTATCAGTCAAGAGTAGGTATCGGGCATAGCAGTATCAGAGAGGAGCAACTAGTATTGCCTTGTGTCCACAATAAGTGTGCACTAAAAACAGCAATGTGCATCAGCTCAAGCCAAGGCAGTTTAGTAGGGAGCTTTGAAGTGGGGGTTCAGTTTAGCACTGGAAGGAGAAGCAGCTGTAAGAAAAAAGGAGCACAAGCCTGTGTTCAGGTGTCTGTGCTTGGGTATCTGCATTCAGTTACAACTTGGGGGAAGTTCTGGTTCCTGTCCAGCACTGGACCTGCAGCAATTGGTAACTGCCACTCTTGATGCAACTGAATAGCAGTTTGCACTGCTAGTAGGCAGCATGGAGGAGGGGAAATTGTATGCAGGTGTGTAATCAGAGGGTTAATGCACTGTTGGAACAGGCCTGAGTACAATACAAGTGGATATGAGAGAGAGATATGAATGTATATATGTTTGAGTGTGGGTTAATGTGTGTGAGTACTTAAGGGTATCAGTGTGTGGTATGTGATTGATACCAATATAAGAAGTAGGAATAAGATAGTTGTGGGTGTAGTGGTGTTGGGTGTATAGCAGGGAATGTGAGTCTTATGTACTAGGAGGGAGTGTATGTGTTTGAGTGTCCAGTGGAGTGATTGGTAAACGTCTAAGTGGTATCCTGTGTATACCCGAGACTGATAAGTGTGTGCACAGCCATAGGTACACAACAGCAATAGTAGGAATGCCAGCAGCATTAGTTAAGTGGGGTGCCTGTGTATGTGAGAATGTGAGTGTTTAGTAGCCTTTGTGATACTCTAATGTATCTTAGAGTGTAAAGTATTAGGTAGTGTGTTAGAGAGTAAGGTATTGTTGGTATATTGAGTGTTAGTGTGGAATGTTGTTATCTAGTAACTTGAAAGAAGGTATGAGTGTAAGGGTCCAGATACCAAGTGAGAGTTGGGTTGTAGTCTAGCTAATAGGTAATGGGTTGAATTGATATTTTAGGGTATCAGTGTAGTGTTTTAGTTTGTCTTAGTGTGGAGGTTATGAGTGATAGAATGTGAGGTGAGGTTTGTGTCAGTGTCAGTTATAGGGGGAGTAGCTTATATTTAGCTTAAGTTATTTAGGTCTTGGTATAGTAGTAATTGTAGTTAGATATATATATACTATATATATGGATAGTTAATATGTGTGTTTAATATCTTAGTACTGTGTGTAGTTAGTAAGTTTTGAATCTTTAAGATAGTAGGTGTATGTATGGTAGTGAGTTTTATTTCATACTTAGTATATGTTAGCATAAATTAGTTATATTGATATAATTAGTATTGAGGGTTGTTTATGTATTGGTTATACTAAGTGTTGGTTTACCACGGGATACCAAGGTATTGAGTTTGGGTATCACGTTAGGAGCGATACGCATTGGTACAAGGCCAAGGTATCATATTTCAACTGTTTTGTTATAATATTATAGTATTTGACTCGTATACATATATAAAACCTATTTTTATATTAAGAAAACTTGCGTATCTTAGGATATGGCTTTTTGAGAGACTTCTTGTATCGTAGCTTAGCTAGTATAGACTAGTTTCATAATGTATTAACTTAGTGACTTAGTGTTAGACACTTGCAACCTAGATTTTATCGGTTTGACTTAGAAATGGCCTTATGACCTACATGTTGACTAATTTAACTTAAATTCATTCCAACACCTTGTATTAATTTGATATTTCATATATAGGTTTGTGTGACACCAGTTGGGACACAGTTTGACATTCATTGTTTGGATGACAGGCGAGTACATTCTCTGATAGTTTCCATTAATTGCTAATTACTATAATACAAGAATTTAGAAATGTTTTACATGACTCTTGACACATTGGTACACGGACTAGTATACACATGGATCAGTCTTGGGATGTTACATATATATTGTTTATTGTTTCTCGTGTTCTCAATGTTTAACTTAGACAATGTTTCGTGTTCAACATTTATGTTTAACTTAGACAATATTTCATGTTCAATGTTCAATATTTCGTGTTCAAGGTTTATTGTTTACATGGCCTTGAGTATCTTGTATCACAATGTGTCATGGTTGGATCCATTGTACTAGTTGGGGGAAAGGGGAAATGTTAGCTAGGTATGTGATCAAATCCTAGACAATGTTTCATGTTAACTTAGACAATGTTTATCCAACGTTAAAGTAGACAATGTTCACCCAAGCCGATCACATATCTATTTAGTATTTCAATCACTTAGCATAGTTACAGTTCTTCATCACATTGTTCATTGTTTACCTGTTCTTCCACCATAGTTGATATTATTCATTATTTCTCGTCTTGTATTATATTCTCTATTTTTGTTTATAGTCATTATTAATTAATTAGAATTGCTATTGGGTTGTACTTCGCTCCATTCCTGACTAGAAAATATTTTTCAGATGAATGGTTAGAGAGGATGTGTCCCACTCACTATGGACTGACAGATGGAGTGTCACCCGAGGATAGTGCCAGAGACTGAGGCCTTTTTGATTCTATACCTTGTAGTAGTTATTTCTATTTTAGACATTGGGTTGTATTATTGTTTGAGATCTGGAGTTGTGTTTAGTTGGAGATGGTTATGTGATGTATTGAGACTTGTACTTCTTATTCTTTCTATTCCATATCGTGCATATATTTTTTTTCCTTTAGTTTTATATGTGATTGAGTAGTATTTGGTATTGAGATGGCATGGCAGTATTTTATATACATTGTGTGAGATATTAGATAGTATAGAAGACCAAGACAGCGTTCTACCGCCGATTCTATGGCGTAGGCTGGACGTACTCACACACTCGTGCCCCTATACCGGGTGCAGGTTGTGACAAGTTTCAATACCTGCAATAAGAAATCGAAGAGGATCATGTATGAGCTGAATAGAGTGGGTATTAGAAAAGGGAAAAGGTCTGATCTCAGACCTGGTAACAGCAGTAGTTCAGTTAAGTATGAGTATCTATATGTGGGGGTGTAATGTGCTCTAAGGAGTGACTGATTGGACATCTAGAGGAGTGATCAGACCTGGGGTGATTAGTATCAGGTGGAGTTTAATGTATCAGCAGTGTGGTTGGGAGCTCTAGCACTCGAGTGTTAGTCCCAGTAGGTGATCAGTGAACACTGATACGTATATGATACATTGATGTGTGTCAGTGAACACACATAGATAAGTATCAGTGTATACACTGAGATGTGAGTCTCACATCAATGAGGTGTGCATCAGTGATCAACAAGCAATGGGGTATATGTTCTAGCATGTTAGGATATTGCCAAAACTGGGAAGATGGCGTAGTGTGTTAGTTTATGTAGGGTTCTCAAGTGGCAAGGTAATGTATTGGGGGTCTTTGAGTGTGATATCAGAGGATATTTGTTGGGTATCAGAATTGAGGATCTAGTGTGGCTTTAAGTTGAGGGTTAAGTCAGTGTTTAGTATCAGTAAGTGATAAAGTATGGTTGGGTGTATCAGTCGGGTAGGGCCAAGTGTTGACAACAACCACTTGGTATTATAGGGAGCATGTGGCCAACCAGTATATCAGTCCTGAAAGAGGTTGACAATAAGTTCTTTCAAAATTGACTATTTGTTCCTCTCTTAGAGGTGTTGCAGAAATGTCTGCGATCGAGTAAATAGCGCTACAAACGAATAGATCGGATCGAATTAGAAGATAGCAGTAAAATGGGGTCGGGCAGCAGCTATTCGAGGTTGGTTGCTGCAAGGGGGCTGTGCACTGATGTGCACAACATATAGAGGAGGTTAGGGAAGGTCTGAGGTATTTTGCCAGGTCTGAGTCGTTGGTTAGATGGTTAGTTATTTGCTTGTTAGTTGATAAATAGTAGATATTAGTTGAGTTATTTCAGTTCATAATATACATGTTAGCTAGTTAGTTGGGTTAGTTATTTAGTTTAGTTAGATTGTTAGATGAGTGCTAGTTGGTTTGAGTGTTAGTCATTAGTTGTATATTAGAAGTTAAGTATTGATAAATTAGTTGTATATTAGTATGTAAAGTATTAGACAGTTAGTTATGTTACGATAGAAGTTAGATGATGATAGTTATATATATAAGAATAGATATTGAATATATAATATATGATATCTAGTATCCCTATACCTATGAGTTATATCCTAGAAAACCTAGTATTGACTAGTATTAGTTAGTATAACCGCATAAATCAACTTGCTAGATATTTTGGAACCCAAAATTGGGTGTTGACCCAGCTTGACAATAGTGACCTAGAAACCACTATTTAACTTATTTTAACGTGTTTATCCCTTCATTACTCCAAATAACATGTAAATTCATATATAGGTTTGTGTTACACCAGTTCAGATACTGTTTTACCTTATTTGCTTAGGACCACAAGCGAGTACATTCTCCAATAGTTTCTATTATTTGATAATTTCTATAATTCTGGTCTATAGTATTGTTTTACCTGATTCTTTGACACTTTGGATACACAAATTAGTATTATCTGGATTCACTCTCTTGCAATACGTGCATCATACTTATCTGGCCTCTACTTCAGGACTCATTACTGGCATCACATCAGGACTCACCTGCTGGCATCACTTACTTTATCTTGCTGGCCTAGTACTTGATTTACATATCGGGACTTGGATTATTTTATACTAGTCGGGGCAGAGAAATACTCGAGTAGACATGTAAACATGGAATCATCCCTTCTGGTCTAATCAGTAATGATAGCAGTCGCACACCAAGTGTGCGATGGGTCGTATTACCCTCTAGCCGTTTATATGTCGAAAGCGGTATTTTAAAACACACTAGTCCAGTGCTTTCTAGCCGGCTTCACATGATACTTGCTGGAAACACCATATCTATCTCTGATTAGTTCTCATTTATTTACATTCTTTATTTACCATACTTTCTTGATTTACCATGCTTATCTTTCTTGCTTCTTAAATTAACTGTGACTGTATTTTATTCTCTGATTTATTTCTTTTTTTTGCTCATCATGTATTGCTTACTATAATTATTTTATAGTCTTTGTCAATTAATTAGAACTATTATTGGGTTGTACTTTGCTCTAATCCTGACTAGATAATATTTTTTAGATGATCTCTTAGAGGACGATGTCTCACATATTACAGACCCCATGAGATAGATGGTGCATACTTGGACCCAATAGCTCAGGAGTAATTGTCGGGAGGCCTAGCCGGAATCACTAGTTATCCTAATTAGTTTTTATTAGCATTCTGGTACTGAATTTATTTTTGGCTTATATTTTGAGACTTGAATATTGATGTTGTTATTGGATGTTATTAATTTTAGACTTTACAGTTATGTTAGACTTCTTTGTTATCTTATCGTGCTTTAGATATGTGATTGAGTATTATGTTGTCTTAATTATATTGTCCTCTATTTTGGAGTTGAGATATCATTGACAGATTTTACATATATTGTGTGAGATTGATAGTTAGTTGACCTAGACAACGTTCTACCGCCGATGTTGCGGCGTAAGCTGGACGTACCCACGTACTCGTGCCCCTTTACCGAGTGCGGGTCGTGACAGCCCAACCCAATAAAGATACCATAAGTACCGTATAATAAAATATTATAACCATAAATTATTATAACTATAAATTATTTGTAGTGTATATAAAATATTTGTTGATATACCAATATTACAATAATTAATTATTACAACCATTTTGCAACCAATAAAGACACCAATATTACAACCATGTTTTAGGAAGACTATAGGGGAGGCGGACCGGAGGAGTGGACTGGACGGAGGCGTGCGGAGGGGAAGGGGACTATATGGAGGCGCACGGAGGGGGAGGGGACTGGACGGAGGGAGTGGAGGCGAGGCACACCACAGGGGAGGGGACTGGACAGAGGCGAGTGGAGGGGTAGCGCGCATGGAGGGAGAGGGACTGGATAACGGAGGGAAGGTGCAAAGGGCGAGCCTGCGGAAAGGAGAGGAGATGGGGATGGGGGTTGTCACGCCCCAGTCCCAAAATATACGGGACTAGGCCACGTGGCAATAGCCAACTGTCACGTCTCCGAGGATATCCCAATTTAATAGATCCAACGAAGAGTGCTACACTGTCCTAAATAACTAACAAGTCCAATATCAATCAACAACAGGTAATCTAATCTCATCCACAATATAAACAACAAGAATGTACTAATAATAAATACTGGAAGATAAACGCCAGTCTTAAAATATCATAGTACAACCAAGAATGTCTGGTGGGGACAAATCCACTACTATGACGAAATAAAAGTACTGAATGATAGATAAAAGAGTAATAACTAGGGCATCGGCTGACTAGAAAATGATGCACACACTCCTAGGCAGAAGGCCTACCAACTGATCACGAAAACTCTGACGGTAGCACCTCTAGCTCCTCAGCTGTAGTGTACCTCATCTCCTGTCCTGGGCCGTATACTGTGGGGTAATATGCCTCATCCAAATCTGGAAAGGTACCAGGTCCTCAGAGGGACATACCAGGTCCTCAGAGGGACGCAACAAGATACATAAAAGCATGCCATATATATGAATACTGAATAAAATAAATGCAATAAAGGGTGTGCTAACCATCTAAGTGAATGCAATGTGAGGACAACATTGGTACGTATGGGTAGGCATAGGCATAACGTCCATACCGCTCCAAAGAACGGGGAATCTGCAAGTATATAACGTCTATACCGCTCCAAAGAACGGGGAATCTGAATAGTATAACGTCCATACCGCTCCAAAGAACATGGAATCTGCATAAAGGGAGTCATTTGATCCGTGGCTCTTCCGGATACTACGGATTCTATTGTCTGTATCCCATACGCCTACTAGTTGTTCTCCCCCGCCCAATATAGATACAAAAGTCGAATACTCAACGTGCATACCACTTATCTGTATGCCAAGTCTCTACAAATGAAATAATTCTGAATTACGTACTAACCGTGATGCATGTCATACGCACCGATAGCTAGTCGAGTACGCGGACCCGCATCCCAATATGAATTTGTCACTGTGAAATGTGTAAGAGTGTCGGTCTCGAAAAATACCAGAGTATCCTCCCAAGGGGTGAGTCTGCTAACAACTAGGTCAAGTACTCTACTCATTGACGTGTCCATCGACTACACCTGAGTCAATCTCGGACGCGCACAGTCATATAAAATAAAACACAAGATATCATACAACATATACAGCATTTAATTTAAACAGTAAATATGGCAAGGTATCTTGCTTGAGTCCTCAAGCTGTGAATGCCAAAAGCCGGTTCCTGCAGTATCTTCTGGCTGCTCCAATGATCCTAAGCACACAATACAATATAGCAATACTGACATCAGGCACTAAGAAACGCATACACACAACTTATGACGCTACTCTTAGGTACTGGTACAAGATAACGACTGGTCGACTATAGTGGCAGCGTACACGTAGCTAGGATTCACGCTTGCCCTGTTCTCAGTCACCGGGTACCTTTCGACAATAATTTACTAAGGTTAGGGTTTACGAACTACGTATGTTTTGTTCAATTACCCGCCCTTATTTCTCATGTTACAATGTACTTGGTCTATGTCTAGGTTTTTAGGTGAACACAAGTCCTTAATAAAAGGTCATACCATTAGGGTGATTACTAATTATTAATTACTATCTAATCTAATTAAATATACATACACACATATAGGGTTTCATTTTACATTACCCGTGTGCAAATCAACGATACACGACATGATGACACAAGAATGAAGAGGATGAATGGAACATGTACCTAGTTGGGTTAACGGGGTCTGTGCTCGTCGACGGCTGTCCTCCGACGTGGGCGGAGCTCCGGCGTTGCACAGCAGCATGGCGACAATAACTCGGCAGCAGTTGCAACAGCGGCAGCGGCAAGGTCAGTCGCGGTGAGGCAGTTGGGGGGTGGTGATGGCCGTGGGGAAAGTGGTTCTATCGGCTGACAGTGGTGGTTGGCGGGTGGCGGAGTTGGTTGAGGGGAGTCGGAAAGGGGTCGTCGGGTTTGATGAAGGTGCTCTCGATGGTGAAGATGGTTGATGGGAGTGAACCGACGGTTGCAGGCGACTGGGGTGGTGGTCCGGCGTCGACGGGGAAGCAACGTCGGTTAGGTGGCTGCGGTGGTGGCAGATTGATGTGGTGGTTAGGCTGTCCGGTCGGGGAAGGTAGAAGGATGCTCGGCTAGGGTTCGGCTATATATTTGATGGTGGTGGTGTTTATGATTCTAGGATTTTTAAGTAGAGAAAATGCATATTTTTATGGGAGGGGGATTTATGGGCTGACCTCTGGATTTGGGCCGGCCTAGACTCTTCGGGGTGGGGGTTGTTCCTCATGCATGGGTGTACATGGGCTTGGTTAGGTTTTGTTTTGGTTGAACTTGGCCTCCAATTTAATTTAATTAAAAACAATGCGCACGGTGTTCTTTAATGGATTGAAGACACATGGAACTAGATTTGTGTGGAACACAAAGGTCATGGGCGTAGCTGGCTCGGCGTAGGCTAATACCCTAATTTGGGTTATAGGGAATTGGGTTGTGATTGTGCCTCAAATTCAAGTAGGAATGGATAATTTAGGAAAATCGGATTTATTGAAATAATTAATAGACGTTTGCAACGAATATTGTGCAGCTCAAATGAAGCACAATATTGAGTATCTAAAAGTTACACAAGGGTCAGCTGGGTAGTCTGGTGTGTCTAGAAGATGTATATAAAATTTGTTTGAAGGTAACTACTAGTGTAGCTCCAAACATCGAAGCAACGGTAAGGTATATTAAGACATATAATTGTTGCACATAAGATCTACTTGTATCCAATTAAATCCTAGTCTCTAAATTTAATTAAAATAAATCCTAAATTGGTCGAGGGGGTTTACAATCTACCCTTCTTAGAGCATTTCGTCCTCAAAATTAGAACATATGTAGGGTAAGAACTACTGACTGAAATTAAAAAAAAACTACTACATACCTATGCCTTCGAAGAGATGGGGGTAACGCTGTCGAATATCCTCCTCACGTTCCCATGTCGACTCGCCTGGTACATGATGCCTCCATGCGACACGGACTAGGGGATAGTCTGACCTCGCAATACCTTCTCGCTCTGTCAAGAATCTCAACAGGATCCTCTTGGTATGATAAGCTCGGGCCGACTATGATTTCTGAATGGTCAAGCACATGACTCGGATCTGGTATGTACCTCCTTAGCTAAGATACATGGAAAATTTCATGGAATCCTTCCAAAGTTTGTGGTAAGGCTAGTCTATAAGCAACCTCTCCGATGCGTTCTAACACATCGAATGGTCCGATGTACCTCGGACTCAGCTTTTCTCTGCCTCCAAATCTGATAGTCCCTCGAGTAGGTGAGATCTTTAGGAACACGTGATCTCCAACCTAAAACTCTAGAGGTCGTCGATGCGCATTTATCCAATGCTTCTGCCTGTCCTGTGCTGCTCGCAGGTGCCCTAGGATCTTCTTCACCTTCTACACTGTACGAACAACCAATTCTGGACCAAGAATCTGTCTCTCGCCTATATCGCTCCAACATACTGGGGAACGACACTTCCTTCCATACAACGCTTCATAGGGAGCTATCTGGATGCTCGCTTGATAGCTGTTGTTGTAGGAAAACTCGACCAAGTGCAAGTCGTCCTCCCATGATCCTCCGAAATCAAGCATGCGTGCTCTTAACATATCCTTTAATGTATGAATGGTGCGCTCTGACTGGCTATCTGTCTGTGGGTGATATGATGTACTAAACTTCAAGTGGGTACCGAGACTCTCTTGCATACTCTGCCAAAAGTAAGATGTAAACCTCGTATCCCCGTCAGACACAATACTAACTGGAACTCCATGCAGTCGTATAATCTCCCTCATGTACATCTCTGCTAAGACCTCTATAGATTGCCCAACTCTGAAGGGTAAAAAGTGTGCGGACATGGTGAGTCTATCTACCATTACCCATACTACATTTCGACCAATAGGACTCCTCGAAAAGCCCGTAACAAAGTCTATAGTGATATGCTCCCATTTCCACTCCGGTATCGGAAGCGGTTGAAGTAAACCTGCAGATCTCTGATGCTCAGCCTTGACCTGCTGACACACCAGGCACTTCGCCACAAAGCGGGCTATTTCTCTCTTCATTTCATGCCACCAGTAGTACTGTCTCAAGTCTCTGTACATCTTCGTGCCTCCTGGATGAATAGAGTATATTGAACTGTGTGCTTCTGTCATCAACTCCTGCCGAAGTTCTCTATTTGGAACATAGAGACGATCTTTAAATCTCAAAGTCCTATCTTCATTTATACGCAGCCCTGTCTGTATTCTAGCCTCTGTCCTCTGTCGAAGCCTCTAAAATATGGCGCATGTCGGCAAAGCAGCCTTGATCCTTTCCACTAATGTTGATTGCAACTGAAAACTCGACAGCTGTCTGTCTACCCCGGGCATAACGACCTCTATACCCATCTGCTCTAGATCTCTCAACAGATATTGTTGGGTAGTCAAGAAGAATGCCATGGATCTTCTGCTCAATGCGTCAGCTACTACGTTGGCCTTTCCCGGATGGTACTGTAGCTCAATCTCGAAGTCTGTCATCACCTCGAGCCAACGTCTCTGTCTCTGGTTCAGATCCTTCTGAGTGTAGACATACTTTAGGCTTTTGTGATCAGTGAATATCTCTACTCTTTCTCCATATAGGTAGTGTCTCCAAAGCTTCAAAGCAAAGATCACTGCTGCAAGCTCCAAGTCGTGAGTGAGATAGTTCTTCTCATGGGTCCTTAACTGCCTAGAGGCATAGGCCATAACCTTTCCATGCTGCATCAAGACACATCCTAATCCTTTCCCGGACGTATTGCTATAGATCACGAATCCTCCGAGTCCAGAAGGTATGGTCAAGATGGGTGCTGTGGTCAGGCGCTTCTTCAGCTCATCGAACGCTGTCTGGCACTCCTCTGTCCAAGTGAACTCCTGCTCCTTACGGGTCAAACGGGTCATCGGCTCTGCAATCTTCGTGAAGTTCTCCATGAACCTTCGGTAATATCCGGCAAGTCCTAGGAAACTCCTCACCTCTGCGACATTGGTAGGGGTTGGCCATGTCTCTACTGATAAAATCTTCGTCGGATCTACTGAAATACCATCTTCCGAGATAACGTGTCCAAGAAAAGAGAAATGATCAAGAAGAAACTCACACTTGTTCATCTTGGCATAGAGCCTCTCTCTCCTCAGTGTCTCTAACACTAGTCTCAAGTGCTCTTCGTGCTCCTCGTGGCTCTTCGAATACCCCAAGATGTCGTCGATGAAGACTACAATGAACCAGTCTAGGTATTGGTGGAAGACTCTGTTTATCAGGTTCATAAATACAGCAGGTGCATTTGTCAGTCCAAAAGGCATCACTAAGAACTCGTTGTGACCATAACGAGTCCAAAATACTATCTTTTGAATGTCTTCTCTTCGCACCTTCACTTGATGATAACCCGATCTCAAGTCGATCTTTGTGAATACTACTGCTCCTGTCAACTGGTCGAATAAATCGTCAATCCACGGCAGGGGGTACTTGTTCTTGATAGTCAAAGCGTTAAGGGATCTGTAATCAATGCACATACGTACTGTTCCATCCTTCTTAGGCACAAACAACACTGGTGCTCCCCAGGGTAAGGCGCTAGGGCGGATAAATTCCTTGCTCTGTAACTTCTCTAATTGTAGCATCAGCTCATCTAACTCTTTCTTCGCCAATCGATATATATTAGAAGGTATTGGTGCTGCTCCGGGCACTAGCTCAATGGTGAACTCCACGTCTCTATCTGACGGTAAGCCTGCCAATTCCTCCGGAAAAACATCCTTAAATTCTGCAACTATCGACGGGGTTACCATCTCCATAGCCATGTAAGTTCCCGCTGTCTGTCCTACTCCTTGCTCGACGGTCCCTCGCTTGTACTCGAACTTCGGTTGATCTGGCGGTCTAAAAGTGATGCTACCCTTCCGGCAATTCAGTACGGCATTATACTGGCTTAACCAGTCCATGCCTAGCACAATATCAAAGTATGGCATGGGTATTACCAGGAACCGCGCTCTCATCTCTCTACCACATACGACTACCGAACACGTTCTGATAGTACTGGTAACCAGCACGATACCTCCTCCGGTAAGAATCTTCCAACTCTTAGGTAAGGGGGAGGTAGCTACTCTATGCATGGCTACAAATCTACTAGATATAAATGATAATGTAACTCCAGAATCAAATAATGCAGTTGCAGGTAATGAGGCAACTAAAATGGTACCTGTGATAGTTTCCCCTTCTGTTTCCTCCTCAGTAGCTGCTAGTGCAAAGGCCTGTCCATGCCTCCGCCCTCCGGTCTGCTGTCGGGCTCGATCAAACTGTACCTGCTGTGTGGCCAAGGGTGGTCCCCTCTGAAATCCTCCAAGTGCTGGTGGACGCTGACCTCCTGGTGGGGGTAGTTTCCTTGGAACTGGTGCTGCTGGCCTTTGTCCGGTCTGCGGTGCTATATCTCTGCGCTGTGGGCAGTCCCGGGCATAGTACTGGCTTGCTCCACAAATCATGCATATTTCTAGTCTCTTTCAGCAGTCCTTCTGGTAATGTCCTCTCTTACCACAGTAGTTGCAAGACGGAAGCTCATTTTGCTGGTATGGTGCTATACTCTGCTGTGTCTGCACTCCGGGACGACGGATCAGTCCTCCTGCTCCGGGGTGGGCTTTGGCTGGTGTGGTCGTGCTGTAACGTCTTGCTCCTCTGCCAATGGCCTCCTAGATCCTCGCCTCTACAAGAACCTCCTCATAAGAAATCCTTGCCTGTGTGGTGGTATACCTCTGTAGCTCGAAAGTAAGGCCGTAATGGAATCTCTGGGCTTTCTTTAGATCATTGGGTATCAGGATGGCACCAAATCTGCTAAGACAGCTAAACTCCGCGTCATATGCTTTCACCGTCATATTCCCTTATTCTAGATGTAGGAACTGGGAGTACAGGGCATTCCTGACTATAGTTGGAAAATACTTTGCGTTAAAATATTCTAAGAACTATTCCCAAGTCTGGTTCTTGCCTACACTGCGCTCCATAGAATCCCACCAGTGATGGGCGTTGTCTTTTAGTTGGGCCCTCACGGTGGTCATCCAAAGGTCTGGATGCAGTTGTGAAGCCTCTAGTAGCATCTCTGTGTTGGCGACCCAATCGGAGATTTGTTCTACAGTCTCGTTGCTTGAGAAAGTATCTGGTCCCATCTATCGGAACCATCTTACAGTGCCACCTGTCTGGGCTGGTGGAGGTGTTGGTACTGGTGTTGTAATAGGTGTCCTCTCTAGTACTGCCATCAAACTCTGTCTCAGCGTCTTGGTCTGATGCCACTGTGCTTGTATCATAGTTTGGAAGAACTGAAGCATCTGTGGCTGTCCATCTGATGGCAGCATCTAGGGTGGATAAGGTGGAGGTGGTGGTAATGGGACCTCCGGTTGTGCGGTAGGTGTCTCCTCTGATGTCGGCCTCTCAGTCTGTGGCATTGGTGTAGCTCCCGAAGTCTGGCCCTCAAAATGCTGCATGGGGATCATCTGGGAAGTTTGTCCCTCGTACTGTGGTGTAGGATCGCCCTGAGAAGTCTCGTGCCAATGTATCAGCGGGGCCTGTAGCGGTGGTTGCCCTCTAGGTAGCCCTTGGGATACCTCCTCTCTTTCGGTGGTATCGGTTGGTGCCATGGCACTGGGTGCTCCTCGTCCACTGCACAAGTTTATCTTGCTGCAAGAGATAGGACTTCATCAAAAAGAGTATGGAATCAAGCAAACAAGATGCAGATATTTAGAAGTAATACAAAGGAAGTTCAAAGACGTAATCAAAGTGGATGAGACCTAGTAATTTCTATCCTATTGTAGGCTCGCTGGGCACGTTACCATACCACAAGCGAATAAGTCGACCTGCATAGGCCACCACTAAAACTATGTCATGCCCCAGTCCCAAAATATACGGGACCAGGCCACGTGGCAATAGCCAGCTATCACGTCTCCAAGGATATCCCAATTTAATGGATCCAACAAAGAGTGCTACACTGTTCTAAATAACTAACAAGTCCAATATCAATCAATAACAGGTAATATAATCTCATCCACAATATAAACAGCAAGAATGTACTAATAATAAATGCTGGAAGATAAACGTCAGTCTCAAAATATCATAGTACAACCAAGAATGTATGGTGGGGACAAACCCACTACTATGACAAAATAAAAGTACTGAATGATAGATAAAAGGGTAATGACTAGGGCATCGGCTGACTAGAAAATGATGCACCCACTCCTAGGCAGAAGGCCTACCAACTGATTACGGAAACTCTGACAGTAGCACCTCTAGCTCCTCAGCTGTAGCATACCTCGTCTCCTGTCCTTGACCGTATACTGTGGGGTAATATGCCTCATCCAAATCTGGAAAGGTACCAGGTCCTCAGAGGGACG
Organism: Iris macrosiphon; assembly: GCA_036927795.1. NCBI lineage: Eukaryota > Viridiplantae > Streptophyta > Magnoliopsida > Asparagales > Iridaceae > Iris > Iris macrosiphon. The sequence continues at coordinate 128,061,931 of JAYESA010000010.1, read as the reverse complement.
TAACAAGATATATAGAAGCATGCCATATATATGAATAATGAATAAAATAAATGCAATAAAGGGTGTGCTAACCATCTAAGTGAATGCAATGTGAGGATAATATTGGTACGTATGGGTAGGCATAGGCATAACGTCCATACCGCTCTGAAGAACGGGGAATCTGCAAGTATATAACGTCCATACGCTCCGAAGAACAGGAAATCTGAATAGTATAACGTCCATACCGCTCCGAAGAACGGAAAACCTGTATAAAGGGAGTTATTGGATCCGTGGCTCTTTCGGATATTACAGATTCCAATGTGTGTATCCCATACGCCTACTAGTTGTCCTCCCCTGCCCAATGTAGATACACAAGTTGAATACTCAACGTGCATACCACGTATCTATATGCCAAGTCTCTACAAATAAAATAATCCTGAATTACGTACTAACCGTGATGCATGTCACACGCACCGATAGCTAGTCGAGTACGCGGACCCGTATCCCAATATGAATTTGTTACTGTAAAACGTGTAAGAGTGTCGCTCTCAAAAAATACCAGAGTATCCTCCCAAGGGGTGAGTCTGCTAACAACTAGGTCAAGTACTCTACTCATCGACGTGTCCGTCGACTGTACCCGAGTCAATCTCGGACGTGCACAGTCATATGAAATAAAACACAAGATATCATACAACATATACAACATTTAATTTAAACAGTAAATATGGCAAGGTATCTTGCCAGAGTCCTCAAGCTGTGAATGCCAAAAGCCGGTTCCTGTAGTATCTTCTGGCTGCTCCAATGATCCTAAGCACACAATATAATATAGCAATACTGACATCAGGCACTAAGAAACGCATACACACAACTTATAACGCTACTCTTAGGTATTGGCGCAAGATAACGGCTGGTCGACTATAGTGGCGTGCGTACAAGTAGCTAGGATGCACGCTTGCCCTGTCCTCAGTCACCGGGTACCTTACGACAATAATTTACTAAGGTTAGGGTTTACGAACTACTTATGTTTTGTACAATTACCCGCCCTTATTTCTTATGTTACAGTGTACTTGGTCTATGTCTAGGTTTTTAGGTGAACACAAGTCCTTAATAACAGGTCATACCATTAGGGTGATTACTAATTATTAATTACTATCTAATCTAATTAAATATACATACACACATATAGGATTTTATTTTACATTACCCGTGTCCAAATCAACGATACACGACACGATGACACAAGAAGGAAGAGGATGGATGGAACATGTACCTAGTTGGCTTAACGGGGTCTGTGCTCGTCGATGGCTGTCCTCCGGCGTCGCAAGGCAGAACGGCGGCAACAACTCTGCAGCAGTTGCAGCATCGGCAGCGGCAAGGTCAGTCGCGGCAAGGCGGTTGGGGGGGATGGTGCTGGTCGTGGGGAAAGTGGTGCTGTCGGCTGACAATGGTGGTTGGCGGGTAGCAGAGTTGGTTGAGGGGAGTCGAAAAGGGGTTGTCGGGTTTGATGGAGGTGCTGTCGATGGTGAAGATGGTTGATGGGAGTGGACCGGCGGTTGCAGGCGACTGAGGTGGTGGTCCGGCATCGACGGGGAAGCAACGTCGGTTAGGTGGCTGCGGTGGTGGCGGCTTGAGGTGGTGGTTAGGCTGTCCGGTCGGGGAAGGTAGAAGGATGCTCGGCTAGGGTTTGGCTACGTGTTTGATGGTGGTGGTGGTGTTTATAATTCTAGGGTTTTTAAGTAGAGAAAATGCATATTTATATTGGAGGGGGATTTATGGGCTGACCTCTGGATTTGGGCCGGCCTGGACTCTTCGGGGTGGGGGTTGGTCCTCATGCATGGGTGCACATGGGCTTGGTTAGGTTTTGTTTTGGTTGAATTTGGCCTCCAATTTAATTTAATTAAAAATAATGCGCACGTTGTTCTTTAATGGATTGAAGACACATGAAACTAGATTCGAGTGGAACATAAAGGTCATGGGCGTAACTGGCTCGGCGTAGGCTAATACCCTAATTTGGGTTATAGGGAATTGGGTTGTGATTGTGCCTCAAATTCAAGTAAGAATGGACAATTTAGGGAAATCGGATTTATTAAAATAATTCATAGACGTTTGCAACGAATATTGTGTAGCTCAAATGAAGCACAATATTGAGTATCTAAAAGTTACACAAGGGTCAGATGGGTAGTCTGGTGTGTCTAGGAGATGTATATAAAATTTGTTTGAAGGTAACTACTATTGTAGCGCTCCAAACATCGAAGCAACGGTAAGGTGTATTAAGTGTTGCACATAAAATCTACTTGTATCCAATTAAATCCTAGTCTCTAAATTTAATTAAAATAAATCCTAAATTGGTCGAGGGGGTTTACAGGGGTCGAGGCTGAGGGGAGAGGAAGGAAAGTTGGAGATGGAAGAGGGGTTAAGAGGGTTATTTATAGGGGAAAGAGAATTTGAACCGATCAAAATATGAATGATTTTTGCGACGTCTTATGTGAGCATTGCTAACGTCGCAATAATTAAATATTGCGATGTCCAACGACGACAAGCAAAATTTTGAGGCAGGAATTAGAATTTGAACCAACCGCATAAATTATAAATATTAGCTACGCTACTATCCAGGTCACCAAACGTCGCTGATATTGGCAAAATATAGTGACGTCCAGCAACGACAAGTGATATTTTGAGGCAGGAATCAGAATTTGAATTAACCGCATAAATTAATATTGGCTACGCTTGTAAAACCTCTCAAATTTTGAATTAAATTTTTTTTATTTTATTTACTTTTGGAAAAAAATATAATGCTGCAATTATTTAACATATATAAATATTGGTCTTATTTAGTAATTAAAATTATTTGACAAAACAATAATTTTTGTATAAAATTTAATATTATAAAGAATTATTAGTCTTCCTAAATCTATTTGAGTACAAACCTATTTTTGGATTTTATCATATATATATATATATATATATATATATATATATATATATATATATATATATAAAGAAAAGAGAAAAAAACCAAAAACAAAAACAAAACAAAAATCCTAAAACCTAACCTAAGCCCGAGCCCAGACCCGCATACAAGCCGGTTGCCTCCCCCATCCCTGTGACCTCTCTCTCTGCCTCTCGACATATATATATATATATATATATATATATATATATATATATATATATATATATATATATATATATATATATCTTGACCGAACCCTAACACTAAATGCCGCCAACCACCTGTACTCCGACGACCACCACGCTTGCACCCCGCACGCCAACGTCGGCCACCGCCGCCTGCTGCGTCGCCTGCGCGCGGATGACGCGACAACAGTCGCACCACTCAGTTGCGTCCAAGTGCCTCATGGGATCGCGTGGGTTAGCTGCGGAAGCCTTGGGTCACTTGCGGGCCACCCCATATGAACCCCCTACGTACCGTCTTTCTCCTAGACACCCGACACAGATGATTTGGGCGTGTTCAACCGATCCCGTCGTGATACGCGTAATGAGGAGGGCAGTTTTCTGTTTTGTCACAGCACTTTTGTACACTTATTCTGGGCCATCCAGCCATTGGATCGACGATCTGAAACTTCCGTCATAATCCCGGTATATAGCTTTACCCTTTCCTCTAGTTCAGTCGTTAATTGGTTCGTTAGATAGATCAAAACTTGTCACAAAGTTGGGTGTTTAAATTAAAACTATTCTTACAGTTTTATGGTGCCAACTTCGCAAATATTTGTTTCTCCCTCTTCGCGGCTCCGTTTGACGAGCCATTTCCTTCTAATCACCACAGGTATAACCACCTTCTTGTTCATATAAATAGTTTAGATTAATTCATAGATTTTATTGACCAAAACTCAGTTCCAAACACCTGAAAAAACAATAGTCATTCAAATTAAATTTTTTTGATATGGGATGCGTCTCGCCAAATAAGGCGACTTTATCGTGTACGGATTGCACCGAAAGACATGTATCGTCAACTCGGATCTGTGAACTTTCACGAAACTTGATTCAGAGGTGCGTCCAAGCCGGAATCAACGCGTATCCACCAAAAAATCTCGTATCGGCCTTTTCCGAATTGTGTAATTGCTTCGTGTGTGCTTGTCATTTTGCAATAAAACTTGAGCTATTAGATTCGCAGCGTTACGCTGGTCCTGTGACCCAAATTTGGTTCAATTATAAGAATATGACCTAAACACCGTTTTTGGGCCCCACAGTCCTACTTGACGAACATTTTTGTGACCGGCTTACCGAAATCTAATTCTGGATATTTTGTTGGATTTGCATCATCGTTCTGGACTCGTAGACACAGTTTGCCAAATTTGGATAACTTTATCTTTGACACATTTTTTGGTAAGAAGTGGGCAATAAGTGGACCCTGTTTTAGCCTAAAACTGCCAATTTAGTCCCTGTGTCCCAATTGGACTTATGGGTAGTCAATCCTAGATATTTATTATATTCTGGAAATCTTGGTGATATTTATTTCAGCATCCGGAGACGTTCGTGCGGATTCTACCTCTTTGGGAGCAGTTGATGTATCGAGCTCGCTACCTGGACTATGCCATACCATCATCCTGAATCTAGGCAAGTATACCTTGTCATGATGACTGTTTATTTATATTTTTTACAACATGTTGCCTTTATATTATTTATTTACTTAGTTATTTTCTATAAAAATTGTACGTCCAAGATAGACTTGGGTGCAACGGCAGATTGCGTCATCTTTATTTATTTATTTTGCATATTGACCTAGAGTTACGTGACCACCCTATATTTGTGAGATATTTTCATATCACCATGACCTTGATACATACTTTGTATATACACGAATGTGTGACACGCGTGAGGGGGCATGGATCCTCGTATTCTGGTTGCTCCCGATGCGTAAGGGACGTGTGTCAGCTCAGTCATATTTATTGTGTTAGGATGCATTCATTGGACTTAGTGGTGAGTAACCGGTTGTATCATATCGGGGATACGATCCGGACAGTCGTTTGGTGGGGAGGATATACATGAGTCGTTTGGGCTACTTTACACTTTTCCTATGTAGGCCGTACGCTCTATTAGAGACGCAAGTCATGATGACCCTATATTTACTTGGCGGTCTCTGACGTCCACAACGTTATGCACGTGTCCCCTGGATCTCCAAGAGAACTATGCCTATCCTATTTTTTTAGCCAAACAGCCTATTCATGCTACGATTATCCTTAATTGCATTCACCTTGGTTAGTTTACCCAATACATATGTTTATATTCAGTTTTTGATTGGCATGCTGCTATGTATCTTTTTACGTCCCTCTAAGGACCTGGGCCCTTACCAATTTTACAGCATAGACTATTTTGGAGCCTGTCTGGAGTTGCTGATATGTGTTACTTTATCATGCGGGCATTAGACTCAGGTACTGTTATCATTTCTATCGCTGTTATGTTTATCATTTCTCGTTACTTATTTCTGCTGTTATGGCCTAATTTTATAGACTCATATTTCTTTCTCGAGTCTATTCGATCTTGTGTGTTACTAGACGGCCGACTTTAGCACATGTAGCTCATTCTTGTATATTGTTTCATTGTGGATTAAGATATAGTTACATTTAATTTATTATCTAGATAGTGACCATTATAGTACATCATATACGTATTCGAGTCGGACCAGAGTCTGGTCGAATGTGTAGCTGGCATGTTACATATTCTTAGTCTTACATATTTTGGGACTGGGCATGACAACATTATAAAAGAACGTCGCTAGACTTCGCTATTATTAAAAGGTAGCGACGTGGTGTGACGTCTCTTTTTTATAAAAAATAATGATTGTCGCTGGATGTCGCGTACCATCGCTATTAGCAACGTCTAGTGACATTCTTTTATGATGTTGCTAAATTCTAATAAATTGGCGACGTTGTGCGATGACGTCGCTAAAAATGTCGCTAAATGGAACTATTTTGGTAGTAAAATGGAACTCAAGGTTTACTACTCGAACAGACTTCTAACCGAGATCACACTTAGCACTGGAAGGCTGGAAGTTGATCTTGAGATTAGAAAGATTTAAAGCTCATAATAGAATAGGTTTGAAAGTGAGAAATGAATGAAATTAATAAAACTCAACCTCTATTATAAGGTTTCTCTGGACCGAGTTCGGGCATAATTTGGTCCCCAACATTCATAAATTCGAACGTTAGCAACATGTTCTCCCGGAGGGACGTTGGAAGTAAACGTTGCAAACTGGGTCTAGGGAACCGAGTTCGGCCCTTCCCTTATTATTATTAGCCGCTCGCTCGGAGCTCGTGAGTTCGATCCAAGTTCGGTCCGTGTTCGGTCTCCCTAGGCTAGTTTGGTTTTGGGTGAATTTTGGTTAGGTTGGTTTTACAGGTTTGGGTCTCATCATAATCCAGGAAAGGTTTTGCCTTAACAGCTACCACTTCTTCTGATTTGTCTCTCTTGTTTCTCCTCAATAGCATATTCTTTTCAGGTTTGTTTTTGGTGGACTAGGATCTGGTTTAGTATGGGGTTAGAACTTTCTAGTGCCAGTGCGAACCCGATGCACATTTTTTCTAAAATTAAAATAGAAAATACAGAATAAAAGTAAAAAACCAAGAGCATTTTGCCGACAACAATCTTATAAAATTTGAGCTGACTTGAAGATGTATTTTTCTTAACGGCAGTTGTCCAAAGATAAATAGATCTAGAAATCTGAATACCTTTCAGGAACTTTGCCCTTGAACCCCCATGGCGGGCGCTGCCCCTTCGAGCCCCATCCGCTGACCGGGCATCGGAACCCCCGAGTGTGAGACTCCGGATAAGTCGTAGACAGTTGAAAAAATCTTCTATTATAACGTCGTCTTTGGCTCATAATGTGTCACTACCACATTTCTATATGAGAGTATTCTTATCATTTAACATATTTATTATTTAATATTTAAATATTATATATTATGCTACTAATTAATTATATTGAGTTGTATTTGATTATTTGTTAGTGGGCTAGCCTATGGTTATTTGGACTTGTTATTAGTGGATCCCTTAGCTGTCATGACATAATTGAGCCCAATATTAGACTAGGCCCGTTAGACCCATTGCCTTAATTAATTAAGGAGATTAGATTAGTTCATGAAGAATTAGAAGCTTTCTAATATAGTCTTTCCTAATTAAACCTCATGACTAACTAGTAAGGACATCTTGGACATTGTATATTGCTTGGGAAGGGAGAAAGAGAGGGGGGCACATGAAGAGGGTCTTCTCTCTCTCCTCTCATTAATTTATTCATTTAGATCCCCAATTATGTTCTTTTCCAAATTGACTCATTCCTCTACCAAGTTCAATCCAATTCACTCTCATTTTCTCTTAATTCATCATCTAAGGAGCATTAGAGGTTGATTACAAGTAGCACTTGGAGGAGGAGGAATTGACAAGAAGATTGTGTCTTAATTCTGTCTATTGAGTATTTTATTGGAAATCGATCTCCCAATAGGTAAATTTTGAATCCACTCTATAATCTATACTCTAATTCATGCATTTAACCATTAGGAATCATCTCTTGGCTTAGGGCTACCCATAGGACCAAGAACTAGGTCCATATGACTTGTATAGTAGAATCTACATGGTAATTTGTGTCTAATTAGAAAGAATTTTGAGATTGACACATCAAGTGTGTGTTATGAGACCAATTAGATCTAATTAGACTTAGATCGGGGTTATGTGACCAATTACGTATCCACAATTGGACACGAGTAGAGTGTAACATAGTATTTTGTGATACAGTATGATACAGAACTTATTTTGGGTGTTTTGTATGAATGCTCCTCAATTCCTATTGTAACAAGTTGTATTAGTTATGAAATAGTGTATTTGATATGTAGGAATGATTATTGTGGTGTATTGTGAGTTTTGACTCTTATTTGGGTACGTATCATAGAGTATCATATATTGCATGCCAAGTGTTTGTTACAATGCTTTAGTGTGGACTTAGTGCACTCAATCTAATTGTATGTTTATATAAATATATACATTAGTGTATATATATATATATATATATATATATATATATATATATATATATATATATATATTTCCTATTGTAATTGTATGTGTGTATAGATATATATGTATAGGGGTTGGCTTGTGCAGGTGAGTGTGTGTGTGAGCCATGGACAATGGATGGGGGACTCGAATTACTATGTGTTGGTGTGTATCTGTTCAGTGAGAGAAAAGATGGGAATCAACTGTTGGCACAACAGTATATGCAAGTGTGCTAATCAATATTGTAGTAGCAATAGCTGTGATGTTGGCAGCAACATCTAGTTGCATAGAGCAGCAGCTCGGGCACACAGGCAGTAACCTATGTATCAAGTGCCAGGGTACTTCAGATTTGCAGTACAATTTGGATTGGTGTGGACATTGGGCTGTGTAAGAATCAGTCTTACAGTTGGAGAGTAGAGACTAAATAGATTTGGGGGGGGGGGGGATTCAATACTGCAGTTATCAGATTTATTATAAGGGTTGTGAATGCTTGTAGAGCAACAACTGTTACACTAGGTAGAGTATTTGGGGGCTTGGGTAGTGTACTTGGGTGTAAGTTAAGTGTGGTTGCAGTGGGTTAATGATAAGAATGTATAGAATAACAGCAGTGCTCCTAGAGCACTGCAGTGCAAGACACTACAGTGAATAGGATTTGAAGTTTAGCAGAAACAATAGCAGTAGGCTAGGAATAAAGGGGGGGTTGATGATCTGAATGAGAGGTATTCAACTAGTATTCACTTAAATGTATATTGAGTTCAGGATTAGATTTGGGGGAAATGCTGTGGGTTATGTAAACACCCTGATTTTTCAGAATATTTTAATATAATTATTCCCAAAAATTTTGGTATTTTTTTGGAATTAAAACTAAGGAATTGGTGATTAAAAGATTTTTTTTAAATGCTGTTAATTGATGTTAAAATATTATGAAAATAATATTTTATGGTGTAAAATGGAAAACCGGACATAGGATAATTTTCGGTGAATTTATTGGACTCCGGAATCATTTTTAAAGTCCGAAAAACTATTGGATATTTAAACCAAACCAAACCTGACTGAACCGAACCGCTAACTGAACCGACCCAGGCCAACCCAGCATAGCGAGTCAGGTCGGGTCGGATCTGAGTCAAACCCGACCCAGACCCGAAACCCACAGAACCATAATTCTAATCGGGTCGAAAACACTGTTCCGACCCGACGGCGCCGTATAAAACCCCCCTCGACGTTCGTGCTCAGCGCCGCAACCCTAATAATTCTCCCTGCCGCCGCCGCCGTCTTTCTCTTCTCTCCGCCGCTTCCCGTTCGAACCCGACGCCGTCGCCCTCTCCTCCGCTCAGCCGATCATCACCTCCCCGCTCGACCCTTCGCCTCGCCGTCGACCTTCTGTCGACCAGCTCCGACGCCTCACGACCACCGCCTTCATCCCCATCACCCCTCTTCCTCTCCCGACCATCTCCGCCGACGTCCTCCACCGATCAGAACCCCTAGCCGGCCGCCCACTCGCTTCCCTAACCCATTGCCGGCACCGCCTCCCTCCTCAGCCCGCAGCCACCGACACTCGAAGCCCTCGAGAGCCCCCGCTCCGCCTTGCTCGACAGCAAACCCCAACATCGCCACCGCCTTCGCTCGCGTCGACACGTCCGACGAAGCCAACCACGGCCAGCGCAGTCTCCGGTGCATCACCCCGCTGTCTCCGGATCAGAACCCTAGAGCAGCAGACACCCGGACACAGGAGCTCTTGACCAGGACACGAGCAGGACACGGACACGAGAATTCAGACTTCTCGGAGCCCTGTTCAGGTAACGTTTCCTCTCTTCTCGTGATTCCATTTTTGATTCCGTCTATTGCAACGCGTAGACTGTACAACCCTCTCGATGCCCGTGCAACTCGCTCGGTGCGTCGCGTCCTGTGGTGATCGCACACCGCGATCCAAAAACAGGAAAACCAAAGCCCTGTTTCACCCCGAAACTGAGTGCGTTCTGCCAAACGGGACGACTTGGTCGCACGCGGTCTTTACCGAAACGTGCGTGACGTTGATACGGACGTGCAGAATTTCGCAGAAGCTGATTTGGATGTGCGTGCACACCGGAATCAACGCGTATCCGCCGCCGACGCCCCGTATCCGTCCATTCTGGAACACGTTGTAACTTTGTGTACACACGTCGGATCGAGACGAAACTTGCGCCATCGGACTCATAGCAATACGCTGGTCCTGTGACCCAAGTTTGGTTTGATTCTGAGAACGTTGACAAAATCACGTATCGTGGGCCCTACAAACTCCACTTGACGGGCGACTTTGTGATCGGCTCATCGGAATCCAATTTTGGAAGTTTTGTTGGGTTCGTATCATCGTTCCTGACTTGTTGACACTAAGTTTGACAAATTTGGAGACCTTTGACCCTGACACGCTTTTCGGTGCAAAGTGGCCCACATATGGACCCTACTTTGGCCCAAAAATGTTATTTTTGTCCTTGTGGCCAAATTGGACTTAAGGACAGGCGTTTCTAGCTATTTGATATTTTCTGAGACTTTTGGTGATGTTTATTACAGCTTTTGGAGGAGTACTTACAGGATCCACTGATACAGGGACGATTGTTGATTTTCAAATCTCAGGCAAGTGTACCTTGCCAAACCCTGCAGCTTTGGTACTTATTTCCTTGACTTAGTTATACATCAGTGGGCAAGTATACCTTGCCAACTTTACAGTTCTTGTTGCATATTTCCTTACTTTATTTATATTATTGTGCATGCTTAACCTAGGACAGTGTGACATACTTAGCGTCCGATTATTAGTCGGGTGCCAACACCGTACGCGATATTGTGTATGTCATCTAGAGATGGACACTCGTGACCTCTTTACATTCTCGTACTTGTCTTATCAAGTACATTATACCTAGGACACTTGATGTAGAAGCATAAAAAATACGCCGGATGGCTATACGCAGCATATTGATGCAGAGCAGCGTAAACAGAGGCCTTCAGAGCCATCAAACGTGCAACAAAGCTTTTTCTGCTAAACACAGCGTGAAATATAAGCTCAAAGGACCATCCGCGTAAGGCAGTACGTCCAGGATGCTTCAGCATAAACATGGTTCTTCATCGCCTCCTGGGCGTAAAACCCATCCTCTTTCAACGCAGCATTTAAGTGTACGAGAGACGCTTCATATTCTCCGAAGTGAACCTGTCAGATCCTGTAATGAACCTGTCAGATCCTGCAATAAACCTGACGTCTGGACTTTTGACAAAGGGATACTGCACGGCTACCCAGACGACGGCTATAATGATGGCACAACACTGCAACCCAGGCTGTCATTTACCGCCATCTCCTTTGCGTAAACTGCTTTTACATGCACAAAGGGATACACTGCCTTATTTTACACAAGCAGACATGAGCTGTTTACGCTCCGCAGTAGACAAACCGCCTGCCACATCAAAAGCTGCACTTCGTACGGGGTTCGAGGCACGTCTCTACGTCCAATGCACAGAGCGATGACAGTTGTTCGAGGCACGTCTCTACGTCTAATGCACAGAGCGGTGACAGTTTCTCGAGGCACGTCCCTGCGACTGATGCACAGAAGGGCTGCAGACCTTCGAAAATACGCCTCCATATTTAATGCACAGGATGGTGGCAAATCTCGGCATTTAATGCAAGAGATTTGATTATATCTTCAAAAGCCGTAATTCCGGCTAAGACGTCCATATCAGCACTCTGGCACGGTACGCAGCAGCTTCTACACCCATTCAGCTCCTGTGCTCACTCGGCTTCTATGCCTATTTGGCCTCTACGACCACTCGGCTTCTACGTCCACTCGGCTTCTACGCCCACTCGGCCTCTATGACCACTCGACTTCTACGCCTATTTTGGCTTCTATGCCTACTTGGCTTCTACGTCATGGTGACAGACATTGGCTTCTACACCCACCTCTTCTACACGAGGGATACCTACCTACGTGGCTTCTACGCCATGATCTTCGTAGCGAATATACGCGTTTTGTCCCTTAGTTGGACCCGCGTCACACGCTCATTCAAAGGATCATCTATACGCAGGCATTGGTTATTTTAACCGTTGTGTAAAAGGGTGTTGTACTTTCCACTCCTCGGTTTCTACACCGACGGAGTGGTCATTGTCACCAAAACTCTATAAATAGAGACCTCTATCAATGAGGAACAAGGTCAAAAATTGGTCAAGAAAACCAATATCAGATCCACGGTCGAAGAAATTGAGGGTCGGAAATTGGTCAAGAAAACCAATATCAGATCCAAGGTCGAACTTCCAAGAAAGATCGAACCAGAGGTCAAGAGAGAGAGAGAGAGAGAGGGAGAATCCGGAGCTCAGGCAAAAGAGTAGGGATCGATGACTTTAGCATCGTGCACCCACCCTCTTTTGCAACCTTCGAAGCTGCTACCTGTCTTCCACGGCACTTCTTCAACATCGTGTGGTCCAAGGGCTAAAGTGATCGACTGCAGATCAGATACCTATAGCAATATTTACCCAGATTAAATAAATTGTACTCCCACATCCTCGTATAGGATCAAATTGTACAAGTTTATTTGTAAACCAAAGAAGGCGGGTTTCGTGTAAATCCCATCTTGAATACATTTTCATTCTTTCGTTTTCCACCACAAATAAGATGGCGACTCTGCTGGGAACATCTTTCTCTTCTGATGAGGAAGTAATTGCTCAACACGATGCAGTATCTGTAGGAACCGTGAAGAAGACACTGGTCGTCCAATTTGACCAGTCTGCCTACGAAGATATGCTTCGAACTAGGGGTAGCTCTCACCCTCTCTCCGTCCAAGACAACAGGAAGCTGCGCAAGGTCTGGATGCCCAAGACCTCCTCTACCATTCCTGTGGACTCTCCGATCTCTCTGACCAATGAGGTTGTAGCATTGCTCCCTCCATGCCCCACACGTAAAATTCAGTCTCCCGTTACGCGCGGTACAGACAAAACTTCAGGCAAAGCCTCAGCGCTAACCCAGAAGTATCCACTATGCTCTACGCGTGGAAACCAGTCTCCCGCTACGCGCGGTACAGACAAAACTTCGGGCAAAGCCTCAGCGCTAACCCAAAAGTATCCACTGCGCTCTACGCGTAGAACCCAGTCTCCCGCTACGCGCGGTACAGACAAAACTTTTGATGATGCCTCAGCGCCAAATCGGAAGTACAAATCATGCTCCGTGCGCAAGACAACATCTGACCTCTACGGGGAACCAGATGAGCGCTGTGATCACCGCAAGGGGAAGCAAGCGGCAGAGTACTCAACTTCTCGGCCTTTACGCCAGCGAGGGAGCAATCTGCCTACCCTCCGGATTACGCGGGAAGCCGATGGCCGACTGAGGACCTCTTCAGCTTTACGCCAGTCTGAGCAAATCTCCAAATTACGCCAGACGAAGTCCCACGGCGTAAAGCAAGCTCAGGTTGCGGAAAGACACCCTCCCCGGGGATTATCCGCCACCCAGATGGCCAATCTGTTGTACACAGGTGGCACAGGGAAAACCATGGTGCCCAATCTCCGCATGCCCACTGATGGGAACAGAAGGAACAAGCCGTCGTCTTCTTCTTCTACTCCTCCTGACTTGCGCAAATATCTAATCCAGAAGCGTAAGGAGAGGGGACCTTCCAACATGTCTATTACGCCCCCTGGCGAGCAATGTTGTAATAGTCATAAGATTGTGATTGACTGCTGCTGTTCTAAAGCAAAACGGTCAGTTTTCGACCGGTTGAGCTACTCTCTGTCTTTCCAGGAAGAAGAGCCCGCGCATGCATCCGTGAACATAGCTTCATACATACCTAGAGGAGGGTCGAGCTCAAGACGTCCGTCCTCTAGAACTCCGAGCCAAAGGAGACCCAACATGCTCCTCAGAGATACTGAAGATGGGGTGTTCCAGAACACTCGTTCAAGGTCACAACAACTGACTTCGTACTCCTCAGATTCCAACGCTGGGGGTCGCCATTCTCCCGAATCAAATACTGAGAGTACAGAGTCAACTTCTGCAGCGACCTATACGCATCCTTCGACGATGCCCAGGGAAATAGGAGTTTATGCCGTTGAAGATGAAAGCGAGGAAGCTTCACCGTCAGGAAACACGGAACAACGCATCACTATACTGGAGATATCTCTGAAACAAATGCAATCCATAATGGAGAACATGCACCAGATGATGCTAACTCAGCACGCAACTGCCATGGCTCAAGCATCGGTCCCGCCAACTCAGATACGTGTGGGGGTGGACTTACCACCATCCAACCCGAGCCAAGAGCCTGCTCTAGATCAAGAGTCAGCAGTTCCTCCGCTTCCTCACTTGGAGAATATATTACCTCCCGTTGGAGTTACGATACAACCAACTCCGTACTACACTATAGTCTCGCTTCCAACTGAAAATCCGATGCAGGCAGTACGGGAGTTGAAAGCCCAGTTTGACGCCTTGAAGCACAAAGATCAGCTCAAGAAACTGGGAATCAACCAGCCTTACCCATATATCTGGGAAGAGGTCGCTTTTCCTCCGAGTTACAAACCTCAGACTATGGCTCTGTTCGAGGGAAAAATATCACCATATGGTCACAACTTCTTCGACATCAGACGAAGACGAGGTATTTGCTGCAACCCGTTCAAGGAAAGCCTACCTCAACGACTACAGAGCAAGTCAGGAAGATGCACCGGCGGACGCTTCAACTGCCAAACCTTTAGGACCAGGCCCCGTCGTACCAGATGCCAGCCCTTCAATACCAACTCCGGCGGACAAGGGGAAGCAAAAAGAAGTGCGCTTTGATAAACCTGTGAAAAACATTCCAAACAAAGGTTTAGAGAAGCCATACAACTTCGACATCCTGGCCCAACTGGCTAATACACCAGCCAGGCTATCCATCTTCGAGCTACTCAGGCTCTCCCAAGACACTCGTCTAGCCCTGAGTGAAGCACTGATGCAAACGGAGGGATGCTTGACCCAGCTCAAGTCCCCCGACGAAGAACCGGTGGCATGTCCTCAATTCCACAGTGTAATGGAAGTGGTCCCAAATATTACTTTCACTCAAGACGACATGCTGTTAAAATATAACAAGCATGACAGGCCCCTCTATTATACCGGGTACGTCGGTTCCATGGAGGTCGATCGGATTCACATAGATCCGGGATCGTCGAGCAGCATCATCCCTCACAGTCTGCTCAGACCATTGAGGATTCCTACCAGCGAATTAGCTTATACCTCTACTACAATCGTGGGTTTCAACGCCGGAAGAAGTAAGCCGTTGGGAAAAATTCGCCTATCAGATCGGTGGCCACATGTTACGTCATCGATTCAGAGGTGTCCTACAATATTTTGCTGGGAAGACCGTGGATCCACGACCACAACATCGTTCCTTCAACTCTACATCAATATCTTAAATATGTAGACCCCCAAGGAACAGTACAAACGGAGGTTGCTGACCTAAATCCGTTTAAAGGAGTAGAATCCTACTATCCCGATGCCTTGTTGTACTCTCAAGACCACACAGAAGAAGTGTCAGGCAAGGCAGAGAAGGAATCCCACCGGGAGCCAGAAGAACCCTCTGCCATACTACCGCTGTCAATCAGGGTGAAAGGACGAACCACTCATCCAAAAGCCATGGAGCCTATGGCTATTCACCTGAACAAGACCAAGTCAGGAAAAGGGAGTGATCCTCTAGTGATCACTTTGAACTAGAAGCCTCCACCCTTGGTCATAAACCTTCGGCACAACAGGTAGCTGACCGATGTAAACACAACCAGGAACGGAGTTCCAGATGATAATAAACATCCTCTTTTCCAGTATATTGACGCTCAAATTCCAAATCAGGAATCCACTCCCCGTGACGAGGTAGAACCCATAGCACAAAAAATTCTTGGAAGTTATGAACTCCTACCGTCCGTATGTCTGGGAAGTAGCGTCATCATCCAACGTCGTCATGACATATGGACCACATGAGGATTCTATCTTCATTGTCCCGCCTACCTGCAGCAGTCAGCGTTCAATAGTCTTCGGCCGCATGCGCAATCAACCGACTGTCCAGGAAGATTATTTCAATGACGATGCTGGAAAAATACAAGTTCACCGATACAGCCCACAAGCGTTGAGGATCATGCAAAACATGGGCTACGACTTGAAGCGGAAGCCAGGCCTCAACTACGGAAGAGGCAGACGAACGCCGCTGTACGGCAATCCCCGCTATCAACAAACTCATTTCGGGTTGGGGTATGCCACCTCCCTTACGACTTCCAAATCGGACGAGGATATCTTCTCCTCTTCTCAGAATGGCTCGTCCCCCTCCGACTCACCTGATGCTCTCGAACAAACATTATCAGTGAATATGGTAGTGACAGATTCCTTCGAATCAGACGAATAAGAATCTGAACTGTTTGAGAATGACTCTTGGGCCCAACAAATGGATACGCAGTGGGAATTCTGCTTCAAGCAAAGGAAACCTCCCACCAAAGACGAAGTTACCTAGGTTGATGTTGGGGGTAAACTTTCGCCAAAGTCGATATTTATCAGTAGCAATCTTTCTCCAGCTGAAAGGGAAGAAGTTATCCAGCTGATAAAAGAGTATATCGACGTCTTTGCATAGGATTATGAGGACATGTCGGACTTTGACCCAAAGGTGGCTACTCACAAACTCAACATATTGACCGATTCAAAGCCCGTAAAGCAGCACCAATGTCGGTTCTGCCCGGATATGATGGACGCCATCGAAGCTGAAGTCAAGAAGTTGATAGACTGCGGTTTCATTCGGGAAGAACAATATCCCGACTGGGTCGCCAACGTTGTCCCAGTCATGAAGAAAAATAGGAAAATACGTATCTGCATCGATTACCAAGATCTGAATGCAGCCTGCCCCAAGGATGAGTTCCCTCTTCCCATCACGGACATCATGATCGACAATACCTGCGGTTTTGAACGCATGTCTTTCATGGACGGATTCTCAGGATATAATCAGATCAAGATGCATCCTGAAGACGAGAAGCACACAGCCTTTCAGACCCCGTTGGGGGTATATTGCTATACGGTCATGCCCTTCGGATTGAAGAACGCCGGGGCTACATACCAATGGGCTATGAGTAACATATTCCATGAGCATTTACGCAAAACAGTAGAATGTTACGTGGACGACATAGCCGTCAAGAGCCGCCTCAAAGATGATCACATTCAAGACTTGAGGACGGTATTCGAGTTAATGCGCCAATATCAACTCAAGATGAACCCTACGAAGTCCTTTCTGGGTGTATCTAGTGGCAAATTCCTGGGATTTGTCATCACCGCCAAAGGCATCCAAGTGGACCCTAACAAAGTCCAGGCCATCGTAGAAATACGACCGCCCCGCAATATGAGGGAACTCCGAGGATTTCAAGGCCGTCTAGCTTATATCCGGAGGTTCATATCCAACCTCTCGGGGAGATGTCAGCCCTTTTCTCATCTCATGAAGAAAGGTGTATCCTTCATATGGGACGAAACCTGTCAGCAAGCGTTCGGAGATATCAAATGCTACCTCACCAGTCCGCCAGTTCTGGTGCCTCCCGTCATAGGAAGACCGTTCTTGTTGTACGTTCGAGTGATGGATCATTCGTTAGGAGCTCTTCTCGCACAGAAGAACGATATGGGGCATGAACAGGCTATCTACGACCTCAACAGGATGATGGTCGGAGCCGAATACCGGTACAACCCAGTGGAGAAAGAATGCTTGGCTCTGATGTTCGCTATCCAGAAGATGCGGTACTATGTCACCGGCCAGACTATTTATATCATCTCCAGGATCAACCCTCTTCGAGTACTGATGAGCAAGCCAAGTGCTCTTAATTCCCGACTCGCGGCTTGGGCGATGTTGTTAACACCATATGACATGGTATACGTCCCGCAGAAGTCCATCAAAGGCCAAGCGCTGGCCGACTTCCTAGCTGCTCATCCGATCCCAGAGGCCTCCAAATTATACGAGGACATTCCCGACCAAGTTGCAGAATGTAATTCCGTAATGGAAAGTGACGCATGGCAACTGTTCTTCGACGGCGCCTCCAGAACTGGTCCCAAGGGAAACACGGTTTCAGGGGTAGGAATCGTCCTGGTCACTCCTGATAAACTCGTCATCTACCAAGCATATTCTCTTAGCGAGCCATGCTCCAACAATGTGGCAGAGTACAACGCTCTGCTAATCGGGCTCCAAGTTGCCAAAGAGCTGGGGGTCGAGTCCCTGGAAGCTTTCGGTGATTCTCTGCTTATAGTCAATCAAGTCAGGGGAATATATGAAGTCCGGAATCCAGACCTCATCCCCTATCACCAAGCAACGGTCAAGATAGCCATGACATTCAATGGGTTCTTCCTAGAGCATGTACCTCGATCTCAGAATCTGGAAGCTGATGCCCTAACCAGTCTAGCTGCGGATTTAGCCACTCCTATAAGAAGGCAGGATTCGATAATCCTTCTTAACAGAGATTTATTCTGTGTGAAGAACAACTTTCACATAGAACGCAGCTACACAGTGAACACAGATCCCCCTAGAAGAGACTGGAGAAGTCCCTTCATAGATTTTGTCGCATACGAAATCTTGTCGGAGGACCCCAAAGAAGCAGTATCAATCAAAAGACGATCATTACGCTTTTACTTTGATGTATCTTCACAATGCCTATATCGCCGAACCTACGACGGACTGCTATTGAGATGTCTCTCTAACAACAAAGCACAGCAGATTATCTGGGAAGCTCACAACGGCGTGTGCTGAGCGCATCAGCTCGGTCCTAAGCTACAGGATCGTATCAGGAGAATGGGCTATTACTGGCCCACTATGATCGCAGATGCGATCAACTATTCAAGATAATGCAGAGCCTGTCAGGTTCATACAGACTTCATATATCAACCGTCTGAATATCTACATCCTATGGTTGCATCCTGGCCTTTTGAAGCATGGGGTATGGATATCATTGGTCCTATTCACCCGTCTTCTTCCAGAGGTCACCGGTTCATACTGGCCATCACGGATTACTTCTCCAAATGGGCAGAGGCGATCCCTCTTGCTGAGGTAAAAGCGTCTAATGTAATCAGCTTCATCAAGCATCACATTATTTATCGCTTCGGGGTACCCCGAAGGATAATTCACGACAATGGGCCTCAGTTTATCAGCCAAGCGTTTCATCGATTTTGTGATAAAAATCGGATACACAATATTGCCTCTACGGCATATTATCCAGCAGCTAATGGTTTGGCGAAAGCTTTCAACAAAACCATTATCAAACTCTTGAAGAAGTTCGTCTCTTCAAGCAAGAGAGATTGGAATGAGAAGCTGGGCGAATGTCTCTGGGCATACCGCACAACGGTACGAACACCGACAGGTTGTACCCCACTTTTACTGGTCTACGGGAGCGAAGCAGTTCTCCCCATTAAAATCCAGATCCTGTCACTCAGGATAGCCGTGACTAATGAGCTGACTCAAGAAAAGAATGACCTGTTAAGGCTTCAAGAGCTAGAAGGATTAGACGAGAAATGCCTCCAAGCTTAACAGCGCATCGCGCTCTACCAAGCACACATTTCCAGAGCTTTCAATCATAAAGTAAAGGAAAGGGTGTTCAAAGTCGGCGAACTAATTTTAGCCGTAAGAAGGCCGATGATTCTTACTCACAGGAGTAAAGGCAAATTCCAGCCCAAGTGGAAAGGCCCTTATGTGATCGAGACAACGTTCTCAAACGGCGCTTACAGGTTAGCCCAGCCTAATGGAGACCTGTTAATGGCTCCTATCAACGATAAATTCCTGAAAAGGTACTATGCTTAACCTCCTCTGCTCAAGTGGAATATAGCGAGAATCTCAATTCTGACAAAACTACTTCCAGAACGAAACTAGTTGGGTCATATTTTATCATGTTCGTATGACCTCTGAATAGATGTCCTGCTAAAAGTTTATCGAGAGTCTATCACGTCCATACTACCTCTGATATCACTCCCGCCCAAACCTGTCATTTATATTCTGAAATGATGGGTCCACAGAGTCAGAAAAAATTCACTTTATTTATTCCTAAAAAGAGCAGAATTACATTTAGGAAGCAAAAAGAAGAAAGGGTACATCATTGTGGGGGAGCGATCAGATCGTGAATCAGCTGTACCAGTGCAACTATCCTCTCATTCCTAGAAACCAAGGCATCAATGCTGGCCCGCTCCAGCCGTGCCTCGGGATTGTTCATGAAGGACAGTTCGGCCCTTGCCCGAAGAGAGCCAGCACGGGCAGCTTCTGCACACTCCAGATCCCGTCGTGCTGTGCTCAATCGACCAGTCGCTACATCTAGACCTGCCAACGATTGAGAAGGCCACTCCTCTGCCAGAGCGAGTTTTTTCTTCAACTTGCGGGCCCTCGCTAAGTTCCCTTCATGCTCGGATTGGCACTTCGTCTGAAGAGCAAGAGCCTCCTCCACGACAGCTTTTCTTTCATCCATCTCCAGCTTATGTGCTTTGATGGAGTTATCTAGGCTTTCCAGCTGTTTAGTAAACCGTGCAGTCATGAGGTCGTATCTGGCCTGGACCTCAGCTTCAAGGCTGCCCCGAGCCAGCTGTAAGTATTCGTTAATAGGTTGCTCCAAACCATTAACCATCACCTCCAGGGCGTCAGCTATCCCAGAATCACCGAACTCCCTGACCGCCCTAATCGAAAACTGAGAAGCCTTCTTCAGACGCTCGAAGTCTAGATTCTTCACCAACACCATTGATATCAGCATTTTCAAATTGGTGTAAAAGAGGCTGGTATATTGCTCGGTCAGCGCAACTAGATCCGATTGGACGCCAGGAGTGGCCGCGATATTGGCAAATCCCCCTCCAGGAATGATTGCAGACGAGGTGGCTACAGCCGCCGCCTCGACGGGTGGTGCGACCGAAGGAGGTACGACAACGACGGTCGAAGTCATCGGTATACTCGCGAGAGGCGAGGTCACGATAACGGGTTCGTCCTCCTCTTGAGATGACGAAACCACTCCGGGCGAGCTGGCCCCCGAAGATATTTCCTCCTCGAAGTTGGGCGCCTCAGTATCATCGCCAAGAGCCCGAGCAGAGCCAGAAGGCGCTTCAACGCTATACTCCCCGTGGACGCCGTCCCCTGAGAAGAGGACAAGAAAGTTGATATCAATATGATGGTAATCTTTCTAAGAGGAGACATAAAGATGATATTTACCCGTAGCCAACGGTATATATGTCGCATCTGCAGCCGATGTAGCTAAATCATGCCTTAATGACCCAATGCGAACTGTCATACCTGGAGAAGGGGGTGGGCCCACTGACATCGCCAGATGCCCTACTGAGCCCTCGCCAAGATGCAGTCGAGGTTCGTCAGCTGGAATCTCGCTAGGCATGCTCACGGATACGGCAGGTGTTTCATCCGTTGCTGGTCTAGGAAAGGATTCTCTCATTTGCCTCGGCCACGCAGGCGATTTTGTTCCACTACCAGAGGCGGTGGCAGCAACGGCAGACTCAAGCAGGGGTTCTCCGGCACTGCCAGCCGAAACTGAGGGTCCCTCTCCGAAAGGCGATGAACCTCCAATCATAGAGACATCCCCAACAGGAGAGACAGCAGGTTCCTCTCTAGGAGCCTCAATACCAGGAATTCGGAGAGAACGATTAACCGTCTTCTTCTTCCTCTTAAGAGGGAAAGTCTACTTCGAAGCAGGAGCCCTTCGCTTCCCAGAGACTGCCAAAGCCCCCGCAGGTGGAGGCACTTCACACCTCGGCACCGACACCAGAGGCTCATCCAGAGTGACGGACTCCTCACCCTCGTCAGAAAAAACCGAGGGGACTTTGACTCTTCCCCCAGGCTTGGGAGAAGGCACCCTAAAGCTTCCACGCATGTTAAAATCGTGATGGAAGGTGTTGATCGCCACATAGAACTGGGCATACGAATGGAGGATGCGCAGCTCCGTAGAGAGTGTGACGACCGGCACGATAAAGATTGCTCCCGTGCAACCCATAATAAAATATCGCCATCCTTTGGCTCCATCAATGAGTCCGCCCTTGGACCTGAAGCTGGTGACGACATTGCCCACATGCAACTGATCGTACCCAAACTGCCTGGCAAACCGACTAGGCAAGTAGGGCTCGAAGAAGCAATGATATTCGCTCCTGTACAGCAAATGGGAGGGTCTGATGCAGACCAACCAATTAAAAGCTTCCGGAGAAAGATTGGTCTTCTCTCTACCTAAATCCTCAAGCCTAATCCCCGACTGATTGCGATGTACAGAGGGGATAGTGCATAGGAGTTTCCAGCCGTGACTGAGGCTCAGCACCAGCCGACAGTCTAAAACTGTATTCACGTTCCAGGGAGAGTCCTTGTAGTTCAGCAAGAAACTACCCCCCGAGCTACTACCTGGGCCGGGAGACATCACTCAGGGGTTGTGAAGAATTAACCATCCCATCAAGTACAGGTATGATAATTCTACCCTGGGAAAGCTATCACGCCGAGCTTCATCGACGAGCAGTCCATCAGTCATGGCTCTCAGGCCAGCCTGTATACGGCACACCATGGCAGGGAGCAAGCTAGGTCTTGCCCCGAACACCAGATGCACGACAGGCTATAGGATGTTCCGGTGAATGCGGTCCACGGATGCGATACCGGGTACCACTACTCGACGCAGCCATATGGAGAGGAAGCCAGCCAGCCGGGCTTCCTTAGACAGAGGCCTGCGACAGCGCCTCAAGTAACTGTAGGCCTTAGTGCCTTCAGGATACTTTCCTACCCCGTCATTGTGAATATGATCTGGAGCTTTAGCATCCTCCATAAGATCCTCGACGACCTGGGCACTGAGCATGCCCAAACAGTTCACGGGCTCATTCTTGCCCCCCAAAACTTTCTCCGACTTGGCTGCCCTGGCCCGATGGAAGAAGAGGTAGGACATCCACTTAGTGGTGTGAGCCAAATCAGAAGGCTCATCATAAAAAGCGGTGCACACGAAGTAGTGGCACATCAGCTCCTGATACACCTCCATAACCCGAGGGTCCGAGTCCTCCAACTCCCGGTTGGTGGGAACATACTCTTAATATAGGGTATCCTCCATCGGCAGTCTCGAGATCACTGCCATCTCATGGAGGGCCAACCCCAACTCCCCCAGTGGAGTGGCGAAGGTCCCGGTGAGCGGAATGTATCGCTCCATCAGTGCCAAAAACAGGTTAGGGTTGGGAGGCAACCCGACACTCGTCGCACTCACAGCAGCATACAGTCCAATGCCCTCCAGCTCTCTCCGAAAATGCTTCAAGGCCCAGTCAACTAGGCAAGCCCATCGGAGGTTTGTTGGGGTGATCCACCCATTGCACCGAGGATTCTCCTTGGGGTATATACCCCCTCGCCCCATGAAGTCGTTGCAGAAAGTCGATAATTGGACCGGCTGGATCACTGAACTGTCTTCACTCGGGACGCTGCCCGGGCATAGTCCCCTGAACATCGTCACAACGTCGGAAGGGCGGCTGACAAACGACCCCTGGTCAGCTCCTTTCAGATGAAAGATCTTCCCCGGCTTGCCGTGAAGATCGGGAGTCAGCGTCCATGACATCCTCCTGGGATGTGTAGTATGGGAGAAAGCCGAGATGGGATAATATCTCAGCATCGTCGGCAGATACAAGACCACACTCTCGGCGGCGAAAACCCAGGGTTCTCTCTTGGGCTTCGCCTGGGACCGTTTGTCAATCATGTCCCCAAAGAGAAAAGCCGGCTTGATGTACTGGTCCCCGTCTATGTACGTCAGGGGCTCCCCGTTAATCATGTTCACCAACGTCCGCTCGTCCTGAGCCGATATCAAGATCTCCCTTCCTTCAGGATACTGGGGTCCGGAGATAGAAAATGTCACGTGGGACAGATCCTCCAGATAGTTTGAGTGCAGCATCCCGGCAGCGGAACCCATCACCTTGGCCAGTGGAGACTCATGCAAGTTAACTGCAAAAGTGCAAGGAAAACATGTCATTACAAATTTTGCAACATAAAGACCAAGAAACGACAGTCTGTGCTTTACGCCAAGACTGTACAAAATTTGGTCATTTTACGCCGGAAGTCATAATCAGAAGCGTAATTGGCGGTATACAGTCCGTGCTTTACGCCAGACTGCCAAAATTCTAGTTATTACGCTGGAGGTCCCATCCATAAGCGTAAAACTAAAATTTTATACTATACACCAAGTTTTCGGCAGTCAGAGCTTTTACGCTCAAAACTGCGAAAATATGAAGTTTTTACGCTGGCACATTAGAAATATGGGCGTAAAAGATGAAAACGTCTCCATGCGTCATCTTCCTTAAAGAGGCTATCAGCACAGAAGACGACCTAGCGCGGTCACGTTCAACGTGTGCGAAGGATTTTTTGTCATTCTTTGTCATCCCAAAGGCTCTACCTCTAAGGCCGGGTGCGCTACTCGTCGGCGGGATACTTCGCTCAGAAGAACGTTCACCTTGCCCGACCGAAGACTCTCTCGCCGGGGCAGAAGAACGAGAAGAAGAACCTATACTCTTTCCCTTAGCGGAGGGGATTTGTTTCGGCGCTATTTCTGAAAACTCGGAATGCTCGGAGAAAGAATAAGAGGAAAAACTCAAACAGTCGAAGGCTCTCTTTCGCAGAAGACGGATGAAAAGTTGTTCTCTCAAAAGCTTGGGATATATATAGAGTTCGGGTCGACTCCTCGAATCCTCGGACGGACTCCTTGAAACCCGAACCAAATCTCCTAATTAATATTCGGTTATGATTGGGTCCTACGTCAGCCTATTATTCAGAGAAGGCGGACAGTCAGCGAATTTGAAAAGTTTTTCGCGCAAAGCAGGTCAGCGGTTTCTATGCTAAGAAGCTTTCTACGCTCGACAGCAACAGATCTACAATTTTTACGCTCGTAAGCTATAAGTCTATGGTTTTACACCCGGATGCCTTTGTGCTCGGTAGCTTTTATGCTTGAGAGGCTACAAACCTACGACTTTACGCTCAGCAGATACCAAATCGATGATCTCACGCTCGGTGGCGCTTAGTTTACGCTCAGAAGCAACAGATTCGCAACTTCACGCTCGGAGAAATTTTCTTTTCAGAAGCTACAAATCTACAGTTCTACGCTAAGGAGCTTTCTACGCTCGACAGCTACGAATCTACGACTTTACGTTCGACGGCTACAAGTCGGGTTTTTTACGCCCAGATGCCTTTGTGCTCAGTAGCTTTTATGCTCGAGAGGCTACAAACCTACGACTTCACGCTCAAGAACCATAAGTCTATAATTTCACGCTCGATGGTGTTTAGTTTATGCTCAGAGGCTACAGACTAATGATTTTATGCTCCATGACTGCCCGTACATCTGAAAGATACGCCGACCAGATTATGCGTACATCTGAATGGTCCTCAAAGCGGTCAATTATAAAGAGTTCACACAGAAGATACTCGTTCTTGAACTCAAGATATCCCAAGTACCCGAAGCATACAAAGTTCTACATTGAAAAATTACTCTTCTTCATGGGTCGATTCGAAGTTTATCCAGACTCCAGTCTGAATATCTCGTCTATCAAGAAGGCAACTCAGTTGACAGCCATTCCTCGACCCTGTTCTAAGGGGTTTTCGAGAAATCATTCTTGAAGACGAAGTCTGAAAAAAATTCTGTTCATCAGAAGTAAAAACAACAGTTCAGAGCTTTACGCGGTTTCTCAGTCCTAGCAGCAGGACAGTTCTAAATATTCAAAATGCTCAACAGCGTTCTATGGACTATTCGTTATGTGCAAAAGACTGGACCTAGCACTCTTTTTATACAGAGTCGGCGTAAAGAATCAGACGTGTCGAAGCTACACATATTCAGACTTCACAGTAACGTATGGCAAAACGATCATATGCAGAGAAGAAAGACGATTTTATTAAGATCAAGATCATGATTACATATGAGAGAAATCCTGTCTACAAGGGGTTTTTCTTCATTTTTCATGGTTACAAATGAGGGAAATCCCGTCTACAAAGGATTTTCTCGTCTTCATTGGAAGGCCGCCTCAGAATCTGTTATACCGGGTCCTCGCATCGGTGCAGGTCTTCCTCTTCTTCCATGGCAGTTTATCGACCACCACAGTCATAAACAAGAAGATCGATGGCGGGAGAATACAGAGTTGGGACTTGCATAAATAATGCAGATCCCATGCTTCGTACGCCAGGACCGATCCAGTTAAGGCTTCTTTAAGACCCAACTCGATCGAGGACAGCAGTTACAGTTTGTCTTCTCTTGGCCGCAGAGGTCTTAGGGGGAAATATACAGCCTGCAAGCTGTATGGTCTAATACGATCCTTCCCTTCTCCTGGAAGAACCGCCATATAAAGTTGCTGATTATCCCGAGCAAGGGAGGCTAAGATATCCTTCCATGATCCATCATTACAGTGGACACTTGCTCGAAGACGCCGTCTTTTTTGGCTCCTTATACGCTGGAAGAACATGATCTCCTTCTTCCTCAGATCGACCCGACGAACTCCGGCGATCATCTCTGCGTGGTGATAGAAATGTGGGGAGAACGGGTTAACCTCCCAGCCTTTTTATAGGCGAAAGAGATCACACCGGTCCCCAATAAATCTGCCATAAAGTCAGCATCGACCGTTTCAAATGCTCCATTCAGAAATGTTTCGAGTTACGAGGAGCGGTTCATGCTTCATTCAAAGCGTTCTAAATTTCGAGGAATTTGAAAGCTTTGAAGGGGGTCTTGTAGAAGCATAAAAAATACGCTGGATGGCTATACGCAGCATATTGATGCAGAGCAGCATAAACAGAGGCCTTCAGAGCCATCAAACGTGCAACAAAACTTTTTTTGCTAAACACAACGTGAAATATAAGCTCATAGGACCATCCGCGTAAGGCAGTACGTCCAGGTTGCTTCAGCGTAAACAGGGTTCTTCGTCGCCTCCTGGGCGTAAAACCCATCCTCTTTCAACGCAACATTGAAGTATACGAGAGACGCTTCATATTCTTCGAAGTGAACCTGTCAGATCCTGCAATGAACCTGACGTCTGGACTTCTGACAAAGGGATACTGCACGGCTACCCAGACGACGGCTATAATGATGGCACAGCACTGCAACGCAGGCTGTCATTTACCGCCATCTCCTTTGCGTAAACTGCTTTTACGTACACAAAGGGATATACTGCCTTGTTTTACACAAGCAGACATGAGCTGTTTATGCTCCGCAGTAGACAAACCGCCTGCCACATCAAAAGCTGCACTTCGTACGGGGCTCGAGACACGTCTCTACGTCCAATGTACAGAGCGATGACAGTTGCTCGAGGCACGTCTCTACGTCTAATGCACAGAGCGATGACAGTTTCTCGAGGCACGTCCCTGCGACTGATACACAGAAGGGCTGCAGACCTTCGAAAATATGCCTCCGCATTTAATGCACAGGATGGTGGCAAATCTCGGCATTTAATGCAAGAGATTTGATTATATCTTCAAAAGCCGTAACTCCGGCTAAGATGTCCACATCAGCACTCTGGCACGGTACGCAGTGGCTTCTACGCCCATTCAGCTCCTGTGCTCACTCGGCTTCTACGCCCATTTGGCCTCTACGACCACTCGGCTTCTACGCCCACTCGGCCTCTATGACCACTCGCCTTCTACGCCTATTTTGGCTTCTATGCCTACTTGGCTTCTACGCCATGGTGACAGATATTGGCTTCTATGCCCACCTCTTCTACACGAGGGATACCTACCTGCGTGGCTTCTACGCCGTGATCTTCGTAGCGATTATACGCATTTTGTCCCTTAGTTGGACCCGCGTCACACGCTCATTCAAAGGATCATCTATACGCAGGCATTGGTTATTTTAACCGTTGTGTAAAAGGGTGTTGTACTTTCCACTCCTCGATTTCTACACCGACGGAGTGGTCACTGTCACCAAAACTCTATAAATAGAGACCTCTATCAATGAGGAACAAGGTCGAAAATTGGTCAAGAAAACCAATATCAGATCCACGGTCGAAGAAATTGAGGGTCAAAAATTGGTCAAGAAAACCAATATCAGATCCTAGGTCGAACTTCCAAGAAAGATCGAACCAGAGGTCAAGAGAGAGAGAGAGAGGGAGAATCCGGAGCTCAGGCAAAAGAGTAGGGATCGACGACTTTGGCATCGTGCACCCACCCTCTTTTGCAACCTTCGAAGCTGCTACCTGTCTTCTACGGTACTTCTTCAACATTGTGTGGTCCAAGGGCTAAAGTGATCAACTACAGATCAGACACCTATAGTAATATTTACGCAGATTAAATAAATTGTACTCCTACATCCTCGTATAGGATCAAATTGTACAAGTTTGTTTGTAAACCAAAGAAGGCAGATTTCGTGTAAACCCCATCTTGAATATATTTTCATTCTTTCGTTTTCCACCACAAAAACTTGACACTATACATGAGACATGATCTTTCTGAGATATTCATGGTGATTCTGTATAGGATACAAACTTCTGACAGAGATATTATACTCTTGGATACTCTATGACTTACTGCATTAGCTATGATCTTGCGTGCCATGTACATGAGACGTTATGGACATGAGATGTGTAATTACATTGGGTGGGGAGAGACACACAGGCTACAAGCTGATTACATATATATCCCCTACTACTGTGAGGCACAAGACTGAAATCTGAGCTTGGCCCATTACTCATTATTACTGCTACCGGCTCCCCGACACTGAGCTTGTAGTGGCTCAGCCTGAGTACTCGTGATGCTCTCATCTTGCATTTCACATAGATGGTTATATAGCTTACCCTATTTATTTCATTATTTGCTACACTGTATTTATTTTGGCTTATATTATCTGTACCTTATTATGTCCCCTGAGGACCTTGATCCGGATTATGTCCCCAGGATTTGCAGACGAGATTTATCCCGAGGTATATGGGACAGCAGCAGTAGCAGGAGCAGAAGCAGATACAGGAGCTGTACCGACACCCGAGGACGAGGTGTTAGCTGAAGACTTTTCTTGAGCATCCATGTTTCATGCTCAGTATTTATTTTATTCAATCATTTATATTATAGTCTGTTGAACCATTGTATTAGATTTTATCGGGTTGTTCCCCAAAGCACTTTGTTGAGACTGTTTGATGATTTATATTTCTTATACCTGTGGATCATATTTTATCTTGTGTGGATGAGATTAGTTGTGCCATGTTATCGTAGACTTTGTTTTACAGCTTAAGTATGCCCTGATGGATCCATTAAATTGGGTTTGTCCATCGGTGCGTGCTGCTGGCCATTGCCACATGTCTGGTCCCTCGGTATTTTGGGACTAGGGCGTGACATAGTTTTTGTGGTGGCCCATGCAGGTCTACGACTAAATCGTTCGGTTTCAACTTAGGAACCGAACAAGCCTGCCCTAAGGATAGGATAAGTTATAGGATCTCATCCATTATTGAATTATTTTTAAACTCTATATCGAACTCAAAATTGTTACTTGATTTGCATCCTGTGTTGATTCCTCTGAGCGTTCTTATAGTTTATCTTTTGGTTGCAGAGTAATGGATCCCAGGAACAGAGATGAGAATCCCTTGGATACGCCACACGACGCTGTGGTTACTTATATAGATGGAGTGACACCAGGGAATGGAGGACAAATATCACAAAGCAATCAAACCGGCCAGCCTAATCCAAGGTTCCGGCGTGACGACATCCCACCTCTACCACAGTTCACTCCATAGATGCCAGTTTTCCCGCCAGGGCAAGCCCTGGATGGGCAACAGATATTTCAGATAATGTATGCCATGATGCAAGCCCAACAGCAGGTTCAGCAAGAGGCACATCGTCACGAGGCAGAGTATTTGAGAACCAGCCTGGTATCCGTATTGGAGCAGGAAAACCTACCAGCGAGGTGATCAGCGACGGGATCTATTACCGATTTTCGTCAGCTCAAGCCTCGTACCTTTTAGGGTAAAGAAGGGCCAACAGAAGTTCACGAATGGCTCATGAACATACAACACCAGTTAGAAGCAGCTGAACTTCCACTGGAGAAATGGATGACTGCGGTCAGAATGCAGTTAACTGAAAATGCACATCATTGGTGGTTAGCAGAAGAGAGGAGGCTCGGACAGGACCGAGTCACTTAGGAAGAGTTCTCCAGACTCTTCCGAGAGATGTATGTTCCAGCAGTAGTACGGTCAGAGCTCAGAGACAAGTTCAACCGCCTTATCCAAGGCAATATAACAGTAAAAGAATACAACGCAAAATTTATTCGCCTAAGCCGCTTCGCCCCAACCTTGATTTCGACAGAGGAAGAGAAAGCAGAGAAGTTCTTTGACGGACTGAAGTTCGAGCTCCAGAGATTGATTGGATCGGTCGTACCTACATCATATACCGACGTCCTTGCAGCAGCACGACGCATAGAGCATGTTACTAGAAGGAAGTCAAATCTGAATAGGCCAATCACATCAGCACCATCCAGGACATCACATGGGGATCCTATAAAACGATCCCAGAGGAGTATGCCAGATAGAGCAGCACACAGGGCCATATCTCTCCCTACTTGCCACCACTGCGGCAAGGTAGGTCAGATTGAGAGAGAATGCAGATGCAAGTTAGGACTATGCCTGGCTTGTGGATCCAACCAGCATTCAACCAGAGACTGCACCGAGCGCAGAGAGGGAGCACCGAGACTAGCTTTACCTACACCACGACCAGCTTATCCAGCAGTAGGAGCATCGCAGACAGGAGTTGGAGGAGTCAGACTACCAGCCCCAGGAGGAAATCAGCAGAGACTACCACTGGCACTATAGGCAGCTCTATTTCAGTAGGCTCAGCAGCAGAGAGGCCAAGCTCAGGGACGAGGCCAGGCATTTACATTGGCCGTTGAGGAGAAAGCTACTGCAGGAGAGGTTATCACAGGTACTATTTTAGTAGCTTCATTACCAGCTGTAGCTTTATTTGATTATGGAGCATCGCATTCATTTATAGCAGCTAGCTTTATAGCCACCCATAGAGTAGCTACCGCACCTCTCTCGAAGATAAAGAGAATTCTTACAGGAGGTGGAATAATTCCGGTTAGTGACGTCTGTAGATCATGTTCTGTAGTAGTCTGTGGAAGAGAGAGGCGCGCTCAATTTCTGATCTTTTTTATGCTGGATTATGATGTTGTACTTGGTATGGACTGGTTAAGTCAGTACCATGCGACTCTTGATTGCCGACTTGGACGGGTGATATTTAGACCGCCTGGACATCCAGAATTTGAGTTTCTTCGAGGAGCTGTAGAGCAAGGAGTTCAGCCTACTCTTAGGGTACTATCTGTAGAAGGGGAGATAGGTTACCCAAGAG
Organism: Iris macrosiphon; assembly: GCA_036927795.1. NCBI lineage: Eukaryota > Viridiplantae > Streptophyta > Magnoliopsida > Asparagales > Iridaceae > Iris > Iris macrosiphon. The sequence goes on along the minus strand of JAYESA010000010.1, from coordinate 128,030,701 downwards.
TCATATCTGAGTTTATGGATGTATTTCCTGATGATCTTCCAGGTTTACCGCCTGATCGGGAAATAGAATTCACCATAGACTTAACTCCAAGAGCAGAGCCTATCACTTCATCAGTATATCGGCTAGCACCTAAGGAGTTAGTGGAGTTGAAGGAGCAAGTTGATGGTCTTTTGGAGAAGGGTTTTATTCAGCCCAGTGTTTCACCTTGGGGAGCACCCATATTATTTGTACCGAAGAAGGATGGAACAGTACGGTTGTGCATTGACTACAGGGCACTAAATGCTGTGACCATCAAGAACAGGTATCCTTTACCACGCATTGATGATCTATTCGATCAATTGAGTGGTGCTAGGGTATTCTCAAAGATTGACCTTAGATCTGGCTATCATCAGATCAAAGTAAGGAATGAGGATATATCGAAGACAGCTTGTAGGACCAAGTATGGACATTATTAGTTCTTGGTAATGCCGTTTGGTTTAACCAACGCGCCAGCAGTGTTTATGAGTTTGATGAACAGAGTCTTTCATCAGTTCTTGGATAAATTTGTGGTTGTGTTCATTGACGACATTCTAATATATTCCAAGAGCCACGAAGAGCACGAGGAGTATCTCAGAATCGTGTTAGAGACCTTGAGACAGGAGAAGCTATATGCCAAATTCAGTAAGTGTAAGTTTTGTATGGATAAAGTACCTTTCTTAGGATATATTATATCAGGAGAAGGACTTTCAGTTGATCCGGAGAAAGTTGCTGTAATAGAGACTTGGCTTACACCCACATCAGTTGCAGAGGTAAGAAGTTTTCTCGGACTTGCGGGATATTACCGAAGGTTTATAGAAAATTTCTCAAGGATTACAGAGCCGATGACAAAGTTGACACGTAAAGACCAGGAGTTTACATGGACAGAAGACTTCCAGAAGGCTTTTGAAGAATTAAAGAGAAGATTGACAACAATACCTGTCTTGACTCTTCCTTCAGGGTCAGGAGGTTTTGTTGTTTACAGTGATGCATCAGGTAGTGGACTAGGATGTGTTTTGATGCAACATGGCAAAGTTATTGCTTATGCATCGAGACAGTTAAAGGTCCATGAGAAGAACTACCCAACGCACGATCTGGAGTTAACAGCAGTTATATTTGCACTGAAGATTTGGAGGCACTATCTTTATGGAGAGAAGGTAGAAATCTTTACTGATCACAAGAGTCTGAAGTATGTATATACTCAGAAGAAGCTCAACATGAGGCAGAGACGTTCGCTAGAGTTGATGGTAGACTTTGATATAGATCTGCAGTATCATCCGGGAAAGGCGAATATCGTAGCAGACACACTCAGTAGGAAGCCTACGGCTTATTTCTTAACGATGTAGCCTGAGTTATTGAGAGATCTACAGGAGCTTTAGATAGAGGTTGTTTTACCAGGACAGAGTGGCGTGCTAGCCAATCTCGAAGTTAAGTCGTCACTTGTGGAAAGAATTAAAGAGGCATTGCCCACCGATGCTAGATTCTGAAGACTCAAAGAGAGGACAGAAGCCGGCATGCAGACAAGACTTCGCATACATGAAGATGGGACATTAAGGTGAGGAAATCGCCTGTATATTCCAAATAGAGAATTGAGACAGGAGTTAATGACTGAAGCACATAGCTCTATGTACTCTGTTCACCCAGGAGGAACCAAGATGTACCGAGACTTGAGGTAATATTACTGGTGGCATGGAATGAAAAAGGAGATTGCAAGATTTGTGGCTAAATATTTAGTCTGTCAGCAAGTAAAGGCCGAGCATCAGAGGATTGCAGGTATGTTACAGCCGCTTCCTATACCAGAATGGAAGTGGGAACATATCACGATGGATTTTGTCACAGGATTTCCAAGGAGCCCCAGCAAAAGATACGCAGTATGGGTTATTGTGGATCGACTCACTAAATCGGCACATTTCTTTCCATTTAGAGTTGGACAGTCCACAGAGGTACTAGCCGACATATATATGTGACAAATCGTAAGATTACATGGAGTGCCGGTTAGTATTGTATCGGATCAAGATTCGAGATTCACATCTCATTTTTGGCGAAGCATGCAAGAGAGTCTTGGCACCAGACTCAAATTCAGCACAGCTTACCACCCATAGACAGATGGTCAATCGGAGCGCACCATTTAGATCTTGGAGGATATATTGCGATCATGTATGCTAGACTTTAGAGGATCTAGGGAAGATCATTTGCACTTAGTGGAGTTCTCCTACAACAACAGTTATCAGGCCAGCATTCAGATGGCACCATTCGAGGCATTATACGGAAGGAAGTATAGATCGCCAATATGTTGGTGTGATGTTGGTGAACGTCAAATACTGGGTCCAGAGTTGATAATGCAGACAGTGGAGAAGGTAAAACAGATTCAGAATCATCTTCAAGCAACTCAGGACAGACAGAAGCATTGGGCTGATACGCACAGACGTCCCCTAGAGTTCAAAGAAGGAGAGCACGTATTCTTGAGGATCTCGCCCACTCATGGTACTATCAGATTTGGGAGCAGAGGCAAGTTGAGCCCAAGGTATATCGGCCCATTTGATATTCTAGAGCGCATTGGTGAGGTGGCTTATCGTCTTGCATTACCTCCGTCCTTAGAGGGAGTGCATGACGTATTCCACGTCTCATAGCTGAGAAGGTACGTGATCGACCCAAGTCACGTAGTCGATCATTCAGAGATCGCAGTGAGCCCTAGCTTGAGGTATGAAGAACAACCAGTTGGCATCCTCGACTACAGTGAGAAGACATTGCGAGGATAGACAATTAGACTGGTTCGTGTAGCTTGGAAATATCATTCTCCTGGCGAATCGACTTGGGAACGGGAGGATAGTATGCGTCAGCGTTATCCTCACTTTTTCACGGATGCAGTTATACACTAAGCATTCCTGTAATTTCCATAGTTCTTTCCTTTAGTAGCTTATTCTTTGATTGCGAAAACGCAATCCTTTTAAGGGGGGTAGATTATAAACACCCTGATTTTTAAGAATATTTTAATATAATTATTCCTAAATTTTTTGGTATTTTTCTGGAATTAAAACTAAGGAATTGGTGATTAAAAGATTTTTTTAAATGCTGTTAATTGATGTTAAAATATTATGGAAATAATATTTTATGGTGTAAAATAGAAAACCGGACATAGGGTAATTTTTGGTAAATTTATTGGACTCCGGAATCATTTTTAAAGCCCTAAAAACTATTGGATATTTAAACCAAACCAAACCTGACTGAACCGAACCACTAACTGAACCGAACCAGGCCAACCCAGTATAGCGGGTCGGGTCGGGTCGGATCCGAGTCAAACCCGACCCGGACCCGAAACCCACAAAACCCTAATTCTAATCGGGTCGAAAATATTGTTCCGACCCGACGGCGCCGTATAAAACCCTCCCTCAACGTTCGTGCCCAGCGCCACAACCCTAATAATTCTCCCTGCCGCCGCCGCCGTCTTTCTCTTCTCTCCGCCGCTTCCCGCTCCAACCCGACGCCGCCGACCTCTCCTCCACTCAGCCGATCATCACCTCCCAGCTCGACCCTTCGCCTCGCCGTCGACCTCCTGTCGACCAGCTCCGACGCCTCACGACCACCGCCTTCATCCCCATCACCCCTCTTCCTCTCCCGACCATCTCTGCTGACGTCCTCCACCGATCAGAACCCCTAGCCGGCCACCCACTCACTGCCCTAACCCACTGTCGGCACCGCCTCCCTTCTCAACCCGCAGCCACCGACACTCGAAGCCCTCGAGAGCCCCCGCTCCGCCTTGCTTGACAGCAAACCCCAACGTCGCTACCGCCTCCGCTCGCGTCGACACGTCCGGCGAAGCCAACCACGGCCAGCGCAATCTCCGGCGCATCACCCCGCTATCTTCGGATCAGAACCCTAGAGCAGCAGACACCCGGACACAGGAGCTCTCGACCAGGACACGACCAGGACACGAGAATTCAGACTTCTCGGAGCCCTATTCAGGTAACGTTTCCTCTCTCCTCGTAATTCTATTTTTGATTCCGTCTGTTGTAATGCGTAGACTGTATAACCCTCTCGATGCCCGTGCAACTCGCTCGGTGCGTCGTGTCCTGTGGTGATCGCACACCGCGATCCAAAAGCAGGAAAACCAACGCCCTGTTTCACCCCGAAACTGAGTGTGCCCCGCCAAACGGGACGACTTGGTCGCACGCGGTCTTTACCGAAATGTGCGTGACGTTGATACGGACGTGCGGGATTTTGCAGAAGCTGATTTGGATGTGCGTGCACACCGTAATCAACGCGTATCCGCCGCCCATTTCTGTCCATTCTGGAACATGCTGTAACTTTGTGTACACACGTCGGATCGAGACGAAACTTGCGCCATCGGACTCGTAGCAATACGCTGGTCCTGTGATCCAAGTTTGGTTCGATTCTGAGAACATTGACAAAATCGTGTATCGTGGGCCCCACAAGCTCCACTTGACGGGCGACTTTGTGATCGGCTCATCGAAATCCAATTCTGGAAGTTCCGTTGGGTTCATATCATCGTTCCTGACTTGTTGACACTAAGTTTGACGAATTTGGAGATCTTTGACCCTGACACGCTTTTCGGTGCAAAGTGGCCCACATATGGACCCCGCTTTGGCCCGAAAATATTATTTTTGCCCTTGTGTCCAAATTGGACTTAAGGACAGGCATTTCTAGCTATTTGATATTTTCTGAGACTATTGGTAATGTTTATTACAGCTTTTGGAGGAGTACCTACAGGATCCACTGATACAGGGACGACTGTTGATATTCAAACCCCAGACAAGTGTACCTTGCCAAACCCTGCAGCTTTGCTACTTATTTCCTTGACTTAGTTATACATCAGTGGGCAAGTATACCTTGCCAACTTTACAGTTCTTGTTGCATATTTTCTTGCTTTATTTATATTGTTGTGCATGCTTAACCTAGGACCGTGTGACGTACTTAGCGTCCGATTATTAGTCGGGTGCCAACACCGTACGCGATGTTGTTTATGTCATCTAGAGATGGACACTCGTGACCCCTTTACAATCTCGTGCTTGTCTTATCAAGTATATTATACCCAGGACACTTGACACTATACATGAGACAGGATCTTTCTGAGATATTCATGGTGATTCTGTATAGGATACAGACTTCTGACAGAGATATTATACTCTTGGATACTCTATGACTTACTGCATTAGCTATGATCTTGCGTTCCATATACATGAGACGTTATGGACATGAGACACATGATTACATTGGGTGGGGAGAGACACACAGGCTACAGGCTGATTACATATATATCCCCTACTACTGTGAGGCACAAGACTCTGAAACCCGAGCTTGGCCCATTACTCATTATTACTGCTATCGGCTCCCCGACACAGATCTTGTAGTGGCTCAGCCTGAGTACTCGTGATGCTCTCATCTTGCATTTCACATAGATGCTTATATAGCTTATCCTATTTATTTCATTATTTATTGTACTGCATTTATTTTGGCTTGTATTATCTGTACCTTGTTATGTCCCCTGAGGACCTGGATCCGGATTATGTCCCCAGGATTTGTAGACGAGATTTATCCCAAGGTATACGGGACAGCAGCAGTAGCAGGAGCAGAAGCAGATACAGGAGCTGTACCGACACCTGAGGACGAGGTGTTAGCTGAAGACTTTTCCTGAGCATCCATATTTCATGCTCAGTATTTATTTTATTCAGTCATTTATATTATGGTCTGTTGAACCATTGTATTAGATTTTATCGGGTTATTCCCCGAAGCACTTTGTTGAGACTGTTTGATGATTTACATTTCTTATACCTGTGGATCATATTTTACCTTGTGTGGATGAGATTAGTTGTGCCATATTGTCGTAGACTTTATTTTACAGCTTAAGTACGCCCTGATAGATCTATTAAATTGGGTTTGTCCATCGGTGCGTGCTGCTGGCCATTGCCACATGTCTGGTCCCTCGATATTTTGGGACTAGGGCATGACAGGTTACAATAATACTAGTAGCTACAAGGTATTATGGGGTTGGGCTTATATATGTAGAGTAATGTGAGGGAATTTGTATCAGAGTAGGAATATGGAGGAATACCACTGTCAGTAAGTATTAATGATATGTTCAGTTAGTAAAGTATTGGTTAAGACCAAGTATTAGATTTTACCTTAAGGTTGAGACTAGGTAAGTAAGATGGAGGTAATACTAAGGTAATATGGTATATGTAGATTGGTTTTTATAGAAGTTCATAAAGTATTAAGATACATAGAATATTCTATTAACTAGTTATATAGATACCTTAGTAGTGTTAGCTAATATAGCTAGTATTGACTAGTGTTAACTAGTTAGTGACGAATATGGACTAATTTATTTAGTTTGACCTAGAAATATATGTATGACTTACTTTTGACCAATATTGACTAGTTTGAGCTAGTGTTAGCTAGAGTGATCTAGAAATGACTTAGAAAATCATATTAGTGCATTTTAGCTCATTTCTCATTCATTACACCCAATTGACATGCCATTCATATATAGGTGTGTGTGACACCAACTCGGATACCGAGATATACTATTTGCTCAGGACCACAAGATAATATATTCTCTAATAGTTTCCTTATTTGATAGCCTCTATGTTTCATGTATTTAGTATTGAGATATTTAATTCTTGACACGATGGTTACACAGATTGATATTCGTGGATCTTGATCATGAGATATTATTGTTGTGATGACTCAGTGATCGTCATATCGTGCTTCTTGATTACTCAATGATTACCGTGATATCTTAGTGATTATATAGACCGTGATCATAGTGCATGATATTATAGACCGTGCAGTGTGATATACGTGTTATAACGTGTCGTGATTTGGATCCGTGTACTAGTCGAGGGTTAGAAAAGTATTAGTGGATATGTGATCATACCTTATAGCCCATGATTTAGTGTAACCTGTGATAGTTAGCAGATTATTTAACTCATGTGTGATCACACTAGCTCACATTTTATATATAGCCCGTGCTAGGCCCAAGTCGATCATATTATCTTACTTATATTTCAAGGAACATTTATTATATTATTTTCTTTATTCCAGTTCATTTCATTGTTGTTCCTCACCATATTCTTTTTAGTTTTTTGCCATTATTTATCATGATGCTTTTTCTCATGATATTTGCTAGTTTAGTTACTTTCATCATTTATTTTTATTGCTATTGATGTTTCATAGTTTTCTTCAATTATTGAAACTGTTATTGGGTTGTACTTTGCTCCAATCATGACTATATATATATTTTAGATGATTCATTAAAGGACTGGTGTCCTACACACTACGGACCACAGGATGACGAGCCAGTTGAGATAGCAACCGTAGAGCCTATTGAGTTAGTACCAGCAGTCAATGAGACTTAGTTAGTTCAATTATGATATTGTATATGTTAGCTAGACACTTTGGCATTGTATTATTATTTGAGATCTTGTGTTGAGATTAGACTTGGACTTGTGATGTATTGTGACTTTATTTTTTCATTCTATTCTATATCGTGCCATATCTTCCTCTAGTTTATTATTGTGATTGAGTATTATTTACCATTATCATAATATCATATTGTCCTCCATTTGAGAGTTGAGATGTCTTGACAGGTACATTATATATACATTGTGTAAGTTGTTTAGATAGTATTATTGACCTAGACAACGTTCTTTCGTCGATGTTGTGGTGTAGGCTGGACGTACCCACGTGCTTGTGCCCTTACAATGGGTGTGGGTCATGACACATTTTTGTGGTGACCCATGCAAGTCTTCTGCGTAGTAGTACTGAGACTTGGAGTATTACTACAAGCCTGTTATAGGATATAGGACTAGGGATATAGGATGAGAGGATACTCAATCACTACTAGGAAATATTTCTAATATATTGAATTTGCTATCTTTATCATTTGGAATAATTGCTTTCTTTGAAATATTATTGTCCTTCCTTGATGTTATCGTATCTTGCACAATATTTATTCCTTTGTTTGAATCTATCTTCAGGATGCCGCCGAAGACTCGATTGTAGTGCTCTAGAGCAGTTTTGGCGAGGTCAGTTATTTCATCACCTTAGAGAGAGACAACAGCTACTGTTCTGCCTTCTTTTGCTCAGAGGATCACTTTATCAGCCTAGGTGGGGATTTCAGCAGCAGCTTTTGGGGTGCCCTACCACCAGTTCCGAGGACTGTTCTATCAGTCATGGAGGATCTTCTACCCTCACCACCCATGCCAGCAGACGAGATGTATATATTTGCTATATTCCAGGAGATGATGGTAGTACAACAAAGGCAGACGAATGTTCTACGTTAGGGCATCGATAGTGCTCACCAGTTAGCACTAGCTACTGTAGAAAAGTTAGTGCTTGTTCAGCCACTGAGTGTACCGCTTCATCCCATACTGTACCAGCCGAGGTCAGGTACCATCATTGACTTCAAGAGGATGGGGCCTAAGGACTTTAGGGGCATCAAAGGGATCATGTACGTCGATGATTGGATCAAGGATATAGAGAGGGCCCTGCGGCTAGCACATATTCCAGAGAGCCTACAGGTGCAGGCAACAGGCAGCCAGATATTCAATATTGCTCTAACTTGGTTCCGTACAGACCTGAGGATCGCGGCACCAGGACTGACTTATAAAGATTTTAAAGAGATTTTCAAGGAGAAGTTCTTTCCGGATGTGGCTCTGAGTGCTCTAGAGAGCCAGTTCCTAGACCTCGTCCAGGGGAGCATGACGGTGGACGAGTATGCTGTAGAGTTCTGTAGATTGGGCAGATTTGTAGAGGAATATAATCCTCTAGAAAAGGTCTGAAAGTTCTGAAAGAGTTTGATCAGGGAGATCAAATCTCTCACTAGAGTACATCGTATCGCGACATTCGAGGATATTGTGATAGATGCACAGAGGGCTGATAGTGACTTGGAGCTCAAATCCAAGAGGATGAGAGACACATCAGGTGGAGCTAGTAGTAGTGCGGGTCCGGCCAAATGACCTCACTTCCAGCTGCATAGGACCTTCCATCCCCAGAGACAGTAGTTTCATGCATCATTCTAAGCACCAACACAATAGACATACCAGGCGTCGAGACCGGTATAACAGGCCCCGTAGTGTACTCACTGTAGGAATATTGGGCATACACAGGAGGTTTGTAGGAAGAGGCTTGGAGTGTACCTCTACTGTGGAGAGCCAGGCCACCAGTTGAGGAAGTGTCTAGTGGCTCTAGTTCGAGCAGGCCAGGAGTAGCACCAACATAAAGAGCATCGGCATAGAGAGCACCTGTAAGGTCACCTGCGGGACAACAGAGGGGACCTCCTTTACAGACTCAGCAATATTGTTTTGTCCAGCACCAGCAGCAGTATAGAAGTGCATCGCGAGGGCAAGCTTTTACCATGACAGTTGAGGAGGAGAAGCCAGTCGGAGATGTAATATCAGGTTTAGTTCTTTTTGATTCTATTCCAGCTTATGCTTTATTTAATTTTGGTGCTTCCTATTTTTTTGTATCTGTATCTTTTGCTCTTAAGCATCATTTAGAATCTGAACCTTTGTCTAGGACTTGCAAGATCACGATTGGAGGAGGTATTATCCTAGTTAGTGATTTTTGCAAGGATCATAGAGTTATACTGGGAGACCAGGAGTTAAGTACGTGCTTACTCGTAATGCTACTTCCGAGCTATGACATTATACTCAGGATAGATTGGTTGAGTAGGCACCATGATATTATAGATTATCATGGATGCAGAGTTTTGTTTTGACCGCCAGGCGAGCCAGAGTTTGAGATTGCCAGAGGAGCAGCAGAGCAGAGCGAGGATGCCATCTGTGGAGCCATGGTGGAAGAGAAGGAGTTGTCACATCCATTGGTAGCAAAGTTTATTGATATTTTTTCGGAGGAGTTGCTGAATTTGCCGCCAGACCGAGATATTGAGTTCTCTATAGACGTGGTGCCAGGCACAAAACTGATATCTCAGTATGTCTATCGAGTTAACAACATTGAACTGGTAGAGTTGAAGAAGCTGGTGGATGAGTTGCAAGACAAAGACTTCATTAAATCCAGTTTATCACTATGGGTTCTCCTGTATTATTTGTACCAAAAAAGGATGGGTCGATACACATGTGTATCGACTACATGGCTCTTAACAATATCACTATTAAGAACAAATACCAGTTGCCAAGGATTGATGATCTCTTCGATCAGTTAAGCGGAGCGAAGGTATTTTAGAAGATAGACTTGAGGTCAGGCTACCACCAGGTTAAAGTGAAGAAGTAGGATATTCCAAAGATAGCTTTTCAGACTCGATATGGCCAGTTTGAGTTCATGGTGATACCGTTTGGGTTGACCAATGCCCCAGCGATATTCATGAACTTGATGAACAAGGTGTTCCACCAGTATCTTGATAAGTTTGTGGTGGTATTTATTGATGATATTCTGGTGTATTCGAAGACCCCAGAGGAGCATGAGAGGCACCTAAGGGTAGTTTTGGAGGCTCTCAGGAAGGATAAGCTTTATGTCAAGCTTTCGAAGTATGAGTTCTTCCTTGACAAGGTTGAATTCCTTGGCCATGTGATTACAGGACATGAGGTCTCAGTGGACACCAAGAAGATTTCAGCAGTGGAGTTGTGGGCTACTCCAAGTTCAGTGGTAGAGATCATGAGTTTTTTGGGGGCTAGCAGGTTATTATAGGAGGTTTGTACATCACTTATCCAGGATTGCAGAGCCGACAACTAGGCTGATCAGGAAAGATGTGGAGTTTGTCTGGATAGAGAAGAGTCAAGCCACTTTTGAGGAGCTGAAGAAGAGGTTGACGATAGCTCCAGTGTTGACATTGCCATTAGGATCAGGTGGATTCACTATTTATAGTGATGCTTCCGGGAAGGGTTTGGTTATATTTTATAGCAGCATGGGAAGGTGATTGCCTATGTTTCCAGGAAATTACGTCCTTATGAGAAGAATTACCCTAGCCATGATTTAGAGTTGGCAACGGTCATTTTTACTCTAAAGCTGTAGAAATACTATTTGTACAGAGAGCGTGTGGAGATCTTCACAGACCACAAGAGCTTGAAGTATATGTTTACCCAGAAAGAGCTAAACATGAGACAACGACGGTGGTTGGAGTTGATGAAGGACTTCAACATATCATTGCATTACCATCCAGGTAAGGCCAATATAGTTGCTGATGCCTTGAGCAAGTATCCAGTGGCTATGTACTTGACTATGGACAAATATTTATTAGTAGATCTTAAGATCTTGGGAATTGAGGTGCTTGTACCAGGTGTCAAGATATAGATATGGGAACTGCAGATACAATCATAGCTGATGGATAGGATCTGAGCTACGCAGTATGATGATGAGTCTCTGAGGAGCATCAGAGTACAAGTTCATATGGGATTATTCGAGAACTTCACTATTTTTGAGGATGGATTACTACGGCACGGTACCATGTTATATGTGCCAAGTGGGTGCGCGGGAAGGTTCTTCAGAAGGCACATCGATCGCATTAATCTATACATCCCGGTGCTAACAAGATGTATAGAGATCTGAGAGAGCATGTATGGTGGTATGGTATGAAGTAGGAGGTGGCACGCTTCATATCCAGATGTTTAGTGTGCCAGCAGGTAAAGGTATAGAGACAGAGGCCAAGTGGTTTACTTCAGTCTTTACCCATTCCAGAGTGAAAGTGGGAGCATGTTATTATGAATTTTATTTTGGGGCTTCTGTATTTTTCAGGAGAAAAATACGCGATTTGGGTCATCGTAGACAGGTTGACCAAATTAGCCCATTTCTTTCCATTCAAAGTAGGTACGTCTATGAAGAAGTTAGCATAGATGTATATGTGACAAATTATAAGATTGCATGGAGTTTATGTGAACATAGTCTCTGTTCGAGATAGTCGCTTCATATCCCACTTATGGAGGAGTTTATAAGCTATCTTGGGCACCTAGTTCAAGTTCAGTACACCCCGAGATAAACGGACAGTTGGAGAGGACTATTCAGACTCTCGAGGATATGCTTCTCATTTGTGTTTTGGATTTCAGAGGCTCTTGGGAGGATCATCTTCACCTGATAGAGTTTGCTTACAACAACAGCTACCAGGCCAGTATCGAGATGTCACCATTCGAGGCTTTATATGGACGAAGATATCGTAATCCTCTATCTTGGGATAATGTTGGTGAGAGAGGCTTTTTAGGACTAGAGATGATTGTGGATGCAGTTGAGAAGGTGAAACTCATTAGAGATAGATTTCGGGTAGTGCAGGACAGACAGCGGCATTGGGCTGATAGCCACCGAAGACCTTTGGAGTTTGAGATATAAATTTTGTTTATATTGCTTGTGATTGCTTTGTTTAGGTTGAGTGTTAAGGCTGTATTTTGTTCTAGCTTGACGATCTGGTGTTTTTGCGAATTTATTCGACATGGGACACGATTCGCTTTGGTGGAGGCAAAAAACTTAGTCCATAGTACATCGGACCCTTTGGTGTTCTTGCGAGGGTCAGTTGTCACCCTCATATTTTTACTTAAGGGTAGTTTGGTAATTGACAAGGGTATTTTAATTTTAGGATTATTTGTATTTAAATATTTGTGCATGCATAATTATTTAATTATTGTATTATTTATTGATTGCTAGTTGTAGATTTATTTTAGACTTGTGTAGTGGACCTAACTTATTTTATTAGATGTATGAACCAACATTTTAGATGAGTTTAGTTTGAGCCCATGAATTAGGCCCATGGATTAGGAGGTTGGATTAATTAGTGAAACCATTAGACTAGAACCTTCTCTCCCTAATTAATTTCTTTATGAGAGGCCCCAAGGGGTAATTGAGACATTTCATATTGCTTGGAGAGGGGTTATATGGCTGCCCATGCTTGGAGGAAAGAGAAACCATTTTATTTTACCAATTTTCCAATTCTTTAGATCTATAATTTCCCTCTTTCAATTTCCTTCATTCCCTCGTCATTACTCCACCAATTCTTTACAATTTTCTTTTCAAATTCTTTATTGAGGCTTCTACATCAAGGATCTATAAGAAAGAAGCAAGGAGCAAGGAGGAGGAGGCCAAGATCTACAAGAAAAGGAGCTATTTTACATTTGGGGACTTTTATTGGGAATCCATCTCCCAATAGGTATATTTCAGTTTTCTCCCTTCTAATAGACTCTAGATCTAAGTTTTAACTATGAGAAACTAAGCCACATGAATAGGCTACCCATAGAAATTAGTTTTAGGTTCATCGAAGACCTACGGTGGAAGTTATGTGTATTTTGGTACCAATTTTAGGGGAATTCCAAGATTGGCATATGTAGTGGTTACCATTGGGTCTAATAGATCTAAATGATATATGATTGCTTGTTTGTGACTAGTGTCATATCCACAATTGGGTATGTGTAGGCCGTATCTCGTTAATTTGATGAAATGGGTGGATTTTGGTGGTTTTCCTCCGACACGGGGACTAGTGCATATCACATTGTGATACGGACACGTAGTTAATCTAATTACTATACGTATTGCTCATAATTAGTGTATTAGACTTGCTCGTGTCCTCCGAGATACGTTTGGTTGTGTGTTGGAGCCGTATTGCAAGCGTATCATAGAGTTAGTGTGATACGGGTGCAATGCACTCTACGTGTTTGATATTTTGTCCTCTTTCCTATACGTACTTGTGTATTTATATATGTATGTTATATTATATGGTGTATATAGTAGTGTATGTTTATAAGTATATATATATATATGTGTTGGTTTATATATATGTGGATATATATATATATATATATATATATATGTGTGTGTGTATGTGTGTGTGTGTGTGTATGTGTGTGTTTGTGAGTGGTGTGTTGGTAGTTTGTGTTGTGTGGTGAGAGTGTTGGTGTATGTGTGTGAGGAGGAGCTACCCGAGCTCAGACTGAGCAGCACTGAGCAGTCAGTGCTCAGCCAACAGGGAACTCAAGCACATACAGCAGGTGACAAAACATGGAGGAGGCTCTTGCAGTTCAGTGCAACTGACGAACGGGCACTCAGCAGAAGGAAAGTGCAGCAGCTACAACACTGGGAGCCCGAGCAGTGGATAGCTCAGGTTGTCTGCATTTTAGTGCAGCTCGTGCATCAGTATATGCACAGCAGGTATCAATAGGGTGGCTCGACAATTCAGAGAGAGAGGGAGCAGCAAAGGCTCGGGCACCAAAAGTCGTGCACTGTGCAGTATATGTACAGTACAGGATATGCACAACAACTGTGTATCAGTGTCTGCATTCTGTACAATTTTTGTTTGTGATGTTTCAGTAAGTCAGTAAGTTTCAGTATCCAGGTATCTGTACTGATTAATTTCAGTCCTGGGTTCAGTTCTGTTGTTTACCTGGGCTTGGGTTCGGGTATATTGGTCAGTTAGTATTTCAGTGGGATAAGTTGTGGTTGGGTTTTTGTTTTTGGGTTGAGTTATAGGTTATTGGTTATAGCTAGGTATCAGTGAGTGTTGGTTTAGCAAGGTATTGAGGTTTCACTTGGGTTTGGGTATTCAAGGTATTAGAGTTAGTTAGTTAGTGATCAACGTATTGTATAGTAGTTAGTTATGTATTCTATTAGTTGTTTATGTTAGTATATAATTAGTTATATAGTAATTAGTTATGTATTCTATTAGTTGTTTATGTTAGTATATAATTAGTTATATATGTATCTATGTAGATAGTAAGCTTTCTATACATATATTTTTTATTATGTAGTGTGTATTATATGTTTAGTAGTTAGATACTTATAGAGTTAGTGCTTGAGGTATTATGTATATGTGTATTAGTATATATTAGTTTGGGATTTTATTTATATATGTATTAGCTATATCAATAGTGGTTTGGGTTACCTCGGGATACCAAGGTATTACCAAGGTTTTGGGTCGATACCCAAGGTATTGAGTTTGGGTATCGAGATAGGTGTGATACACATTGGTGCAAGGCCAAGGTATCCCATTTTATTTGTATTGATATAGTATTATAATATTTGGCTTGTATATATATCTAAAACACTATTTTCTCATATGGAAACTTGCGTATCTTAGGATACGGCCCTTTGAATGTCTTTTAGTTTCATAGCTTAGCTAGTATAGCATAGCTTCATAGTGTATTGACTTAGTGACTTAGTATTAGACTCTTGCAACCTAGATTTAGTCGGTTTGACCTAGAAATGGCTTTATGACTTAGAATTGCATCAACTTAACTAATTTTTATTCTTTAACCTTATATTGATGCAACATACCATATATAGGTCTGTGTGATACTATCTTGGGCATCGAGAGACACACCTTGCTCAGGACTTCAGGCGAGTACATTTTTTTTGATAGTTTTCAATTCATAATATTATATATATGCTTGTTCTAGAATTGTATACTTGATCCCGATACAGTAATTTCACGGACTGGTACTATATGGATCCCGTTAGGAGATATTATCCCTTACCGTCTTCAGCGGGTACTCGTGTACATGTATCTCATCGTGTATATTGGGTATTGATTATATTTCATGTTCACACACTGCTCGTATTTAGTGTACTTATTCATGTACACACACTGCTCGTGTTTGGTAGTTATGATATTCGTGTACACCCACTTCTCGTGTTCAGTGGTTATATTTCATATTCGTAGCGTGTCGTAATTGGATCCATCGATATTAGTTGGGGGTGGGAGAGTAGGAGTTGATTATGTGATCAAAGCCCCATTATTATATTGTGTACATTCTGGTTACATACCTCACTTGTAATTGTCTTACCTGATCATGTTCACCCAACCCGATCACATAATGAACTTGTATTTTGAGGCACATTAGTTTAGATTGTAGTTACTTCATCATATTATGATATTCATATTGTTGTTCTATATTCTCGTACATTACCTGCATATCTATTGTTCATCATTCATATGTTTAGGGATCTTGTATTTCATTTCTATATCTGTTTATATGCTCGATTATGCTATTGAAACTGCTTTCAGAGGTATGTACTTCACTCCAATCCTGACTGGATATATTTTTCTAGATGACTGGCTTATAGAGCGGTGTCCCACATTCTACGGGCCGCAGGACGGCGTACCTATAGAGGATACTCCTATAGACCAGGAGGACTTAGTTGCAGAGCCCGAGGAGGTCTAGTTTGTTTGAGTTGGATTGTATTAGACTATTCTTTTGGTGGATTCACAACTTGTATATTATTTCAGATTGTGGATTGTATCTTATTCATTCCTTCGCTATTCCCTTCGTGCATTATTCTTCCTTAGTTTGTTTTGTGATTGAGATTAGTTATTCATGTGAGATATCATATTGCTCCTCTGTTTGGAGTTGAGATGATTGACAGGTACCATATTATATTATTGAGATGTTAGATAGTTAGAAATAACCCAAACAGCGTTCTACCATCGATTCTGCAGCGTAGGCTGGGCGTAACCATGTACTCGTGCCCGAATATCCGGGTGTGGGTCGTGACACATTTTTAGTGGTGGCCTATGCAGGTCTAGATTCTTATCGTAGTTGTGATCATCTAGAGTACTGCTACGAGCCTGCTTTAGGAAACATGACTTAGGCTGAGAGTTTACTCAATCATACCTAAGAAAATTCTAAAATCTATTTTTTAAATCCCTATCTATTGAATATTACTTTACTTTAAATATAGTTCTGTCCTTCTTTGATGATATCGTATCATATTCAATATTGATTCCGTATTTCAATCTATCTTCAGGATGCCGCCGAAGACGCGTTCCTAGCGATCAGGTGCCGCGACAGCACGATCAGTCACTTCATCACCCTTGAGGGCAGTACCCTCAGATGATGGTCCAGCACCTATATTTAGGAGGTCGGCTTCACTGGTCCAGGTGGACGTATCACCAGCAATTTTCGAAGGTGCTCCACCTCCAGTACCGAGGACAGGGCAGATAGTTTTTGAGGATCTTCCACCTCCACCATCAATAGTTGATCAGACACAGATATTCGCGCTCTTCCAGCAGATGATGGAGGTGCAGTAGCGACAGTCAGAGGTCCTACGACAGAGCGTGGAGAATGCTCACCAGAACGCACTTGTAGCAGCTGAGAGAGCTACTACAGTCCAGCCACAGATGGCACCAGATCAGTTTATTCCTTAGCAGCCGAGGTCGGGTACCATCATAGACTTCAAGAGGATGGGCCCGAAGGGCTTCAGGGGCACAAAGAGGATTATCTATACGGATGAGTGGATCGAGGACATTGAGCGAAACCTGTGGCTGGCGCAGATTCCAGAGGTGCTACAGATAGAGCAGCGGGGTGTATGATGTTCGATATTGCTTTGACATGGTTTCGGACAGACCCCAGGATTATAGTACCAGGACTCACTTGGTAAGTCTTCAAAGAGCTTTTCAAGGAGAAGTTCTTCCCAGACGTGGCTCTTACATCTTTGGAGAGTCAGTTCCAGTACCTCGTCCAGGGAGGCATGTCAGTGGACGAGTATGCGGCAGAGTATTACCGACTAGGTCGCTTCATGGAGGGTCAGAGCCCTAGAGGCAGAGCTAGGAAGTTCAGAAAGGGCCCGAACCGGGAGGTCAAACCCCACACTAACGGAGATCTTACTGCCACCTTCGAGGAGATTCTCAGCCAGGCGCAGAGAGCGGAGGATGACTTAGAGCTTGGCTCTAAGCGGCCGAAGGACACCGGAGGATTCAATACCAACTCGAGTCCAGCGAAGAGGCCTCACTTCCAGCAGTAGCACCAGAGGCCTTACCTGTACCAGAGGCAGCAGTATCATGGGCCAGCTAGAGTGTCGGCTCAGCAGATGCATCAAATTCAGAGGGCAACAGTTCCTTGCACTTTCTGTAAGAAGCAAGGACACGGATGCGACGCATGCAGGATGAGCCTAGGCCAATGCTTATTCTGTGGATCGAGAGATCATTAGTTGAGGGCTTGTCCTAGAGTCCCAACTCATCCAGTTCAAGGTGGAGGACAGGCAAAGAGGGCACCCGCTAGACCACCAGCGGGGCAGCAGAGAGGACCTCTTCCACCACAGCAGTAGTAGTTTGCCCAGCATCAGCAGCAGAGAGGAGCGCAGCGACAGGAGGAGGAGCCGGTTGGCGATGTCATCTCAGGTTCAGTTTATCTCAATTTCTTTCCAACTCATGTTTTGTTCGATTCTGGTGCTTCTCATAGCTTTGTATCTGTATCTTTTGCATTGAGGCATCATCTTGATTCTGAACCGTTGGCACAGACTTGCAAGATCACGACCGTGGATGGCATTATCCTGGTCAGTGATGTTTGCAAGAACCTAAGAGTTTATTTAGGAGGCCGTGAGATGAGCGTATGTTTACTTGTAATGCCACTTTCAAGTTATGATATAGTACTCAGGATGGATTAGTTGAGTAGGCATCACGCTAGTATCGATTGTCGTGGAGGCAGAGTTTTATTTCAGACGCTAGGAGAGACAGAGTTCGAGTTCGTCCGAGGAGCAGAGCAGAGGAAGGCAATTTCTATGGGGCTTTGGTAGAATAGCAGGAGCTGCCACATCCGTTGATTACAGAGTTCTTGGATGTCTTTCCAGAGGAGTTGCCAGGGTTGCCGTCGGACAGAGATATAGAATTCTCTATAGATTTAGAGCCAGACACATAGCCGATATCTTAGCATGTCTATAGAGTAAACAACAGCGAACTGCCAGAGTTGAAGAAGTAGGTGGATGAGTTATAAGATAAGGGCATTATCCGTTCCAGTTCATCACCATGGAGTGCTCTAGTACTTTTTATACCAAAGAAGGATGGATCAGTACGTATGTGTATCGACTATATGGCACTTAATAACCTCACTATCAAGAACAAATACCCGTCGCTGTGGATTGATGACTTGTTTGACCAGTTGAGCGGAGCGAAGGTATTCTCAAAGATAGACTTGAGGTATGGGTACCACCAGGTAAAAGTGAAGACTGAAGACAGCTTTCAGGACTCGTTATGGGCAGTTCGAGTTCTTGGTGATGCCGTTTGGGTTGACCAATGCCCCGACAGTATTCATGAACCTGATGAATAAGGTATTTCATCAGTACCTGGACCAGTTTGTTGTAGTCTTCATAGATGATATTCTGATATATTCGAAGACCCCAGAGGAGCATGAGCAACACTTGAGGATTGTTCTGGAGACCCTAAGGAAGGAGAAGCTGTATGGCAAGTTATCAAAGTATAAATTCTTCCTTGATAAGGTTAAATTCCTTGGGCATGTCATTACAGGAGATATAATCTCGGTGGACCCGAAGAAGATCTCAGTAGTTGAATCGTGGTCTACCCCGAGTTCAGTAGCAGAGATCAGGAGTTTCCTTGGATTAGCAGGATACTACCGGAGGTTTGTTCAGGACTTTTCCATACTTGCAGAACCGATGACTAGGCTAACCAGGAAGGACGTGAAATTCGTCTGGACTGAGGATTGTTAGTTAGCATTTGAGAAGCTAAAGAGGAGATTGACTACAACTCCCATCTTGATACTACCATCAGGAGCAGGAGGATTTTCCATTTACAGTGATGCATCAGGAAAGGGTTTGGGTTGTGTGTTACCGCAGCAGAGAAAGGTGATTGCCTATGCTTCTAGGCAATTACGCCCGCATGAGAAAAACTACCCTACCCATGACTTGGAGTTGGAAGCAGTTATCTTTGCTCTTAAATTATAGAAATACTACTTGTATGGAGAGAGAGTGGAGATCTTCACAGACCGTAAGAGCTTAAAGTATGTGTTTACACAGAAAGAGCTCAACATAAGGTAGCGGCGATGGTTGAAACTGATAAAAGACTTCGACATATCCTTGTAGTACCATCCAGGAAAGGCCAACGTAGTTGCGGATGCTTTGAGCAGGTATCCCGTGGCTATGTGCTTGACTAAAGACAGACATTTATTGGCAGATCTTGATAGTTTGGGCATTGAGGTGTTGATTCCTGGAGTCGCAGCACAGATGTAGGGTTTCAGGTTCAGTCGGAACTGATAGACCGGGTCAAAGGCGGACAGTATGAGGATGAGTCTCTGAGGAGTATTAAAGAACAGGTTCAGTTGGGGCTGGCAGAGGACTTTATCGTTCCAGATGATGGATCATTGTGACACGGTACCAGGTTATGTATACCGAGAGGAGCATTGCGCAAGGAGATTCTTCAGAAGGCGCATCGTTCTCAATACTCTATGCATCCGGGTGCCAATAAGATGTTTAGAGACATGATAGAGCATGTATGGTGGTATGGCATGAAGCGGGAGGTAGCTAGCTTCGTGTCACGCCCCAGTCCTAAAATATCGAGGGACTAGACATGTGGCAATGGCCAACTACACATTCAAGCAGACTCATGTCCGAATCGAATACGTATAAGCTGTCTAATGTGAACTATAGTCCAAGAATCTATGAAAATATATATAAATGTCAGGTATCTAGATCTCATCCACAAGAACAGTATATGAACTAAATAGCAAACTGGAATAAATGCTGCAAGTAAAGACACTGTCGAATATCCAGCAAGAAATGATACTAAGTCGGGTGGAGACAAATCCACTACCGATAAACGAGAGAATAAAGACAAGAAAATATAACTAGAAATATGCTAGAAAGTAACTAAGTATAAACAGGGCCATCAACTGCTATCGTACCCTCGTCTGGTGTCGGTCCGTAAAGTCGCGGTACTCCTCGTCTCCTAAATCTGGAGAACAAAACCAGGTCCTCAGTGGGATGTAATAAGATACAAAAGAATACGAGCCAAAAGTATAGTAAATGAACATGCAATATAGACAAGAAAATAAACACAAGAGAAGCAACTAAGACATAAGAAATTTCTACATCTAAGACGGTGGCATGCCGATGATGCTATCAAACATGACTACAAGCAATCAGAATAACCATAACTCAATGGGAGATCACGGTCCTATAGAAAGTAGGCCAATGGGGACTCCTAATCTATAGTATGGCTCTTTCGCAGCCCAATGGGAGCTCACGAATGAGGTAGTCAAATGAACAAGTCTCTATCGCAGCACAATGGGTACTCACAATTGAGAATGCTCAAGTATAGTCAATGCCTAATAACGATCATCTAGGAACTAAAGAAATCAATCGAGTCAACTCAAGGAACGTAGAGTAAACATATACCATCACAATATGACTATGAAACAAATAGTGATCCATGAAGAAGAGCAAATAATTTACATGCACGTAAAACGAGAAAATAAGACTAGAGCAGCAGGAATAAATCAATATGAAAAAGCGCATCAAGAAACTATATACAACAAGAAAATAACAACTGAAAATGGAAGCATGCAAATACGGTACAAGAGTTGGCAAGGTATCTTGCACGACAATGTATAAATAAGTCAAGAAAATAAGTAGCAAAACTGCAGGATTTGGCAAGGTATACTTGCCTGGGGTTCGAATACCAACAATTGTCCCTGTGTTAGTGGATCCTGCAGGTACTCTTCCAAAAGCTGTAATAAACATCACCAACAGTCTCAAAAAATATCAAATAGCTAGAAACGCCAGTCCTTAAGTCCAATTTGGACACAGGGGCGGAAATGACAGTTTTTGATCAATGCGGGGTCCACATGTGGGCCGCTTTGCACCAAAAAATATGTCAGGGTCAAGGGTCTCCAAATTCCTCAAACTTAGTGTCAACAAGTCAGGAACGATGATACGAACCCAATAGAACTTTCAAAACTGGATTCAGATGAGCCGATCACAAAATCGCCCGTCAAGTGGAGCCGCGGGGCCCACGATACGCGATTTTGTCAACGCTCTCAGAATCGAACCAAACTTGGGTCACAGGACCAGCGTATTGCTACGAGTCCGATGGCACAAGTTTTGTCTCAATCTGACGTGTGTACACAAAGTTACAACGTATTCCAGAACAGGCGGATACGGGACGTTGTCGGTGGATACGCGTTGATTCCGGTATGCACGCACATCCAAATCAACTTCTGTGAAATTCTGTACGTCCGTATCAATGGTGCGCATATTTCGGTGAAGACCGCACACGACCAAGTCGTCCCGTTTGGCGGGGCGCACTCAGTTCCGGGGTGAAATGGGACATTATTTTTCCTATTTTTGGATCGCGGTTCGCGATCACCACAGGACACGACCCATCGAGCTAGTTGCACGGGCATCGAGAGGGTTACACAGTCTATGCGACACAACTGACGAAATAGAAAATAAAATAACAAGGAAAGAGAACGGGTTACCTGAACATGGCTCCATGAACCGAGGATTTCACGTGTCCGTGTGTCATCTCAACACTATGCTGTGTCGTGTCAGCCGTGTCCGAGCTGTGTCCGGCCTAGGGTTTGGGTTCGATGGCTGGAGACACGCCGGAGGGGTTCCCCGGGGTGGAGGGCTGCGGCCGAGGGCGGAGGGCGGCGCTGCTGGAAGGAAGAGACGGCGGTGCTGGAGCTGTTGTGTCTGAAGGTGGAGGACACGACGGAGGGGCTCATCGACGAGGCGGAGGAGATAGGTTGGTGGAGCTCGGGGCTGTGGGTCGGGGTCGTGGCAGAGCGGGGCGGAGGAAGGAGGCGACGGTGGGGACGTTCGGGGAGAGAAAGACGGAGGTGAGATGGTGGAGAGGGGTTGCACAGGCTGGTCGTCGGCGGCGGGAAGTGGCGGCGCTGCGGGTTAGGGTTCCGGCGTAGAGGCGGAGGAGAGAGGGTTATATATAGGGCTAGGGCAAGAGGGACGGGGTTAGGTTTAGGGTTCCGGGGTTGAGGGAGGAGAGTGGGCCGGGCGAGGCGGAGGCGAGGGGGTCGTGGGCCGGCAGCGCGGGTGGCCAAAAAAAGTGGGGCGCGGGGCGTGCGGGTGAGCGGGTGAGCGGGTCGGGTCAGTTGGGCTGGGTAGGACCCGACCCATTAGGGTCTAGGGGCGGTCTGGCTTGGTTGGACCGGGTTCAGCCCGGTTCAAACCGGTTTGAGCCCGGTTCAACCCGGTTTGTTTGGGTTTAATTAAAAATAGGGTTTTTATAGTTTTAAACATGTTTTCGGAATCCAATAAATTCACAAAAAATTATCCTATGTCCAGTTTTCCATTTTACACCATAAAATATTATTTTCATAATATTTTAGTATTAATTAACATTATTTAAAAAATCCTTTAATCACAAAATACCCTAGTTTTAATTCCAGAAAATATAGACTATTAAGAGAAAATGTTTTAAAATATTCTAAAAAATCCGGGTTATGACAATTTACCCAACTTATAAAAAATTCGTCCTCGAAATTAAAATTAAGCCATGGTAGAAGTCAAAGATGGTCTAAGATTTGTATTGGTTAAAATGCAAGGCTAGGTTTAACAGAGTGGGCGATGTTGCACATTGCATAATCCAAAAATCATGGGAAAATCCACATGAGCGAAAAATAGGTTTCTTTCGGTGTCTTGTCAATGATGTGGACACCTAAATGCTCTTTTGCATAAAAGTGCCCAACTATTGAAATGTTGTACAAGGATGGAAATTGGGTGATGGACACATCTAGGATAAGGGTGTGGAATTTGTAGGAAGGCAGTGATTAGTGAAGTGCTCCAATTATCGGAGCAATGGTAAGGTGCGCTAAGTGATACCATATTGTAAAACTAAATAAAAATACCGTGTTCTATTTCTAAGTGGATTCGAGCTAGCCTCAGTCTCACTATCTAAGCCAAGTAGGTCTAATTCTTAGGTGAGGGGGTTTCACAATCCAGCCAACTTAAAATAATGTCGTCCTCAAAATAAAAATAAGACATAATTTATTGATCCTTCATGTACATAAGGCAAGTCAATTACAATCTTCTTGCGATAATTAAAATCCTAATAATATCCATCGAAATCACTTCAAGGTTGAGATGACCACTGTTCCAATCAAAATTCAACCTATAGTTATTTCTTCTTACTTTATCAAATTATCCACATCCAAATTTAAATTAAATCCATATAACAACTTCAAGATTTAAATACGCATGTAAAGTTTACTTCACGATCTTCCACTATCATAATCTCCTCTAAAAGTAATTTGAGTCCAATATTATTCCTATTTTCACTTATAATTTTTTGTATGTTTCAACTTTTTAAATTCCATTCGTATCCTCAATAGGTCAAATAGGTAGTCCAACCATCAAATTTTTTATTCTTAATTCAAATCATCAAATAGAAAAATAATTTAAATGCAGTCCACCAATGTTCAAGTCTGAAATTCTATATTTATCCTCTAAATTCAAATTGATGATTTTAACTTCATTAATCAAAAAGTTAAATCATGTACTTAAGGTATAAATATTGGGTCCTCAATATCAAGATTTTGAAATTCATTAATCCTCATCATCTTAGTCATTCTTCTAAAATTCTCAAAATTAAAATGGCTTGAACCTCTCCCAATTTAATCTTACTCGATCACAATCTAAAAGAAATTCCTCTCGAGTTGACAATGCACTGCTACCCAACCTAGAATTTACCCATCTATCACATAAGGCTATATACCTTGAGAAAATATTCCTTAATTTATTTACTCATGTCATTCAATCCTCGAAACTTCAACGCCGATCATATTACATATGATATATCCTTAATTATGAAAGAATAATCCTCAAGTATGTGATCGGCCTATGGGGTATATCTAGTACTCTCTGTGTATCAAACTTTATACCCATCACGAGGTTTCATCTTTCCGAAGTAAGGGAAGATGAAGATCAATAATAAAGAGTTCAAGGGAGGGATAATAGAATAGAAGTGTCGGGATCAAGGCGTTTAAAGAATTCAAATAGGAATTGTCAAAGCAGTTGTGGATTGAAATCCTATTTTGGTAATTCCTATTCACATGCTCGTATTAATACAGTTATGTAACCGATACGATATGCTCAGACATGTCTAGGGCAAGTATATTTGTCTACTAATCACTACATATCTCAATCCACGTAAAGTATTATTACGAAGGGCGAATCAAGCGCACTATGGTTGATCAGACCGTAATACACTGATTCTGAAATGTATTATTGTGGGCCTCCCCAATAATACATTTGTCATGAACAAGCTCGATAAAGAATAGCTTGCAAAACTAGGCTATAAAATAGTAGCATAAGTCAAGGTAGTATATGAAATATAAGTACGCTAGATGATGATGAAAGAAGGTACAAATTATTCAAGTTCACAAAAACAAAAACAAACTAAGCAACAATAATAAAAGACTCTACAATCTCTACAGTTATCATACAACTTCCTTGTCTAAGTCGCTAGTCGACCAAATAGGGGCAAGGACCTCTAAATTCTATTGTCTGAATAAATACTGTCATCTTTTGCTAGTATGCGATTAATGCCATTCAGTTATACCTCTTCGAGGTGGGGGTACAAATTACGTGATTTAACACTAAGGGATAATCATAGCACCAAGCACAAAATTTTCAAATCCAAGACTACAGCTATAATCCTAGCAAACTATGGGTCCTTAACAAGGAATAAAATTACTTGGCCTACTATCAAAAGTGTCAGGTGGCACGAATTGAAAGACGGAGGAAAGAAGAACATATTTTAGTCATTGCGCATCAGCGAACGTTAAGGTCGCAGATGGACAACATATGAAATTAAAATATGGGGCTCTAGATAATATCATGGTTTCCTAAGGTGAAGGTGGCGAGCAATTCTCCGTGTTTGAGGTATGATCTCATGGGGAATGTCATACTCGTTGCTCTGGGCTTCCTGAGGTGCCGTCTGCTAATATCATGACACAAACACATATCCTAACACTATCTTACTATGCTCATTAGGTTCAGTTCTAACATTCGATCTCGGATTTCTATTGATTCCTCAAGACTGGGGTCAAACACTAGGGTCAAATCTCTAACTAGCTCTTAGCAGTGCCTATACTACTCTTAGGTCATTCATGACTATAACAAGAAATAATGGTAAATTATTCCATAGGTGAGGGACGCTAGGGTTCGTTAAGCGTTCTACTTAGGGGTGTGTCAATATTCTAGCTGTACTCTTAATAGGAAGGTTACCCTACTTATCATTCTATCAACAGGGACTTCTATATTCTAGGAGAAGGCTACATTCAAGGAACTAATGAGAAGGCACATGAATCAAGCAGGATGCAATTTTTTTTCAACGGAATGGATTGGAAGGAGGATGAGTCATAGTCAGTTGTGGATGAGATCCTAAAACTTATCCTATTCTTGTTGCAGGCTTGCTCGGTCCCTAAGTTGAAACTGAATAATTTAGTCGTAGACCAGCATGGGGGACCACAAAAACCATATCACGCCCCAGTCCCAAAATATCGAAGGACTAGACACGTGGCAATAGCCAGCTACGCATTCAAGCAAACTTATATCCGACTCGAATACGTATAAGCTGTCAAATGTGAACTATAGTCCAAGAATCTACAAAAATACATATAAATGTCAGGTATCTAGATCTCATCCACAAGAACAGTATATGAACTAAATAGCAAACTGGAATAAATGCTATAAGTAAAGACACTGTCAAATATCCAGCAAGAAATGATACTAAGTCGGGTGGAGACAAATCCACTACCGATAAACGAGAGAATAAAGACAAGAAAATATAACTAGAAACATGCTAAAAAGTAACTAAGTATAAGCAGGGCCATCAACTGCTATCGTACCCTCGTCTGGTGTCGGCCCGTAATGTCGCGGTACTCCTCGTCTCCTAAATCTAGAGAACAAAACCAGGTCCTCAGTAGGATGTAACAAGATACAAAAGAATACAAGCCAAAAGTACAGTAAATAAAAATGCAAGATAGACAAGAAAATAAACACAAGAGAAGCAACTAAGACACAAGAAATTTCTATATCTAAGATGTAATGCCCCGTTCCCCCTATTCGGGGAGCGCGGCCAAGAAACACTTAAGACCGTCAGAACGGGACAGATTGAATCAAGATCCTTTCCTCGTTATGGATTGGTTTCTTCGGAATCAGGTCCTATATTCAACGGATCGTGCCTCAAGGATGGACTCGGCGGCAGAGTCGAGAGGGGCCTTTCCGTTGCGTTGGTTTCTTGCCCGTTTTTGTGCCGCTTGGTTGCCTTTTGTTGGTTTTATGACTTGCGTTTTCTTGAACGGTTTTGATGGATTTCATTGTTTTCGTTCTTAGGATCTCGCAATTTCATATCAAACCTCAGAGACCGAAGCAGGGGATATTGATCATCTGTTGATGCGTGCAGGTGATCGGGTAGACGACGCTCGTGCGGAGTCCTAAAGTTCTTCCTTTCTCTCCTACTTTCCTAACTTATGAGTAGCTTTATTTTGATTAGCTCCCTTCTTCCAAGTCTGCATTCTAAATAGATCGACTCATTGTTCATCCTGATCAAATGATACTAAAACACATATGACTGAGTCAAAATAGAAAAGAAGTAGGCTTGAAACACCAATAATGCTTGTCACATGGAAATTATTCTGAACGATCACACTATAACGTGCATGCCCGTCATATATCATAACCATTTCTATGTTAAGTTATAGTTAGATTCATTTATCTATAACTATTCATGGTATGGTGCAAAATAGGAAGGAAAATGTGATCCTTACACAAGTAGCATAGACTATGGAAAACTACACTATGTTCACTTGCTTGTATTTGCTTGGATATGCGTTTCATATGATAACTTAGTTGGTTGCGGTGGTATGGGTTTGGACAACTTGTATACAAGGGATATCGTTCTACGAACGGTCGCCGGGGCACCGGGACCGCTTTGCCCCGGGTAGAACAATTTGCTAGTGTAGTCCTAGCATTTGGATGGGTCCGTGCGTCCGCTAAGGGCTAGCTACCCGAGGCGGAATGGCAGCCAACCCATCCCAAGTCCAACCAAGTTATTGTTATGTATATTTAAACTGTGCAGACTAACTATGTCTTCGTGGCAGGGAAGGTCATGGTAAGTTTTGTACAGGTGGCTCAGACGGTACAGGTAAAGTCACCGAGCGGTGGCATATTTGGTTATGTTATTTTACTCTATCTTATGCGAAGAATTTATCTAAGCCAAGGTAGATAGATTACATGAAAATAAATATTGTATGCTCATATGAACTCGTTGTAGATTTTGGGTTAAGTTGGGTTAGCTCGCCCTCACCGGTACTTTTCGAAGTACTGACCCTCGTTGCAGCAGGTTCCCCGAGCCAAGGCGACGCGGTGAGGAGCTGAAGCTTTCTCCAACCCCCTTCCCGAATCAAGACGCTTTCGTGACGTGACTTTTGGTAGCTCCAGTACATAAGAAGCAAGGAGCTCGCTCTCACTTTTGGGAAGCCACAAGACGATGGTGTTGACTCACACCCAAGGTGTTTTGTGTTTTGAATTCTAGTAAAGGACGTAATATATGGAACGGCAATCTCATTTTGTATCCAAGTTGTAAGCCTGTGTGGCATCCTTATCGTGTTGGGTCAAGAGTCTGTAAACAGATGTTTATTATCAATAAAGAGAAAACTTTTCTATGCCTCAATGTGTGTTATCTTATTTGCGTACTATGTTGTATATGTTCTAAAGATTATCATTATGCCTAGGCCTTGTGCACGCACGCCCTACGTGTGCACGATATCACGCCCGGGGGACGATTATTAATTAGGCGAAATTGGGGCATGACATAGTGGTATCAGAGCATAGCTTCAGATCCTTTGATCTCGAGTCAGAAAGTTTTCCTAAGATGACCCTGTCCCGTTCGAGTAAACTCTTGAAATCGATTGGTGCAAAATGAGATGCGTTCCATATAGTGAGTCCATAATATACTTTGAGACTGATACAAGTTACTTTTCTTTGAAGGAACGGCCTCTGAGTCGGGTGCACAGGCGCAAATGGTGGCGCAAGTACAAGGCAGTGGTTCTAGCACGTCAGGCAGCTCAGGAAGTCCGGCTGCCGCACCCTCTGTTGATCCGTTCGAACGAATGATGCGTATAATGGAAACGCAACAGAGGCAAGCCGAACTACGACAGAATCAATTCGAATCTCGAATAGAAGCACAATTTCTGGCACAACGGACTCAGGCCGAAATGCAGCAGAAGCAAATGGATACCTTGCAAACGATTGTGACGACGCTAGCCGCCAGCAATTATTCTGCATCTGCGGTCGCCGTGGCAGCGCCAGTTGTAGCTGATATTTCGGGACCGCAGGGCTCTCCGGAACCTCCACTTTCAGATGATAAGGGGTCCATCCTGCAGATATCAGAATTTAAGAAAATGTGCCATACTACCTTTAACGGTACCGAAGACCCTTCCGTGGCGTTGGACTGGCTGGTCGAGTTAGAAGACCACTTTGAAGTGCTCCGTATGGACGAAATCAGGAGAGTCGCTTCTGCCCAACTTCAGCTCCGTTTAAACGCACATGATTGGTAGGATGTACACAAACAAGCTTTATTGAGTGAAGGGGGCACAACGATTATCTCTTGGTCAGTGTTCCGTAAGGCCTTCGAAGAGGAGTATCTTCCACCCGCCGTCCGCCGCGAGAAGGAAGACAAGTTTACCCATCTACAGCAGGGGGACATGTCCGTACGGCAATACGCTTCAGAATTCAACAGACATGCTAAGTTTGCTAAGTCTCATATTAGTGATGCGGAGACACGTGCACGAAGATTTGAGATAGGACTACGACCTTCAATTCGTGCTCACGTCGTCGTCTCGCAATACCGCACCATGCGTGAGTCCTTAAACCATGCCCTCTCCCTTGAATCGCAGTACCCACCAGTTCGCACCGACGCTGTACAAAATTCCAATCACAAGCGTCCTAGCAATACAGGGGGTAACAATGCGCATAAGCGCTCCAATAACGGCGGTAACAAGGGTGCAAATCAGGGTAAGGGTGGCGAGCTTGTTTGTCACCGATGTAATCGTACTGGACACATCGCTCGAAACTGTCGAGTATTCAACGGATCGTGCTTTAAGTGCGGTCGTCAGGGGCATATGGCAGCGAACTGTCGGGCAGGTGGACCTAACCAACAAAAACAACAAAACCGTGCTCCTCAGGACCAGGGGCAAGTACCTTGAGCGAATCAGACGACACAGCAGAATGCTCAAGGTCGGGTCTATGCTCTGACTCCGGATGAGGCACTCGCATCAAACACGACGGTGTCAGGTATATTACTCTTTAATGATGTACCTGCTCGAGTGTTGTTTGATTCTGGTACAACACATAGTTTTGTGTCAACAAACTTTGCTAGAGAACATAATTTCATTCAAACCCCGTTAGGCCTAAGGCTTAGCGTCAGTACACCGTCAGGCACGAGTTTGCCTGCAGTTTCAGTTTGTCGTGACGGCTATATTTGTATTGGAGGAAGGAAATTGTCACTTGATGCGATAGTTCTGGACATAGGGGACTACGACATCATTCTGGGAATGGACTGGCTTGGCGCTTGTTCTGCTACTATCGATTGTGCGGAGAAGAAAGTCGTGTTCCGTCTTCCTGGCGAGACCGAATTTTGCTATTCGTACAGTCCACAGTCAGAAGCGTCGAATGCATGCATGGTGATATCAGCGATGTCTGCTCGACGGATGATTCACTCCAGCTGCGTAGGGTACTTGGCTTCCCTTCGAGACACTCGGCTAGATTGCGCAAACGTTGAGTCCATTCCTGTTGTGGCAGATTTTCCTGATGTGTTCCCCGACGAGTTGCCCGGTATGCCGCCCGATCGAGAGACAGAATTCACCATCGACACATTTCCAGGAACCCAACCTATTTCCAAACCTCCGTATCGAATGGCTCCGGCAGAACTAAAAGAGTTGAAAATCCAGCTACAAGAATTGCTTGATCGTGGGTATATCCGGCCTAGTGTGTCTCCG
Source organism: Iris macrosiphon (assembly GCA_036927795.1). Taxonomy (NCBI): domain Eukaryota; kingdom Viridiplantae; phylum Streptophyta; class Magnoliopsida; order Asparagales; family Iridaceae; genus Iris; species Iris macrosiphon. Next base: position 127,999,991 of record JAYESA010000010.1, on the reverse strand, counting down.
TGGGGGGCACCGGTACTGTTCGTTAAGAAAAAGGATGGCTCGATGCGACTCTGCATCGACTATCGAGAATTAAACAAGGCAACGGTAAGAAACAAATACCCCCTTCCCAAGATAGATGATCTCTTTGATCAGTTGCAAGCAGCGACCGTGTTCTCGAAAATCGATCTCCGTTCGGGTTACCATCAGCTGAAAATTAAGCCGGACGATGTGCCGAAGTCAGCCTTTCGCACACGCTACGGCCATTATGAGTTTTTAGTAATGCCGTTCGGTTTGACGAATGCCCCTGCTGCCTTTATGAGTTTGATGAACCAAGTGTTCCGGCCGTACCTCGATTGATTTGTAGTAGTGTTCATCGATGATATCTTGGTGTATTCGAAGGATGGAGCGGAGCACACAGAGCACTTACGGACCGTGCTACAAACCCTTCGAGACAACAAGTTGTATGCGAAGCTGAGTAAGTGCAAATTTTGGCTAAGCAGTGTATCGTTCCTAGGGCATATCATTTCTGTGGGAGGTATTTCAGTTGACCCGAAGAAGGTAGAAGCCATTGTCGAGTGGAAACGACCTGCATCCGTTAGTGAAATTCGAAGCTTTCTCGGGTTAGCGGGCTACTACAGACGGTTCGTAAAGGATTTTTCTAAACTTGCCTCGCCTCTGACTCGCCTCACACAGAAGGGAGTCATGTTTGAGTGGTCCGCCGACTGCGAAGCATCGTTTGCTGAGTTAAAGCAGCGTCTCACTTCTGCCCAGTTACTTGCACTGCCGGACGAGACTTCGGGATTCCAAATCTTCAGTGACGCTTCAGGGCAGGGCTTAGGGTGTGTACTTATGCAACGAGACAGAGTGATAGCCTATGCATCCAGACAGCTGAGAAAGTATGAGAAGAATTATCCCACGCACGATCTGGAACTGGCAGCAATTGTGTTCGGGTTGAAATTATGGCGGCACTACCTTTATGGAGTGCCTTGCCGAATCTATACCGATCACAAAAGTTTAAAATACTTATTCACCCAAGCAGATCTGAACCTTCGACAGCGACGCTGGCTAGAATTGATAAAAGATTACGATTTGACGATTGACTACACTCCGGGCAAGGGAAATGTGGTAGCGGATGCGTTGAGTCTGGTCTTTGCGGGATCTCTGTCCGTCGATCGCAGGTTATAAAGTGACTTAGAAGAAATAGGCATCGAACTCAGAATTCGTTATCGTGGCACGCGGGTTGTTCAGATGCAATTTGTACCCAATCTGATAGAGAGAGTCACATCTACTCAAAGAGACGATCCATTCCTCCGGAAAATGCGAGAGCAGGTCCAAGCGGGGAAGGCGAAAGACTTTGCAGTGGATGAGAATGGGGCGTTGCAAGTGAAAGGAAGGCTATGCGTCCCCAATGATTCAGAACTCAGAAAGGAAATCCTCACGGAAGCACATTACGTGGCCTATACTATCCATCCCGGGAGTACAAAAATATATAAGAACCTTCGCACTGTCTTCTGGTGGCACGGCATGAAGAAAGATGTAGCACTCTTTGTGTCGCAATGCATAACCTGTCAGAGGGTGAAAGCAGAGCATCAGAGGCCAGGCAGAGAAATGCAAAATCTTGCTATCCCAGAATGGAAGTGGGAGCACATCAGCATGGACTTTATTGTTGGTCTGCCAAGGACGCAACGGGAAACGACGCAATCTGGGTCATCGTCAACCGGTTAACCAAGTCTGCACACTTTATTGCCATTAAAAGTACTTGGGGCACCGATCGCCTTGCCCAGACCTACCTTGACGAGATAGTCCGGCTGCACGGAGTGCCAGTTTCCATAGTATCAGATCGGGACGGACGATTCGTCTCACGTTTCTAGGAAAGCCTTCAGTCGTCGATGGGGACCAAGTTGAAATTCAGCTCAGCCTACCATCCTCAAATCGATGGCCAGACCGAACGGGTGAATCAGGTACTAGAAGATATGCTGCGCCTCTGCGTAATCGATTCCAAGTCAAGTTGGGACGTCATCCTGTCGCTAGCCGAATTTGCTTACAACAACAGTTATCAGTCTAGCATCCAGATGGCTCCATATGAGGTGCTGTATGGGCGGAAGTGTAGGTCACCGATCTGCTGGGATTAAGTTGGGGAGCGGCAAATCCTTGGGCCGGAACTGGTTGAACAAACAGTACAAAAGGTTCGGCTGATTCGAGAACGGTTAAAAGTAGCACAAAGTAGGCAAAAGAGCTATGCCGATGTTCGTCGTCTCCCTCTTGAATTCCAAGTAGGGGACCATGTATTCCTAAAAGTCTCTCCCATGCGTGGTGTGACAAGATTCTGGATAAAAGGGAAGTTAAGTCCAAGATTTGTTGGCCCGTTCAAAATTCTCAAACGAGTCACTTCAGTTGCTTATCAAATTGCTTTGCCGCCAGCCCTATCAGATGTGCACGATATTTTTCATGTGTCGCAGCTAAGAAAGTATGTGCACGATCCGAACCATGTGGTAGACTTGGGTCAGTTAGATCTGCAGGCGGACTTGTCTTACGCCGAAGAACCCGTGCAGATCCTTGAACGTAAGGAGAAGCAGTTACGGAATCGGGCTGTATCGTTAGTGCGCGTTCTGTGGCGGAACCACGCGGTCGAAGAATCGACGTGGGAAATCGAATCTGAGATGAGGGAAAGGTTTCCCTCATTATTCCTTAGCGGTAGGTTCTATTCCTAAGTTTCGGGACGAAACATTCTTTTGGATGGTTATGATGTAATGCCCCGTTCTCCCTATTCGGGGAGCGCGGCCAAAAAACACTTAAGACCGTCCGAACGGGACAGATTGAATCAAGATCCTTTCCTCGTTATGGATTGGTTTCTTCGGAATCAGGTCCCATATTCAACGGATCGTGCCTCAAGGATGGACTCGGCGGCAGAGTTGGGAGGGGCCTTTCCGTTGCGTTGGTTTCTTGCCCGTTTTTGTGCCGCTTGGTTGCCTTTTGTTGGTTTTATGACTTGCGTTTTCTTGAACAGTTTTGATAGATTTCATTGTTTTCGTTCTTAGGATCTCACAATTTCATATCGAACCTCGAAGACCGAAGCAGGAGATATTGATCATCTGTTGGTGCGTGCAGGTAATCGGGTAGACGACGCTCGTGCGGAGTCTTAAAGTTCTTCCTTTCTCTCCTACTTTTCTAACTTGTGAGTGGCTTTATTTCGATTAGCTCCCTTCTTCCAAGTCTGCATTCTAAATAGATCGACTCATTGTTCATCCCGATCAAATGATACTAAAACACATATGACTGAGTCAAAATAGAAAAGAAGTAGGCTTGAAACACCAATAATGCTTGTCACATGGAAATTGTTCTGAACGATCACACTATAACGTGCATGCCCATCATATATCATAACCATTTCTATGTTAAGTTGTAGTTAGATTCATTTATCTATAACTATTTATGGTATGGTGCAAAATGGGAAGGAAAATATGATCCTTACACAAGTAGCATAGACTATGGAAAACTATACTATGTTCACTTGCTTGTATTTGCTTGGATATGTGTTTCATATGATAACTTAGTTGGTTGCGGTGGTATGGTTTTGGACAACTTGTATACAAGGGATATCGTTCTACGAACGGTCGCCGGGGCACCGGGACCGCTTTGCCCCGGGTAGAACAATTTGCTAGTGTAGTCCTAGCATTTGGATGGGTCCGTGCGTCCGCTAAGGGCTAGCTACCTGAGGCAGAATGGCAGCCGACCCATCCCAAGTCCAACCAAGTGATTGTTATGTATATTTAAACTGTGCAGACTAACTATATCTTCGTGGCAGGGAAGGTCATGGTAAGTTTTGTACAGGTGGCTCAGACGGTACAGGTAAAGTCACCGAGCGGTGGCATATTTGGTTATGTTATTTTACTCTATCTTATGCGAAGAATTTATCTAAGCCAAGGTAGATAGATCACATAAAAATAAATGTTGCATGCTCATATGAACTAGTTGTAGATTTTGGGTTAAGTTTGGTTAGCTCGCCCTCACCGGTACTTTTTGAAGTACTGACTCTCGTTGCAGCAGGTTCCCCGAGCCAAGGCGACGCGGCGAGGAGCTGAAGCTTTCTCCAACCCCCTTCCCGAATCAAGACGCTTTCGTGACATGACTTTTGGTAGCTCCAGTACATAAGAAGCAAGGAGCTCGCTCTCACTTTTGGGAAGCCACAAGACGATGGTGTTGACTCGCACCCAAGGTGTTTTGTGTTTTGAATTCTAGTAAAGGACGTAATATATGGAACGGCTATCTCATTTTGTATCCAAGTTGTAAGCCTGTGTGGCATCCTTATCGTTTTGGGTCAAGAGTCTGTAAACAGATGTTTATTATCAATAAAGAGAAAACTTTTCTATGCCTCAATGTGTGTTATCTTATTTGCGTACTCTGTTGCATATGTTCTAAAGATCATCATTATGCCTAGGCCTTGTGCACGCGCGCCCTACGCTTGTACGGCATCACGCCCAGGGGACGATTATCGATTGGGCGAAATCGGGGCGTGACATAAGACGGCGGCATGCCGATGATGCTATCAAACATGACTACAAGCAATCGGAATAACCGCAACTCAATGGAAGATCACGGTCCTATAGAAAGTAGGCCAATGGGAACTCCCAATCTATAGTATGGCTCTTTTGCAGCCCAATGGGAGCTCACGAATGAGGTAGTCAAATGAACAAGTCTCTATCGCAGCACAATGGGTACTCACAATCGAGAATGCTCAAGTATAGTCAATGCCTAATAACGATCATCTAGGAACTAAAGAAATCAATTGAGTCAACTCAAGGAACGTAGAGTAAACATATACCATCACAATATGACTATGAAACAAATAGTGATCCATGAAGAAGAGCAAATAATGTACATGTACGTAAAACGAGAAAATAAGACTAGAGCAGCAGGAATAAATCAATATGAAAAAGCGCATCAAGAAACTATATACGACAAGAAAATAACAACTGAAAATGGAAGCATGCAAATAAGGTGCAAGAATTGGCAAGGTATCTTACACGATAATGTATAAATAAGTCAAGGAAATAAGTAGCAAAACTGCAGGATTTGGCAAGGTATACTTGCCTAGGGTTCGAATACCAACAATTGTCCCTGTGTCAGTGGATCCTGCAGGTACACTTCCAAAAGCTATAATAAATATCACCAAAAGTCTCAGAAAATATCAAATAGCTACAAATGCCTGTCCTTAAGTCCAAATTGGACACAGGGGCGAAAATGACAGTTTCTGATCACAGCGTGGTCCACATGTGGGCCGCTTTGCACCGAAAAATGTGTCAGGGTCAAGGGTCTCCAAATTCCTCAAACTTAGTATCAACAAGTCAGAAACAATGATACGAATCCAACGGAACTTCCAAAACTGGATTTCGATGAGCCGATCACAAAATCGCCCGTCAAGTGGAGTCGCGGGGCCCACAATACGCGATTTTGTCAACGCTCTCAGAATCGAACCAAACTTGGGTCACTGGACCAGTGTATTACTACGAGTCCGATGGCACAAGTTTTGTGTCGATCCGACGTGTGTACACAAAGTTACAACATATTCCAGGACAAGAGGATACGAGGCGTTGTCGGCGGATACGTGTTGATTCCGGTGTGCACGCACATCCAAATCAACTTTTGCGAAATCCCGCACGTCCGTATCAACGGCGCACACATTTCGATAAAGATCGCACATGACCAAGTCATCCTGTTTGGTGGGGCGCATTCAGTTCCGGGGTAAAATGGGGCATTGTTTTTCCTATTTTTGGATCGCGGTTCGCGATCACCACAGGACGCGACGCACCAAGCGGTTTGTACGGGCATCGAGAGGGTTACACAGTCTACGCGACACAACTGACGGAATAGAAAACAGAATAACGAGGAGAGAGAACGGGTTACCTGAACAGGGCTCCGTGAATCGAGGATTTCACGTGTCCGCGTATCGTCTCGACACTGTGCTGTGTCGTGTCAGCCGTGTCCGGGCTGTGTCCGGCCTAGGGTTTGGGTTCGATGGTCGGAGACACGTCGAAGGGGCTCGCTGGGGTGGAGGGCTGTGGCCGAGGGAGGTGGGCGGCGCTGCTGGGAGGAAGAGACGGCGGCGTTGGAGCTGCTGTGTCTGAAGGTGGAGGACACGACGGAGGGGCTCATCGACGAGGCGGAGGAGATGGGTTGGTGGAGCTCGGGGCTGTGGGTCAGGGTCGTGGCAGAGCGGGGCGGAGGAAGGAGGCGACGGTGGGGACGTTCGAGGAGAGAGAGACGGAGGCGAGACGGTGGAGAGGGGTTGCACAGGAGGCTCGTCGGCGGCGGGGAGTGGCGACGCTGCGGGTTAGGGTTCCGGCGTCGAGGCGGAGGAGAGAGGGTTATATATAGGGATAGGGCGAGAGGGACGGGGTTAGGTTTAGGGTTCCGGGGTTGAGGGAGGAGAGTGGACCGGGCGAGGCGGAGGCGAGGGGGTCGTGGGCCGGCAGCGCGGGCGGCCGGAAAATGCGGGGCACGGGGCGTGCGGGTGAGCGGGTGAGCGGGTCGGGCTGGGTCGGGTTGGGTAGGGTAGGACTCTACCCGTTAGGGTCTAGGGGCGGTCCGGCTCGGTTGGACCGGGTTCAGCCCGGTTCAAACCGGTTTGAGCCCAGTTCAACCCGGTTTGTTTGGATTTAATTAAAAATAGGGCTTTTATGGTTTTAAACATGTTTTCGGAATCCAATAAATTCACAGTTCCAGTTTTCCATTTTACACCATAAAATATTATTTCCATAATATTTTAGTATTAATTACCATTATTTAAAAAATCCTTTAATCACAAAATACCCTAGTTTTAATTCCAGAAAATACAGACTATTAAGAGAAAATGTTTTAAAATATTCTGAAAAATTCGGGTTATGACACTTCGTATCCAGATGCTTAGTTTGCCAGCAGGTCAAGGTGGAGAGATAGAGGCCAGGAGGATTGCTTCAGCCCTTTCCCATTCCGGAGTGGAAATAGGAGCATATGACCATAGATTTTGTATCAGGACTTCCGCGTTCTCCAGGAGGCAAAGATGCAATTTGGGTCATCGTGGACAGGTTGACCAAATCAGCCTACTTTCTGCCATTTAAAGTGAGTACATCTACGGAGAGACTTGCGGATATGTATGTGCGCCAGATTGTCAGATTGTATGGTGTTCCAGTGAGCATAGTCTCGGATCGGGATAGTCGCTTCATATCCCACTTCTGAAGGAGTTTGTAGGCTAGCTTAGGCACTCAACTTAAGTTCAGTATTGCATATCACCCTCAGACTGATGGACAATCGAAGAGGACTATGCATACTCTCGAGGATATGCTATGCACCTATTTTTGGATCTTGGAGGTTCTTGGGAGGATCACCTTCACTTGGTAGAGTTTTCATACAACAACAACTACCAAGCCAACATCGAGATGTCACCATTTGAGGTATTGTATGGACGGAGATGTCGTACTCTGTTATCCTGGGATGATGTTGGTGACAGAGATTTATTGGGACCAGAGATGGTAGTGGATGTAGCCGAGAAGGTAAAGCTTATCAGGGACAGACTTCGAGTGGCGCAGGACAAGTAGTGGCATTGGGCCGATAGCCACCAGAGACCTTTGGAGTTTGAGGTGTAGCTTTCGTTTAGTTTTTCTTGTGTTTGATTGTTGTTTGTTAGAGTGCTAAGGTTTTGTTTTGTGCTAGGTTGGCGGTCTATTTTTTTGAGGATTTCTCCGACACGTGGCACGATTCATTTCGGTAGAGGCGGCAAGCTTAGTCCATGATTCATCGGACCATTCAGTATTCTTGAGAGGGTCGGTGTAGTTGCATACAAACTAGACTTACCACCTGTATTGGAGGGAGTACATAAAGTGTTTTACGTATCGCAGGTGAGATGGTACATGGCAGATCCCAGTTATGTGTTGGATCACTCGGAGATAGAGGTGGGCCCTACTCTTAGCTATCCAGAGCAGCTAGTAGAGATTCTAGATCAGAGAGAGAAGGTGTTGAGGAACCAGAAGATTCCTTTGGTGTGCATCGTATGGAGGCATCACTTGCCAGGAGAGAGTACCTGGAAGCGAGAGTCCGAGATGCGCGAGTGATATCCATATATGTTCGAGCCGTGAGGTATAATTCTTTCTTGCATTGTATTATTTGCTTTTGGTAGTTAGTTTCTTCCTTAATTTTGAGGACAAAATTTTTCTAAGGTGGGTAGGATTGTCACCCTCATATTTTTCACTCAAGGGTAGTTTGGTAATTGACAAGGGTATTTTAATTTTAGGATTGTTTATATTTAAATATTTGTGCATGCATAATTATTTAATCATTGTATTATTTTCTGATTGCTAGTTGTAGATTTATTTTAGACTTGTATAGTGGAACTTATTTTATTAGATGCATGAACCAACATTTTAGATGAGTTTAGTTTGAGCCCATGAATTAGGCCCATGGATTAGGAGGTTGGATTAATTAGTGAAACCATTAGACTAGAACCTTCCCTCCCTAATTAATTTCTTCATGAGAGGCCCTAATGGGTAATTGAGATATTTTACATTGCTTGGAGAGGGGTTATATGGCCGGCCATGCTTGGAGGAGAGAAACCATTTTATTTCACCAATTTTCCAATTCTTTAGATCTAAAATTTTCCTCTTTCAATTTTCTTTATTCCCTCATCATTACTCCACCAATTCTTCATAATTTTCTTCTTAAATTCTTTATTGAGACTTCTACATCAAGGATCTACAAGAAGGAAGCAAGGAGCAAGGAGGAGGAGGCCAAGATCTACAAGGAGAGGAACTACTTTGCATTTGGGGACTTTTCATTAGGGATCCATCTTCCAATAGGTATATTTCAGTTTTTCTCCTTCTAATAGACTCTAGATCTGAGTTTTAACCATGAGAAACTAACCCACATGCATAGGCTACCCATAGAAATTAGTTTTAGGTTCATCGGAGACCTACGGTTGAAGTTATGTACATTTTGGTGCCAATTTTGGGGAAATTTTGAGATTGACACATGTAGTGGTTGTCATTGGGTCTAATAGATCTAAATGACATATGATTACTTGTTTGTGACTAGTGTCGTATCCATAATTGGGTACATGTATGCCGAATCTCGTCAATTTGACGAAACAGGTTGATTTTAGGGGTTTTCCTCTGACACTGGGCCTTGTGCATATCACATTGTGACACAGACACGTAGTTAATCTAATTACTATATGTATTTAATTACTATATGTATTGATCATAATTAGTGTATTAGACTTGCTCGTGTCCTTCGGGATACGTTTTGTTGTGTGTTGGAGCCGTATCGCAAGCGTATCATAGAGTTAGTGCGATACTGGTGCGGTGCACTCCACGTGTTTGATGTTTTGTCCTCTTTCCTATACGTACTTGTGTATTTATATATGTATGTTATATTATATGGTGCATATTTATATATATATATAAGTATGATATATGGTATTGTATATATATCTGCTATATAGAGTATATATAATAGTGTATAGAGTAGTGTATGTTTATAAGTATATAAATATATATGTGTGTGTTGGTTTATATATATGTGTTTATATATATATATATATATATATATATATATATATATATATATATATATACACACGTGTGTGTGTTTGTGAGTGGTGTGTTGGTAGTTTGTGTTGTATGGTGAGAGTGTTGGTGTGTGAGGAGAAGCTACCCGAGCTTAGACTGAGCAGCACTGAGCACTCAGTGCTCAGCCAATAGGGAACTCGAGCACATACAACAGGTGACACAGCATGGAGGAGGCTCCTGCAGTTCAGTGTAACTGAGGAACGGGCACTCAGCTGAAGGGAAGTGCATCAGCTACAACACTAGAAGCTCGAGCAATGGACAACTCAGGTTGGCTGCATTTCAGTGCAGCTCGTGCATCAGGATATGCACAACAGGTATCAACAGGGTGGCTCGATAATTCAGTGAGAGAGGGAGCAGCAAAGGCTCGGGCACCAACAGTCGTGCACTGTGCAGTATCTACACAGTACAGGATATGCACAACAACTTTGTATCAGTATCTGCATTCTGTATAGTTTCAGTTTGTGATGTTTCAGTAAGTCAGTAAGTTTCAGTATCCAGGTATCTGTACTAATTAGTTTTAGTCCCTGGGTTTAGTTCTGTTGTTTACCTAGGCTTGGGTTCTGGTATATTGGTCAATTAGTATTTCAGTGGGATAAGTTGAAGTTGGGTTTTTGTTTTTGGGTTGAGTTATAGGTTATTTATTATAGTTGGGTATCAGGGAGTATGGGTTTAGCAAGGTATTGAGGTTTCACTTGGGTTTGGGTATTCAAGGTATTAGAGTTAGTTAGTGATCAAGGTATTGTATAGTAGTTATTATTCTATTAGTTGTTTATGTTAGTATATAATTAGTTATATATGTATCTATGTAGATAGTTAGCTATCTATACATATATTTTGTTTTATGTAGTGTAGTATTATTTGTTTAGTAGTTAGATACCTATAGAGCTAGTGCTTGAGGTATTATGTATATGTGTATTAGTATATATTAGTTTGGGGTTTTATTTATATATGTATTAGCTATATCAATAGTGGTTTGGGTTACCTCGGGATACCAAGGTATTACCAAGGTATTGGGTCGATACCCAAGGTATTGAGTTTGGGTATCGAGATAGGTGTGATAGACATTGGTGCAAGGCCAAGGTATCCCATTTCATTTGTATTGATATAGTATTATAATATTTGGCTTGTATATATATCTAAAACACTATTTTCTCATATGGAAACTTGCGTATCATAGGATACGGCTCTTTGAATGTCTTTTAATTTTATAGCTTAGCTAGTATAGCATAGCTTCATAGTGTATTGACTTAGTGACTTAGTATTAGACTCTTGCAACCTAGATTTAGTCGGTTTAACCTAGAAATGGCTTTATGACTTAGAATTGTATCAACTTAACTGATTTTTATTCTTGAACCATGTATTGATGCAACATACCATATATAGGTCTGTGTGACACCAGCTTGGGCATCGAGAGACACACCTTACTCAAGACTTCAGGCGAGTATATTTCTCTGATAGTTTTTAATTCATAATATTGTATATATGCATGTTCTAGAATTGTTTACTTGATCCTGACACAGTAATTTCATGGACTGGTACTATATGGATTCCGTCAGGAGATGTTATCCCCTACCGTATTCAACGGGTACTCGTGTATATGTATCTTATTGTGTATATTGGGTATTGATTATATTTTGTGTTTATACACTGCTCGTATTTAGTGTGCTTATTTGTGTACACCCACCGCTCGTGTTCGGTAGTTATGATATTCATGTACACCCACTGCTCGTGCTCAGTGGTTATATTTCGTGTTCATAGCGTGTCATGATTGGATCCTTCGGTATTAGTTGGGGTGGGAGAGTAGGAGTTGATTATGTGATCAAAGCCCCATTGTTATATCGTGTACATTTTTGTTACATACCTCACTTATAATCGTCTTACCTGATCATGCTCACCAAACCCGATCACATAATGAACTTGTATTCTGAGGGACATTAGTTTAGATTATAGTTACTTTATCATATTATGATATTCATATTATTGTTCTATATTCTTGTACATTACCTATATATCTATTGTTCATCATTCATATGTTTAGTGATCTTGTATTTTATTTTTATATCTGTTTATATGCTCGATTATGTTATTGAAACTGCTTTCAGAGGTATGTACTTTATTCCAATTCTGACTGGATATATTTTTTCAGATGACAGGCTTATAGAGCAGTGCTTATAGAGCAGTGTCCCACATTCTACGGGTCGTAGGATGGCGTACCTATAGAGGATACTCCTATAGACCAGGAGGACTTAGTTGCAGAGCCCGAGGAGGTCTAGTTTATTTGTATTGGATTGTATTAGACTATTCTTTTGGTGGATTCACAACTTGTATATTATTTCAGATTGTGGATTGTATCTTATTCTTTCCTTCGCTATTCTATTCGTGCATTATTTTTCCTTAGTTTATTTTGTGATTGAGATTAGTTATTCATGTAAGATATCATATTGCTCCTCCGTTTGGAGTTAAGATGATTGATAGGTACCATATTATATTGTTGAGATGTTAGATAGTTAGAAATGACCCAAACAACGTTCTACTATCGATTCTGCGACATAGGCTGGGCGTAACCACGTACTCGTGCCCGAATATCCGGGTGCGGGTCGTGACATCAGTGTAGTGGCCTACAGACTAGACTTGCTGCCTGTACTAGAGGGAGTGCATGATGTATTCCATGTGTCACAGCTGAGACGATACGTGACAGATCCTAGTTACGTATTGGATCACTCGGAGATCGAGGTAGGTCCGACTTTCATCTACCCAGAGCACCCAGTGGAGATTCTGGATCACAGGGAGAAGGTACTGCGAAACTAGACGATTCCATTGGTACGCGTCGCGTGGAGGTATCATTCTTCAGGAGAGTCTACCTGGGAGAGGAAAACCTTGATGTGCGAGCGATACCCTTATCTCTTTGAGCTGTGAAGTATCATTCTTTCTTGTTTGCTGTGATTGCTTGTTGTAGTATTAGTTCTTCCTTAAATTTTGAGGATAAAATTTTTCTGAGGAGGGTAGACTTGTCACTACCATATTTCTAGATGAGGGTATTCTTATCATTTAACATATTTATTATTTAGTAATTAAATATTAAATATTGTGCTACTAATTAATTATATTGAGTTGTGCTATTTAATTATTTGTTAGTGTACTAGCCTATGGTTATTTGGACTTGTCATTAGTGGACCCATTAGTTGTCATGACATAATTGAACCCAACATTAGACTAGGCCTATTAGACCCATTCTCTTAATTAATTAAGGAGATTATATTAGTTCATAAAAAATTAGAAGCTTCCTAACATAGCCCTTCCTAATTAAACCTCATGACTAACTAGTAAGGGCATCTTGGATATTGTACATTGCTTGGAAAGGGGAAAAAAGAGGGGACCAGCCACATGAAATGGGTCTTCTCTCTCTCTCTCCTCTCATTAATTCATTCATTTAGATCCCCAATTGTGTTGTTCCCCAAATTGACTCATTCCTTCACCAAATTAAATCTTATTTACTCTCATTCCCTCTCAATTTTATTATCTAAGGAGCATTGGAGCTTCATTAGTAAGGAGCACTTGAAGGAAGAGAAATTGACAAGGAGATTGTATCCTAATTGCGTCCATTGAGCATTTTATTGGGAATCCATCTCCCAATAGTTTAGTTCTGAATCCACTCTATAATCTAGACTCTAATTCATGCATTTAACCATTATGAATCATCCCTTGGCTTAGGGCTACCCATATGACTAAGAACTAGGTCCATATGACTTGTATAGTAGAATCTACATGGTAATTTGTGTCCAATTAGGAGAAATTCCTAGATTGACAGATCGAGTGTGTGTCATGCGACCAATTAGATCTAATTAGACTTAGATTGGGGTTGTAAGACCAAGTATGTATCCACAATTGGACACGAGTAGAGTGTAACATAGTATTTTGTGATACGGTATGATACGAGATTTATTTGGGGTATTTTATATGAATGCTCTTCAAATCTATTGTAACAAGTTGCATTAGTTATGAAATAGTGTATTTAATATGCAGTAATGATTATTGTGGTATATTATGAGTTTTAACTCTCATTTGGGTACGTATTATAGAGTATCATATGTTGCATGGCAAGTGTTTGATACAATGCTTTAGTGTGGACTTGGTGCACTGAATCTAATTGTGTGTTTATATAAATATATACATTAGTATGTTTATAACTATACTTATATATATATATATATATATATATATATATATATATATATATATATATTTCCTATTGTAATTGTGTGTCTGTGTATAGATATATATGTATAGGGGTTGGCTTTTGTAGGTGAGTGTATGTGTGTGAGCCATGGACAGTGGATGGGGGACTCGGGTTACTGTGTGTGGGTGTGTATCTGTTCAGTGAGAGGAGAGATGGGACTCAACTGTTGGCATAATAGTATGTGCGGGTGTGCTAATCAATACTGCAGTAGTAGCAACTGTGATGTTGGCAACAACATTTAGTTGCATAGAGCAGCAGCTCGGGCACATAGGCAGCAACATGTGTATCAAGTGCCCAGGTACTGCAGATTTGTAGTGGAGTATGGATTGGTGTGGACACTGGGGTGTATGAGAATCAATCTTTCAATTGGAGAGTAGAGGCTAGATAGATTTGGGGGAGGGGGATTCAATACTACAGTTATCAAATTTACTATAAGGGTTATGAATGCTTGTAGAGGAACAATTGTTACACAGTAGAGTATTTGGGGGCTCGGGTGGTATACCTGGGTGTAAGTTAAGTGTGGTTGCTGTGGGTTGATGATAAGGATGTATAAAACAGCAGCAGTGCTCCTAGAGCACAGTAGAGGATTTGATGTATAGCAGCAACAACTATCATGCCCCAGTCCCAAAATACGTAGGACTAGAATACGTAAGCATGCCAGCCGTATTTATATGGCAACTTCAATATATGAAAATCATAACACATACGTACGTTGTATTATGAACAATAATTCACAAGTGGTATATATTTACGTCATAAGTCACAGGGCATAACTATATCTCATCCACATAATCAAATAAACAATCAACTATATAACTGAATCAAGTATAAAATGCTTGATAAGAACAAGTAGTTGGGTGGAGACAAATCCACTACCAAACTAGAATATAAGAGAAACAAAATAAGTACATCTAATGAACAATGAGACTCGAAGAGAAGACCTCCTCGAAGAGAGAAAGTAGCAAGTCCTGATCCGTGCTCCTGTGAATAGTCAAATCGTCTACACCTAGAAAGGGACCAGGTCCTCAGAGGGACGTAACAAGATACATAGAAGTATGCCAATTGAATACAATAAAACATGCATAATAGACAGAAAATATATATAAGTACGTTGTACTATACAATCTAAATGAATATGCATAACGAGGACAACCTTTTTGACATATGGGTAGGTGTAGGCTACTCTATCTATCTCACAACTCACATACACGTCCATGTACATCAGAAGCCGTTATACCTCGAGGGTAGTTACCATTGCGACACCAGAAATCGACATACCTCGAGGGTAGCGACCATCCCGATACAACTATCGTAGTGCGTGTTAGTTACTACGGTTTACAGAGTGGATAGCCCATACGCCTACTAATTGTCCTCCCTCCTATGATATTATGTGTCAAGTGTGTGTCAACATATATAATATATAGTTTAGACTTAAAAGAAAACACAAATATAATGGATATATAAAAATATGATAAGCATGCAAAGTACTGTAAGCAATTTGGCAAGGTATACTTGCCCGGCAAGAAAGCTGCGAAGTGTAAGCGTCCAAACGTCAAGCACAAGGGATCAGAACTATGGCATCAGAATGAACGTCTTCGGATGCTAAAATAAATATCACCAACGTTTCCGGAATAAGCGAGATAGTCAAAAAAGTCTATACTTTCGTCCAATTTGGACACAGGGGCAAAACGATAATTTTGGTCAAAACGGGGTCCACCTGTGGCCCACTTCGCATCAAAATACGTGCCAGTGGTAAAGGTCTCTAAATGGGATAAATATAGGTCAAAAAAATTCTAAATGTCGATACGAACTCAACGGTATGTCCAATTTTGGATTTGGTGAGCCGATCACAAATTCACCCTTCAAGTCAAACCGTGGGGCCCGCGAATAGGCGGCTTTGTCAACTGTCTCAGAATCGCGTGAAACTTGGGTCACAGGACCACCGTGATACCAAAAATCTAATGGTGCAAGTTTCGTCGCATTCTGACGAGCGTACACAAAGTGGGGTGGTATTTTGCAAAAGTCGCGATACGGGGACTTTTTACGGATACGGGTTGATTCCGACGCGCACACACGTCCGAATCAACTTCTGCGAAAGTTCACATGTCAGGATATACTGGTACGCGATGAGGCGGTTCCGTTTGGCGGAGCGCACTCAGTATCACAAAATTTTAGTTTTGGAAGATCAAGTTTTTTGTTGTTTTGGAGGCCAAATAATTTAACAAATAAATAAATTAATAAAAACTAAAAGAACAGTTAAATTCTCTGTTATATTGGAAAGAAAATCTTTCAATTAGATTTTGAAAATATTAAACAGGTTAGTGGCAAATTAGGCATGAACATGGGGGTTTGGTGTTGAAATTTTGGACTGTTTTTGGTCAGTTTTTCGGCCAATATTCGGTCAATATTTTGACCAATCCAGGGAACAAAAACTCGTTCCTCTTGAAGGAAATCCTAGAGGGTTAGGTTGTGAACTTACACGGATAAACGCTGACAAAAAGAATCAGAGATGAGGGAGATATATTACCTTGAAGAGAAGGACGCTGCTGCCTGTGCGGTTGTGCACACGCGTGCGCGCGGCGGGGGCGGACGGCGCGGGGGCGCCGGCGCGGCTGCGGTCGGTTGGCGGCGGCCGGGGAGTTGACGGTGCTCAGGTCGGGGACTAGGGTTAGGTTTTGGTTTATGTTTGGTAATATATATATATATATATATATATATATATATATATATATATATATATATATATATATAATATATAGAGAGAGAGAGAGAGAGAGAGAGAGAATGAGCCGCGCGGGGGGAGGGGGGATGCTGTGAGGGTTTGCTGTGAGGGGTTCCTGGGGGATTAGGTTTAAGGATAGGTTTTTAGTTTAGGTTAGGTATTAGGTTTAGTTATTATCTTTTTATTTTCTTTTTCTTTTTTATTACTATTACTATTACTATTAACATTATTATTACTATTCGTATTACTATTATTATTATTATTATTATTATTATTATTATTATTATTATTATTATTATTATTACTACTTTTTATTATTATTATTATTATTATTATTATTATTATTACTACTACCACTATTATTATTATTATTATTATCATTATTATTATTACTATTACTATCATTATTTTTATTATTATTACTATTATTATTATTATTATTATTATTATTATTATTATTATTAATAATAACTTTATATTGATTAACATATATATATATTTACATATATGGATGAGGTTATAAAATAAAATAAAAATATTTGCACACAAATAAATTCTAGAAAATCTATCACCCTTTAACAAGACTCTAAAAATAATAAAAAATTATTTTATGGAATAATTATAAATGAGTATTTATATAAGTAATTTAATCAATAAATTTTATTTTCTAATTAACTATGAAAATACTCAAAAAAAATTTAATAATTTAATAAAAATACTTAAAATAAAAATAATTTTTTTTAGGGGCTTACATTCTACCAAACTTACAATAATTTTGTCCTTAAAATTAACACTAACCCATATTCGTAATAAATTACTATAGCTATTAACACTTCATTGCTAGCTTGCAGTACTTCCTAAAAGGTTATGGTCGGTCATTCTAACACTTTTCTCCCTTATTGTCTATACACTATTGTTTTATCTTCTAACTCGTCTACACTATCCAACTTACAAGAATTCTACTAGTAATCAAAGTCTTTTGAGGCTATTGTCTAGGTTGTAAGACGAATTTATTCATTGGATCAAATTTTTGGATACTTGTCTGGAATCTCATAACCATGATTTTTTTCTCTGTAACCATCAAGTATCATAGTCTAATACTACC
This sequence comes from Iris macrosiphon, assembly GCA_036927795.1. Classification (NCBI taxonomy): domain Eukaryota; kingdom Viridiplantae; phylum Streptophyta; class Magnoliopsida; order Asparagales; family Iridaceae; genus Iris; species Iris macrosiphon. The sequence goes on along the minus strand of JAYESA010000010.1, from coordinate 127,982,349 downwards.
ACACCTGGCCAGTATATCTGCAAATAATTCGACTACTCTACTATAATGATCTAGCTGCAGTTGTCGCTACCTCGCCAATAATTTGTCATAGTCATCAGTTCGTAACAAGTGCCTTGAACTCTTTCCTAAGCTTAGTCTAAATTTTAGGGCAACAATTAAGGTCTTGACTAACTTTATAAAAATATTAGAAGTATGAACTATTTCAATAATCCAACTAATTTTTGTTAGACTAAAGGATGCTACCCAAGGTTTAAAAATAATAAGAGAATACAAATATTGTTATAGTGCATATACATAAGGGTTATCATGAACTCATCTTTTAGTTATTAATCATTACTAACCCGGTTATGTTTTAACTAACCAATAAAGGGTAAGATTGAAGTAAATCAACAATTCATGATGGCACTAAAAGATGCAACTACGATAGGAAGAATTAAGCATGGGATAAGGAAGGGATATGGAAGAGAAGATGAGCCACCAAAGGGAACGAGATGGTGATATGAAGAGAATACTATTACTGCTACTCGTGTCATCCATTAGCATTGTGGGTATGCCATCTAGTTAAAATATCAACATATTCTCAAAAATTTTAACACCAAATATATTACATGTGATATGCCCTTAATTACAAAAGGTAGTCACAAAGTAGTGTGATTAGCCTAAGGGGTATATCTAGTACTCTCCGTGTATCAAACTTATACAAGCACGAGCGTTCGTCTTTCCGAAATAGGGAAAGACGAAAACAATAATAAAGGATTCAAGGAGGAGGTGATAGAATACAAGTACGGGGTTCATGGCGATTAAATAATTCAAAAAAGAGTTATAAGGGCAGTTACAGATGAGATCCTATTTTGGTAAATTTCTTATTCACATGCTCATATCAGTACAGTTATGTAACGATAAGATATGCTCGGACATGTCAAAAGGGCAAGTATATTCGTCTAACATGCTGAGTCAACTATATCTCAATCCACGTAAAGTAGTCTGCGAAGAGCGAACCAAGTGCATTAAGGTTAATCAGACCGTAATACACTGATTCTGATTTAGACAATATATTAGTAGCATCCCCAATAACACATATGTCATGAACAAGCTCGATAAAAGAATAAGCTTACAAACTAGGCTATAAAATAGTAGCATAAGCGGAGGTAGTCCAGAAAATATAAGTACGCTAGATTATGATGAAGGATGTACAAAATAATTTAAGTTTACCAAGAAGACCGATGTTGTGCCTCTACAGTTGCCATACTAACTTCTTGTCTAAGTCTATAGTCGACCAAATGGGGGTATGGGCCTCTGAGTTCTACAGTCTAGATAAATACTATCTTCTTATGCAAGCCAATGATTGGTGTCATTCAATTATACTTCATTAATGGGTCAAAAAAATTATGTGATACTAGGTTATGAGGCATACTACTAAACTTACAAGAATTTAACTAATAGTGTTATTGAATAATAGAGTGTATATCCTTAGTACAAGTCACCTTCCTAACCCCTATCAAGCACGAAAGAAAAGATAAGATTGACATTGTGAAAGGATCAAGCAAGATGCAATGCAAGCAATCAAATAAGAATGCGAAATGAAATCAAGGGAGGTGATTAAATAAGTGGATGGGATCCTATACTCTAAACCTATGCGTAGGGTTGCTCGGTACAGTAACATAACCAAGACAATATGCTCTCGACCTGCATGGGCCACCATAAAATATGTCACGCCCCAGTGCCAAAATACGTAGGACTAGGAATATGTAAGCTTGCCAGCCGTATGTATATGGCAACTCCAATATATGTAAACCATAACACATACGTAGGTTGTATTATGAACAATAATTCACAAGTGGTATATATTTATGTCATAAGTCACAGGACATAACTAGATCTCATCCACAGAATCAAATAAACAATCAGCTATATAACTGAATCAAGTATAAAATGCTTGATAAGAACAAGTAGTTGGGTGGAGACAAATCCACTACCAAACTAGAATATAAGAGAAACAAAATAAGTACATCTAATGAACAATGAGACTCGAAGAGAAGACCTCCTCGAAAGAAAGAAAGTAGCAAGTCCTGATCCGTGCTCCTACGAATAGTCAAGATCGTCTACACCTGGAAAGGGACCAGGTCCTCAGAGGGACGTAACAAGATACATAGAAGCATGCCAATTGAATACAGTAAAATATGCATAATAGACAAAAAATATATATAAGTACGCTGTACTAGACAATCTATATGAATATGCATAACGAGGACAACTTTTTCGACGTATGGGTAGGTTTAGGCTACTCTATCTATCTCACAACACACACACACGTCCATGTACATCAGAAGCCGTCATACCTCGATGGTAGCGACCATCATGACACCAGAAATCGACATACCTCGAGGGTAGCGACCATCGTGACACAACTACCGTAGTGTGTGCTAGTTACTACGGTTTACCAGAGTGGATAGCCCATACGCCTACTGATTATCCTCCCCTCCCATGATACTATGTGTCAAGTGTTTGTCAAGATATATAATATATAGTTTAGACTGAAAAGAAAATACACATATAATGGATATATAAAAATATGATAAGCATGCAAAGTACTGTAAGCAATTTGGCAAGGTATACTTGCCTGACAAGAAAGCTGCGAAGTGTAAGCGTCCAAACGTCAAGCACAAGGAATCAGAACTATGACATTAGAATGAACGTCTTCGGATGCTAAAATAAATATTACCAACATTCCCAGAATAAGAGAGATAGTCAAAAAAGTCTACCCTTTCGTCCAATTTGGATACATGAGCAAAACGGTAATTTTTGTCAAAGCGGGGTCCGCATATGGCCCACTTTGCATCAAAATACATGCCAGATGTAAAGGTCTCTAAATGGGATAAATTATAGGTCAAAAATTTTAAACATCGATACTAACTCAACGGTATGTCCAATTTTGGATTCCGGTGAGCCGATCACAAATTCGCCCTTCAAGTCAAACCGTAGGGCCCACGAATAGGCGGCTTGGTCAATTATCTCAGAATCGCGTGAAACTTGGGTCACAGGACCAGCGTGATACCACGAATCTAATAGCGTAAGTTTTGTCACATTCTGATGAGCATACACAAAGTGGGGTGGTATTTTGCAAAAGTTGTGATATGGAGACTTTTTACGGATACGGGTTGATTTTGACGCGCACACACGTCTGAATCAACTTTCACAAAATCCCACACTTCAGGATATACCATACGCGCCTTTTGGTGCAATTGGTATGCGATGAGGCGATCCCGTTTGGTGGGGCGCACTCCGTTTCACAAATTTTTAGTTTTAAAAGATCAAGTTTTTGGTCGTTTTGGAGGCCGAATAATTTAACAAATAAAAAGAATTAATTAAAAGTAAAAGAACAGTTAAATTGTCGGTTATATTGGGAAGAAAACCTTTCAATTAGATTTTGAAAATATTAAACAGGTTGGTAGCAAATTAGGCATGAACATGGGGGTTTGGTGTTAAAATTCTGGATTGTTTTTGGTCAAATATTTGGCCAACTTTCGGTCAATTTTTCGACCAATCCCGGGAACGAAAACTCATCCCGCTTGAAGAAATTCCTAGAGGGTTAGGTTGTGAACGTACATGGACAAACCGATCGCAAAAAGAATTAGAGATGAGGGAGATATATTACCTTGAAGCGAAGCACGCTGCTGCCTGTGCGGCTGTGCACACGCGTGTGCACGACGGGGGCGGACGGCCCGGGGCGGCGGTGTCGGCACGACGGCGGTCGATCGGCGGCGGCCGCGGGGGGGGGGGGGGGGAGGGGGTTGACGGTGCTGAGGTCGGGGACTAGGGTTAGGGTTTGGTTTATATTTGGTAATATATATATATATATATATATATATATATATATATATATATATATATATATATATATATATATATATATATATATATATATATATATATAGTATGAGAGAGAGAGCCGCGGGGGGGGGGGGGGGATGCTGTGAGGGGTTCGTGGGGGATTAGATTTAAGGATAGGTTTTTAGTTTAGGTTAGGTATTAGGTTTAGTTATTATCTTTTCTTTTCTTTTCTTTTTTATTACTATTACTATTATTATTATCATTATCATTATTATTATTACTTATTATTATTATTATTATTATTATTATTATTATTACTACTACTACTACTACTATTATTATTATTATTATTATTATTATTATTATTACTATTACTATTATTATTATTATTAATAACTTTATATTTATTAACATATATATATTTGCATATATAGATGAGGTTATAAAAAAATTTGCACAAATAAATTCTAGAAAATCTATCACCCTTTAACAAGACTCTAAAAATAATAAAAAAATTATTTTGTGGAATAATTCTAAATGAGTATTTATATAAGTAATTTAATCAATAAATTTTATTTTCTAATTAACTATGAAAATACTCTAAAGAAATTCAATAATTTTATAAAAATACTTAAAATAAAATTTAAAAATTTTAGGAGGTTTGCGACAACAACAGTAGGCTAGGAATAAGGGGGGAGTTGATGATCTGAATGAGAGGTAATCAACTAGTATTCATTGAAATGTATATTGAGTTCAGGATTCGATTTAGGGGAAATGTTGTGGGTAACAATAACACTAGTAGCTATCAAGTATTATGGGGTTGGGCTTATATATGTAGAGTATTGTGAGGGAATTTGTATCAGAGTAGGAGGAGGATGACCACTGTCAGTAGGTATTAATGATATGTTCAGTTAGTAAAGTATAGGTTAAGACCAAGTATTGGATATTACCTTGAGGTTGGGACTAGGTAAGTGAGATGGAGGTAATACTAAGGTAATAGGTTATATGTAGATTGGTATTTATAGAAGTTCATAAAGTAGTATGATGCATAGAATATCCTATTAACTAGTTATATAGATACCTTAGTAGTATTAGCTAATATAGCTAATATTGACTAGTGTTAACTAGTTAGAGACCAATATGGACTAATTGCTTTAGTTTGACCTAGAAACATAGGTATGACTTAGTTTTGACCAATATTAACTAGTTTGAGCTAGTGTTAGCTAGAGTGACCTAGAAATGACTTAGAAAATCATAATAGTGCATTTTAACTCATTTATCATTCATTACACCCAATTGACATGTCATTCATATATATGTGTGTGTGACACTAGCCCGGATATTGAGATATACCATTTGCTCAGGACTACCGATGAGTATATTCTCTGATAGTTTTTTATTTGATAGCCTCTATGTTTTATGTATTTAGTATTGAGATATTTGATTCTTGACACGATGGTTACACGGATTGGTATATGTGGATTTTGGATATGAGATGTTATTGTTGTGATGACTCAGTGATCGTCGTTTCGTGCTTCGTGATTACTCATTGATTACCGTAATTTCTTAGTGATTATATAGACCGTGGTCATAGTGCATGATATTATAGACCGTGCAGTGTGATATACATGTTATAATATATCGTGATTTGGATCCGTGTACTAGTCGGGGGTTGGGGAAGTATTAGTTGATATGTGATCATACCTTATAGTCCATGATTTAGTGTAGCCCGTAATAATTAGCAGATCATGCATCTCACGTGTGATCACTCTAGCTCACCTTTTATATATAGCCCGTGCTAGGCCCAAGCCAATCACATTATCTTACTAATATTTTAAGGCACATTTATTATATTATTTTCTTTATTCTAGTCTATTATATTTTTGTTCCTCGTCATATTGTTCTCAGTTTCTTGCCATTATTTACCATGATGCTCTTTCTCGTGATATTTACTAGTTTAGTTACTTCCATCATTTATTTTTATTGCTATTTCATAGTTTTTGTCAATTATTGGAACTGTTATTGGGTTGTACTTTGCTACAATCCTGACTGAATATATTTTTTAAATGATTCATTAGAGGACTGGTGTTATACGCTCTACGGGCCACAGGATGGCGAGCCAGTTGAGATAGCACCCGTAGAGCCTATTGAGTTAGTACCAGTAGTCGATAAGACTTAGTTAGTTCAATTACGATATTGTATATGTCAGTTAGACACTTTGGTATTGTATTATTATTTGAGATCTTGTGTTGAGATTAGACTTGGACTTGTGATGTATTGTGACTTTATTTTTTCCCTTCTATTCTATATCGTGTCATATCTTTCTCTAGTTTATTATTATGATTGAGTATTGTTTACCATTATCATAATATCATATTGTCCTCCATTTGGGAGTTGAGATATCTTGACAGGTATATTATATATATTATGTGGGATATTTAGATAATATTATTCACCTAGACATCGTTCTACCATCGATGCTGTGCCGTAGGCTGGACATACCCACGTACTCGTGCCCTTACACCAGGTATGGGTTGTGACATAATATTTTCTTCACTGCATATGTCTATATCTGATCTTACATACTGCTTATTTGCAAATATATATTAACTAAACAAAGTAATATACACAATAGCAAATATTATAATATTAATGCATATTTGGACAATACTGAGTTTAAGTAGAAGTTACTATAGTGATTGTACGATTATCATAATGCTAAAGTTAATCGATTAGCCATATTAAAAAACTCAACTAAAATATTGGGCTAACAACTTTAACGTGATGGAAGCTCATACAAATGTTCTGAATTCAAGCTTTCACAAGCTAAAGAAGTTCAATGGTAAACACTACAACCATTAAAAAAGACATATTATCCTTAACTAGTGAATGTGGATTATGTTCTGGCAGAATAAGAACCTGTAATCCCAAAAACTGACATTGTTGAAGATGTTATTGCGGTAATTACCAAAAAAATAGTGGATGAGAGATAATAATCACTATAAGTTGTTAATCCTCAACTCTTTGTAGGATTCTTTGGTTGAATCCTTAACAAGAAGAAGGCTAGAGACATCTGGGAGTGTCACACCTAAGAACCAAAATATTAGAGAGTAGGGTCAAACGTAGGCCAACTATGTTATACGAAGTACTGTTGGATTGGGTGGGGTTCCCAACCTATGTAGAGAATATCCCAGAGTGCAACGAGCGCCACCCGTGTGTCGAAGAAGCTCGAAGAGTGCATCAAGCGCCGTATGTTGGAATATATATGGTAAGCAAATATATAATTGGATGTCCATCTTTGACTTTGATTATATATTTATGATTAGATCTTTTATATATTGACTTTCCATATAATTTGATACAATTTATGGCAAGCCAATAAATGATTGGATTTTCATATCTTTGACCATAAATATATGATTGAATATAATTAGATTTTCATATATATATAAAAAGATTTATGTATGAATCTATATAAAGAGATTTCTGTGTGAATCTATTTGGCAACTATTACTAGATCCAATTCTATGGATAACCTAGTAAATATTGAGCTTACTCTTAGTATTTTCACGATATATAACATAGATTAAGCATTAGTACTCCTTTAGAAGGAAGAACTAAAACAATATTAGATAATCAATGATAAGAACAGGATAAAATAACTGTTAAAATTCTTTTATCACAAATAAATGATAGAAGTAGAAATTTGCAACTATTACTATATCCAATTCTATGGATAACCTAGTAAATATTGAGCTTACTCTTAGTATTTTCACGATATATAACATAGATTAAGCATTAGTACTCCCGTAGAAGGAAGAACTAAAACAATATTAGATAATCAATGATAAGAACAGGATAAAATGACGGTTAAAATTCTTTTACCACAAATAAATGATAGAAGTAGAAATTTGCTACAAGAAATCTATGATTAAATCCACACTGATTCATTCTATTGATTTAAAAACTAAATCCCAAATGCATATAGTCAAGGGTATGTAAATATATAATTGGGATGTACCTATACCTTTGAATGCTAATAAAAATATATTCATTACCTATGGTTTTATAGAACCTGTCTGTAAAATAATGTATCAATAATAATAAAAAATACTTCTTTTGAGGATAGAGATTACTTAATTTAAAAATGTGATCCTATTGGATTATTAGTTATACATAAGTATGAGGATCTCCCTATTGTCGAAGAAAGAATACCTAAACAATTAAATACATATCCAGATTCTCCTGGAACTAGTACTAGAGAACCACTTGTCACGACCCACACCTGGAATAAGGGCACGAGTAGTGATCAACGCCCAGCCTACGCCGCAGCATCGGCGGTAGAACGATGCCTGGGTCATCCATACTATCTAAACTTCTCACACAAGATATATAAGGTACCTGTCAATGTTATCTCAACTCTAAACGGAGGAATGATATGGTATATGATAATGATAAACTATACTCAATCACAATACAAACTAAGAAAGATAAAGCACGAGATGAAATAACGAAGAAAAGAGTCACAATACATCCACAAGTCCAAAATAATATATATATACATGCCAATAACCTCAATAAAGTCTAATACAAGTCTAAACAAATAATCTAAGCCTCCTCCGCCTCTAGTACAAGATTCTCATGCTCTAAAGGAGTATCCTCTAATAGTACGCCATCCTGTGGCCCGTAGTAGGTGGGATAATGGTCCACAAGCCAATCATCTGAAAAATATATCCAGTCAAGATTGAAGCAAAGTACATACCTATGAAAGCAGTTTTAAATACATAATCGAGCATATATAACAGACAATAGAAAACAATACAAGATAACTAAACATCAAAATGTAATGAACTAGAGTGAATAGGTGTACTGGAATGAAGAACAGACAGTAGAATAACTACTATTTAATAGAAATAGATAAAACTAGCTAATGTGCCATGTAATACAAGTTTATTATATGATCGATTTTGGTTGAACAAGAATACAAATTGGTAACTCGATTACATGTGTCATATGTAATCAACATGTACACGAATATACTTGGACTTGATCATATAACCAACTCCTATTCCCCCATCCCTAACCAATACCAATGGATCCAAGCACGATACGTTACGAACACGAATATGAGTACACTGAACACGAGCAGTGTATGAATATGAAATACACTAAAATCAATACCCGATACACACGATAAAATACATGTGAAGGAGTACTAGCTGAACACGGTAAGGGATAACATCTTCTGACAGGATCCATATAGTACCAGTCTGTGAAACCACTGTGTCGAAATTAAGTATACATTTCTAGAACATGTGATATATACACTATCATGAAACAAAAACTAACAGAAAAATATACTCGTCTCTGGTCCGGAATAAAAATGGTAACTCGGTGTCTGAGCTGGTGTCACACAACCCTACATAGGAATCTCATGTCACTAGGGTGTAATAAATAAGAAAAGAGTAAAAGAATGCTCTAATATGATTTTCCAGGTCACATTAGTTAAACTAGGATAAACTAGGTCATACATAAGTTTCTAGGCCCACCTTAAGTCATTTTGTCTATAATAGCTATTAACTAGTTATCACAAACCAAACTAGCTATAATAGTTACTATCACTAATAACTGTATATACATATAATTTATACATATATATATATATATATATATATATATATATATATATATATATATCCCATATTCCCCCTTAGCTATAGTCCATAGGCTATTTTTGATACTCTATATCAGTTCATTCTTTCCTTCTTAATACTTGATACATGTTGCTAAGGTAATGCTCCCATTTTAGTGTACTGGACACTCCCCTCCTTCGAGTGCACTTGGCTGAGGCTTCCCAAACCCCAAAGTTTGGACCCCAAACCTAAAACTGACATACCTTTACCTATTGATTCTACTCAATACATGTTTAACAACTATTTTTGCCTTCAATAGCACTGACAGTGCTAATGATCCCTCAACTTGATTTCCCCCTACCTTCAGTTACTGTAGAACACTAATCCCTACAGCAATAATGCACAAGATGTACTGTCCATTGCTACTTTCTACAAATACCTCTAATTGATGCTGCCTTCCTTTATTTCCAACTGCCTCAACACTCACAAAATAACCTGCACACCTAGGTGCCACTGTCCACTGTATCTTTAACTTAACAACAAGTTTTACTTCCCCCCTAATATTAATGATCCAAGTATCAATTCCTACCCGAGCTCCCCTCTACTTGACATAGTGCTACCTACTCTTATCAGTGCACACTGTGCACTGATACTAACTTCTCCCCTTGCCACACTCCATGCTAACCTGAGTTTCCCCTAATTTCCTGATACCTGCTGCTGTAACCAATCCTTCACACTCTCAACTATCATCAACTTACCATTTCTAATTGCTGCTACTGCTCAGCTGTAGCCAAGCTTGTGTACACTACAACTTACCTGATACATATATCCCCTATCTCGATCCCAAATAGACACAGTATACTGAGTTGCTGCCTACTTTGCAGCTAAGATTGCTACTACAACTTAATGTTGTAGTTACTACTAGGTCTGAAACAGACTTGAAATCCTCATTGCTCCCTTTCTCCTTCACTTCATATTGCTTGAGTTATTTCCCCTATCTAATACTACTGCTGCTACTGCCTTCGACTTTAACTCTCACTAACAGTAACTAACACACACTCAACTAGTACAAAGTCATACTCTCATAGAAGCACACACACACCAACCAATATATAAATCTATCTATCTATCTATCTATCTATATATATATATATATATATATATATATATATATATATATATATATAAGACACACACACCATATACCTATGTGCATGTGAACTATTGTCAATTAATCGAACATCTAGAGTGTATAGTTGAGAAACTCCTGATACGGAACCAAATAAAAGGCTAAACCCAAATTCTCCATAATTATTCATGTATACAACCCAATATCATCACGATACGACTAAAGCCACTAATTATAAGGTAAATTGAGGAGAAATTATACTAACCAAGCATAATTGTCATGACCCGCACCCGATGTAGGGATGTAAGTCAGGAACAATGCCCAGCCTACGCCGTAGCATCGACGGTAGAACGTTGTTTGAGTAATCTATCTAACAATATAATATGCTACCAACAATATCAATATACTCAATCACAAATCTAAGATGAAAAATAGCACAAATATGATAAAGAATAGAATAGTCGTCATCAACTCATGAGTCAAAATAATAACAAATGAGTCAGAGAAATACTAAATAATAAGTTGGAGACAAATCCAGTATAAAAGAAGCTAAATATCTAAGCTATGAGTCCCGGGTTGTCTGTCTCAATCGGGATGAGTCCCTCCTGAGCTAGGGTCTCTGGCTCTCAGCCCACAACATCCTGAGGCCCGTAATGAGTAGGGTACCACTCCTCAGTGTCATCTGGAAAAAATATATCCAGTCAGGAAAGGAGCAGATTACATCTCTAACAGTAGTTCTAATCAATGATATAAACTATGTAACAGTAAATAGATGTGAATATACAAGATACAATAATAGATACAAGAGATATACAATAAAAGAAATACTGAAAATAAATACAAGAATGAACAATATGGCAATGAACAAGAATACTAATGACTAAGTGAATAAGTACCAGCTTTAACATATGATCGGCTTGGAAACTTGATATAAGATAAATGGCCTGGCTAATCATACGTACGGTGTATGATTAATACTATTCAATAAACAAGACTTGATACAAGGAGGGTATTATCACATAATTATACTACATACTCTTTGTCCTAAATGGTATAGTGGATCCAACCATAGTACGTTATAGCACGAGATTCTCTAGGAAGGTAGCAAGTCTTCCCGAGAATCAGTGTCTGTACATGTACAAGAAGAACAAGGAACAAGGCTTGTATAAGATACACCATATACCAAGGAATAATATCTTATGACGAGATCCGGATATACCAATCTGTGTAACCATCATGTCAAGAAATCAAGGATATCTATACTAGATATAAGAGGCATAGCAGATATCATAAATAAAAAACTATCAGAGAATGTACTCGCTTGAAACCTGGTGCACAGTATCACAGATATCCGGTACGGTGCCTCGAAGACCTAGATATAGAATATAATATCAATACAAGGTTTTAGAATGAAAATAAGTTAAACTAGTCAGCATCTAGGTCAAAAAGCTATTTTAAGTCAAAATAGTCAAACTAGGTCAACCCTAAGTCAAACTGGTCAAACTGGATATTTCTAGGTTGCAAGAGTCTATCTCTAGGATATTGGGTTCATATACCATAAAACTGGGCCATAGTAGTTAATCTAAGATACTATGAAATCACTAAGATACCGTATCGCAAGATACGCAAACAAAATATATAGAAATAACATATGTGCATATTCAAACAATATTAAATATACTAATCCTAATTACAAATGCAAAATGGATACCTTGGCTTTGAACCAACTTGGTATCGCACCACTAACCACCAATCTTGATACTAAAATCCAATACCTTGAGTATCGGCCAATACCTTGACATTTACCTTGGTATCTCAAGGTAGTGTCAATCCCTAATATATATTAACTACCCAAAACTAATGACTAATATATATTTATTTAATACAACTACTAACTAATCACTAACTACTGATACTTATATATATGTGCACATATCTACATACATAACACTAACTAGAGATACTAGTACGTATATATATATATATATATATATATATATATATATATATATATATATATATATATATATATATATATATATATATATATATATATATATAGATCTAATCCATTCACTAGATACTATCAGGCTACTAATAATTATCTCTCTATATACTAGCCAACTATTATTAGTTAACCAACTAACTAACTATTTAACTAAAATAACTAAGAAAACTAAGTTATCAAATTACCAACTCACCTAGCTAGCTGATACATTGTAGCCAAATGCTCCTATTGGAGACTGTTGCAGCTGCTCGGCTGTTTGTTGTTGCTGTTGCTGTTTGCTGTTGCTATCCGAGCCCCCCCTTAGCATACACATAACCTCAAAAAATATATATATATATATATATATATATATATATATATATGTATGTATGTATGTATGTATGTATATCTACATATAAATATAAACACACATGCATATAGATACCTTTATACACTAGTACATATACATATACATATACATCTACATTCATGTATCCATACATATATATATATATATATATATATATATATATATATATATATATATATATATATATATATATATATATTTTACCAATAGCTACGAACAATGGAAATAAATCTAGAAATGCAATGCAACAAACACGTGGAGTGCATCGCACCCGTATCACACTAGATCTATGATACGCTTGCGATACAGTCCACCACACAACCAAATATAACCCGAAGGACACGAGCAAGTCTAAAATAGTATACATAAACAATACGAAGTATCAATTACATATCTACGTGTCCGTGTCAAAATGTGATATACACAAAGTCCCGTGTCAGAGAAAAAATCCTCAAATTAATACGTATCACAAAATTGTTGGGATACGGCCTACATGTATCCAATTGTGGATATGACACTAGCCATAAATAATCAAACACATGTCAATTTGGTCTAATTGACCAATTGTCAAATACAACATGTGTCAATCTCGGAATTCTCCCAAAGTGAACATAAAATACACCATAACTTTCTCCATAGGCCTCCTATGAATCTAATTCCAATTCCTATGGGTAGTCTCATCATATGGGGTAGTTCCTAATGAGTAAAACATAGATTTAGAACCTAATTAATGAAAAAAACCTGAATTGTACCTATTGGGAGATGGATTCCCAATGTAACCTCCAAATTTGGTAAAATTAGCCTTCAACTTGTAGATCCTTACTCCTCTTTATAGATCCTTGCTTTCTCCTTCTAGATCCTTGCTCTACTAGCCTCCAATGGTGATTTAGAAAGTAATTGGAAAGAAATTTAGTAGGAAATGATGTGGGAATGAAGGAATTTAGTTGAGGTAATTCTAGATCTAGATTTGAAATGAAAGAGGAGAGAATTTTTTTCCCTCTTTTCTTAATAGGCCGGCCACCTTAGCCCCCTCCCCAAGTCACTATAAAATGTCCAATATACCCCTTGGGGTCTCTCATAAAGAAATAATTAATGAGAGAAGGTTCTAGTCTAATGGTTTTAATTAAACTAACCATCCTCCTAATGAATGGATTTCTAATTGGGCTGAAAGGCTATGCATGACCACTCTCTGAATGGATGCAACTATCTCTCTTAGGGGTCACCATGTCAGTAATCATGCATTATGGATGAGATGCGCATACACACGTTAGATTTTTAATCCATGCACATGATGTCTATGCCCCTGCATAATTTGTTTCTGATTTGCCAGTATTTTCTATTGCAAGTATTCTGAGTTTGTGTGTGTACTTGTCATCCAGGAGTTGCCTTGGGTTGCCTTGGTGTTGATGGAGCATGGAAGGATATCATAAGTTTTGTTGTTCAAGATGAACAAATATATTACCCAGAAGATTATTCTCGATCTTCCAACCTAGCTCACCGTAGCTATTCCTCGACCGTATATAGGTGTCGTGGATGTTGGGTTGGGATTATCATCCCAACCGGGATTTTTATTAGAGCCCTCTTACACGAAAGAGTTGGGTCTGTAGGCTTAGCTCTTCCATCCGTTTGAATTTTTTTCATGTATTGTGGCTTCCACCGAGGAGTTTGTTGAAGTGATAATCCATAATTCATTGAGCTGCCGGCTTTGCACGTGTTGGTACTAGAAACAGCACAGAGGGATCTCCTTCTTTTCTAATGTACTCGTGATCTTGAATATCAATAAAAATCCAAAATGTAATGGCCTTCTATTATATGTACTCATGATCTTGAATATCAATGAAAAAATTTCTTTTCCTTTTAGAACTTTTCTATTGCCGTATGTATCATAGTTACGAATATTATACCAGAGGTATTATGGACGTAGTATATAGTATCATAACTTGTGATTAACATACCCTATCAGAAGTAATATGAACATGATAGGTTAGAGCAATCTTATGAGAAAATCTTGAAGGAGATACCATTTGCAATAGTTAAAACTTTTTAGTGTGAACCGGTAGGCAAGTTTGCTTGTAGCTGAGTACGATCATGGTAATGTGTTTATGGATATAAGAAGAAACAAGTCAGAGGTAGTATGGACATGACAACTTTTTTTTACTGGAGAACATGGACAGCTCATAGTTCAGAGGTGATGTCGACGTGAACTACTTGACTTGAAGAATTTTTGAGGACCTATTATCCATTGCGTACTCGGAACTCCTGAGTATGAATAATAGATTTTTACCGCATACGACGGAGGCAGGTTGGATTACATGCCGGGGAAAAATGTAGTACATGGTCACTTTTGTTTTGTATGCCTAACTTAGGCATAGTAATTTTTTAGGAACTTATCATTGATTGGCATTATTAACAAGTCACTATTAGACCTAGTAAGCATGTATGCGCCATTGGAGTAGACTGTCAACACTATGAAGGGGCCCTCCAACTTGGCTTGTAACTTTTCTCTGGCCCTCCAACTTAGCTTGAAACTTTTCTCCTGACCTGTGGGTCATGACCACCGATCTTCTCACTGTTAAGATAAGATCGCCGATCTGAAATGTCCTTTCCTTTACTATTTTATTCAAGGCTCTGGAAAGTCGTGCTTGATATAGCTCAATATCTTGCTGAACTAAAAGGCATTTTTCATCAAGTGCCTCCAAATCTTGTAGACGCCAGTGATGGTTGTCCTCGACGGTAAGCTGGTTGGAGAGAGCTACCCGAAGAGAAGGAATCTGGGTTTCTAGAGGAAGCACAACTTTATTTCCATAGATCAGAGAGAATGGTGTGCTGCTAGTCAGAGTTTGGACCGTCGTACTGTAGGCCCGTAAACATTCGTCGTGCTTTTCGTTCCAGTCATGCTTGTTGGATGAAATAAAATTTTTAAGTAGCTTAATTATCGTCTTGTTGAATGCATCTGCCAATCCGTTTGCTGCTGGGTTATAGGCAGTCGAAGCTATATTTTGGATTCATTTTTATCACAAAACTGAAAGAAAGTATAACTCACAAACTGTGAATCATTGTCATAAATGATCCTGCAAGGCAAGCCGAAGCAGTAGATGATATAATATTTTATAAAACTAATCACATTGGATGTTTTTACTTCTGCGAGCGGAATGACTTTCGCCCATTTGGAGAAGTAGTCTGGGATAGCCAGGATGAACCGACGTCCCTTAGACGAAGGTGGACTGTTCGGCCCGATGATGTCCATACCCCATGCTAAAAATGACCAGGATGCCATAATTGGTGTAAAAACTTCGAGGGATGGTGGATGAAGTCAGCATGTATTTGACAAATCTTGCACTTTCTTGCATAATCCACGATATTTGCTACCATCGTTGGCCAATAGTAGCCCATACGTCAGAGGAGGTCCTGAAGCTTAGGATCGGGTTAGTGTGCACCGTAAACACTGTCGTGAACTTCACAGAGTGCTTGTTTAGCTTTTGCATCTGATAGACATCGTAGCAGGAGCCCATCTTATGAACGACGGTAAAACATCTTAATGGCTGTGTCATAGTAGAACCGGGGGGAGCGTCTTCTGACAGAAGTGGCCTCGTTCGGATTATTTGGAAGGATTTCGTAGATGTCATAGTCTATAAATGGAAGCCTCCAATCTTTGACGTTGATATCTGTTTTCATAGAGTGGCTTAGACACAAGCATTAGTTGTTCTTTGGGTAGACCAGTTCTAGTCCGACCATTATGACCAATTGATGGGTCTTAATCGAGACTGCCAAGGAAGCTGTGAGACCGATATGAGCATCAGGTTTGATGTTTTACAGCTACGGTACATGTTCTATAAAGAAACTTATGAAAGTGGAAATTATGTCGACTGCTGCTTAATGGTAGGGGAGTAAGTCCTCATGACGGACTTTATACTTGCTCTGAACCTGACTGACTATCAATTTTGAATCACTATAGGCTTATAGGTAGTCCACTTCCAATTGTTTAGCTAGCTGGAGACCAATAATGAGGGCATTATTTGTTGTCATATTGTTGAAACATGGCTCTGTGAGTGAATAAGCACGATTGATGACCAGGTCATCGGAAGAAATAACTACTACCTCCACTCCAGCGATGATATTTCCTTTGGTTCCTGTTCTTGAAGCACCATCGAAGAACATTCGCCATACAGCCTCTCTTGTTGTCGTGTTAGATTTTAACACCTTATTTGGAATATAGTCGTAAAGTTTTGAGATTTATGGCATTGGATGAGTTGCCAGCAAGTCGGCCAATTCTTGGCCCTTAACCACCTTTTGTGGGACAAATACCATGTCATAAGGTGACAGTAGTATTGTCCAGGTGGCGAAATGAGAGTTAAGTACCCCAGGCTTAGTTATAAAGACTCTGAGGGGGTTAACCCGTAAAATTATGTAGATTATTTGCTCGACCAAATAATGATGGGTCTTTTGAACAACGAAGACCAGGACGAGGCACTCCTTCTCGACAGGGTTGTACTTATTTTCCACACCGATCATTATCCTAATGAGGTAATATATAGCCTTCTTATGACCTTCATCACCCTTCTGGGCTAATAAAGCACTGAAAGAGTAATCCATTGCTCATACGTAGAGCAAGAAAGGCTTTTCCATGACTGGAGCCACAAAAATTGGGGGCTTCGTGAGGTAGTTCTTGATGTCATCGAAGGCTCGTTGACATTTTTTGGTCCAAATGAAGGAGACTCCCTTCTTCATCAACTGAGTGAATGGTTGACATCGCCCAGAGAGGTTGGATATGAATCTCCTGATATAGGTTAACCTTTCTTGTAGACCACGAAGCTCTCGAAAGTTTTTTGGAGGGTGCATATCAAGGATAGCCTTTGTCTTCTCAGGGTTAATGTGAATACCTTTCAAAGTTATGATAAATCCTAAGAACTTACCGCTAGAGACTCCCAAAAAAGACTTGGTTTGGTTCATCTTGAGTTGATGTGCTCGCATTAGGTCAAATACGGTCCTCAGATCATGGAGATGTCTTTTCGGAGATGGCTCTTGACAGCAATGTCATAAACATAACACTCGACTGCCTTGCATAGGTGTTCACGAAAGATGGTGCTCATAGCTCGCTGGTATGCCATACCTGCGTTCTTCAACCCAAAGGACATTACTTTATAACAGTATACTCCTATCGTGTTCGGAATAATGTATGCTTCTCATCATACTCCTATCGGTATTTGAAATAATATATACTTCTCATCATCTGGAAATATCTTAATCTGATTATAGCCCGAGAATCCATCCATGATGGACATGCGCTCGAAACTATAAGTATTATCAATCATCAAGTCCGTGATTGGAAGGGGAAACTTATCCTTTGGGCAAGTGGCATTCAAATTGCAAAAGTCTATGCAGACTCGGATTTTACCATTTTTCTTGACGACATGAACGATATTAGCTATCCAGTTCAGATGTTGATCTTTGCGAATGAAGCCGCTTGCTATCAGCTTATTCACTTTAGATTCGATTGCGTCCATAATATCTGGACGGGACTGCCTTTGTTGTTGCTTCACTAGCTTAGCGTCTGGCAGGATATTAAGCTCATGCATTACGATTTGACGATCCAGGCCTGGCTTATCCTCATTGCTCCAGGCTAAGACGTCGATGTATTCCCCTACCAGCTAGATAAGGGATTCTAGCTATTCCATGGAGAGATTTTTGTTGATAAAGATGGGTTTAGGAGCAGAGTCATCGGCTAGATTAACTTGCAACACTTCATCTTCAGTAGGAGGTTCTCGCTGCTAAAACCGTAATTCCCATTGTGCTTCAAGTTTTTGAGCCCAAGGTTCTACTTAAAAGAGCTTAATCGGGTGTTTGTTGTCTTCTTCTGGGTCAGCTAACGCCATGTTGATAGATAATGTTTGTTTGAGTATATCTCCAATGCTAGTATTGGAGTCCCAAGTGAATGATTGTAAAGAGTGAGATTGCAGTTCGTCCTCTTCCTTCGAATTTTTAGGAGTTGTAGGAGGTATAACTTACCCTAAATCATGACCGATTCGTTGGTAGTATGTCTCGGGGTTGCCCTTGGGAGCAAAGTGATGCAATGGCAAATGTCACCCCGTTTATAGTTCAGGTCTTGGTCGCTTTTCAAATCAAATCCCATCTTCTGGAGGATGTGCTTTGTTTGGGTAATGTAGCGGTAAAGTTGTATTTTGTTGCTTTCCAGTTCTGGTTCTTCTAAAATAAAGTCCCGGTGACCTTCAACTTTTTCGAAAATGATGGGTTTGTCGCCTCTTTTCCTTACTGAGATTATGAAGCATGGATCCTGGCTAAGGAGGATTTGGTCTACTCTTTCAATGACAGTTACCTGTATCTACAGGTACAGACCCAAACCATATTATAACAAATATATGGCAGTCTAGTGTGCCACAATAGAGTAACTCAAGGATAGCCCTTTATTGAGAAAATATGGTATTTTTTCTGAGAGAATTACATTAGCATAAGAAGATGCATCAGGGGATGCCGTGATGTACTCTTCCAGTTCTCCTTTTGTCACTACCATATTTTCTAGGAAAGGGTATTTTGGTCATTTCATAATTAATTAAATATTGTGCATGTTGAATATTTATTTATTATAGTATTTAAATATTGTTAGCATGTTAGATTTTATTTTTGGACTTGTGTTAGTGGACATAACTAGTTTAGATTAGACCCATGGACCAATATTTAATTCTAGTTAGATTTGAGCTCAATAGTAAGCCCATCATTAGGAGGATTATTAATTAGTTAAACCAATTAGATTAGAACTTTCTCTCCTTAATTAATTTCTTCATGACAAGCCCCAAGGTGTATTGTAAAAATTTTATAGTAGCTTGGGAGAGGGGCTACATAAGGGGGTGGAGACTTTCTCTCTCTTCAAATTTTATTCCAAATCTAGATCTAGAATTTCTCTTTTCCAAATTCTTTCATTCCTACACCAATTCCTACCCAAATTCTCTCCTAATTCCTTCCCTATTCATTATTAGAGGATATTAGAATAAGGAGGAAGCAAGGATCTACAAGGAGTAAGCAAGGATTTACAAGTTGAAGGCTCTTGACACTCAATTTAGGATTTTTATTAGGAATCCATCTTTCAATAGGTATAATTCAGTTTTCTCTCTCTAATTAGACTCTAAATCTATAATTTAATTATTAGAAACCATCCCATATACTAAGGCTACCCAAAGGAATTGGAATTAGGTTCATAGGAGGCCTATGGAGAAAGTTATGTGGTATTTTTTGTCAATTTTGGGAGAATTCTGAGATTGGCACATCATGTGTCTGTCAATAGGTCAATTAGACCAAGTTGACATGTGTTTGGTTGTGTGAGACTAGTGTCGTGTCCACAATTGGATATGTGTATGCAGTATCCTGACAATTTGGCGATACATGTTGATTTGGAGATTTTCTTCCGACACGGAAGTTTGAGCATGTCATATTTTGACACGGATACATAGTTGAGTAGCTAGCTCTTCGTGTTGTTCATAATTATGATTCTAGAGTTGCTCGTGTCCTTCGGGGTACGTTTGTTTGTGTGGTGCAGCCATATCGCAAGCGTATCATAGATCTAGTATGATACGGGTGTGGTGAACTACACGTGTTTGTTCTTTATATTTTAATTCAATTTACCTTGGTTATAGATATTATAATATTATAATTTTAATTATTATGTGAGATATATGTATATGTATATTTATGTGTATGTTTTATATTCTTTGTCATGTGTTGGTGGTCATGGGAGAGTAGGAGTTCATGTGTATCTCTAGTATGGTTAGATGTATATAGATGTATAGGGATATCGTGGTTATATGTATATATAGTGTTATATATATATATATATATGTGTGTGTGTGTGTGTATGTGTGTGTGTGTGTGTGTGTATGAGCTAGAGGGGAGAAAAAACAGTAAAAAATAGTAAAGAAAGCAGCGATAAGCAATCAATAAGATGATAAGTTAGTTTATTGATAAGTTAGTTGTATATATTGATAAGTTAGTTATATATTTTGAAAAGTTAGTAAGTTATGTATATATTAGTAAGTTAGTGTATATATATATATATATATATATGAGATATACATATACATAAGCACTAGTTAGCATTGGTTAGTATTATTTCTAGATTACCTTGAAGATTACATCAAGGTAATGAGAGTGAGGTATCTTGGGTACGGGTATTAAATATCATGAGGTATATTAGTATGTTAGTTAGTATAGTATTATTATAAGTTTAATATATATTAGTGTATAGTGAGGTGTATGGGTAGTTAGTTATATGTTAGATATTGAATTACCTTGTGATACCAAGGTAACATTAAGGTATTGGATTATACTCAAGGTATTGGGTTTGGATATCAAGATGGGCGTGTAGGTGGTGAGATACCGCTTTGGATCAAAGCCAAGGTATCCACTTAGCATTAGTTAACTAAGAGTATTATATATTGTTGTCTTGTATACATATTATTGTATTTTCATATCTAATAAATTATGTATCTTATGATACATTATTTTGTTGGTATCCTATTATCCTAGTATAGCTAGTATAGCCTAGTTACATAGTGTATGGACCCAATATCCTAGAGATGGACTCATACAACCTAGAAATAGCTAGTTTGACCAAGTTTGACTAGTTTGATCTAGTTTGACTGTTTTGACTTAGAAATGGCTTTATGACCTAGAATTTTACTAGTTTAACTTATTTTCATTCCAAACCTTGTATTAATGCAATATTCTATATATAGGTCTGTGTGATACCAGTTCGAACACTAATTTGCATCATTGCATTGGACCAAAGGCGAGTACATTCTCTGATAGTTTCCATTATTCGATTGCTACTATAATTCAAGTATTTAAAAATGTCACTTATGATTCTTGACACGATGGTACACGGATTGGTATCATCAGTCATGAGATGTTACCTTGATTATTGAGATGGTATCGGATACTACTCCTTGTTGGTATTGGATAACATTGAATATTATAGGTTAAATATTGGATACATTGGCTAGTAACGTGTCATGATTCAATCCATCGTATCAGTCAGGGCGGAGGAAATACCAATTAAATATGTAATCAAGAACTATCGACTAGTAGTATAATCATTGGCTACTAACTAATCATATATTTCACGTATGGTTGAGTTAGCACCTTAGTGTAATCATTAAATATCCCAAGCTGGTCACATATCTAGTTAGTATCTCAAACACATGGTATATTGTAGACTCCATATTTAGTTCATAGATTACCTTATTCTATTTTTGACATTATAGTTCATCTCCTTTATTCTTATACGCATTGATTTATATTTCAGTTGCTAGTATTGCCAGTTCCTTCATTGTTCATCAGTTATATTCTTATCGTATATAGCATCCTCTATTTTACTATTTTATAGTTTTTGTCAATTTACTGGAACTACTATTGGATTATACTTCGCTCCATTCCTGAATGGATAATATTTTCAGAGGATCCGAGAGATTGGTGTCCGACGTACCATGGACCCCGACCTATAGATGGTGCAGACATGGACCCACTAGTTCTGGAGTGACTGCCGGAAGATCTAGCCGGAATCACTAGTTAGAATAGTTAGTTCTCTTTAGCATTTTGGTACCGAATTTATTTTGGACGTATATTTGAGACATGGATATTGTTTATATTTGTTGTTATTATATTTAGACTGCATAGTTATGTTAGGCTTCTTTGATATTTTATCGTGTTATAGATTTGTGATTGAGTATTGTGTTGCCCTCCTTCTTGGAATTGAGATATTATTGGCAGATTATAAATTATTGTGAGATAATTAGTTAGTATAGTTGACCTAGACATCGTTCTACCGTCGTTGCTGCGGCGTAGGCTGGATGTACCCACATACTCGTACTCTTTCACCTGGTGTGGGTCGTGACACATTTTTATAGTGGCCCATGCAGGTCAGGCTTCACAAGTTGTGCATTATTATGGTAGTACGATGACTTAGTTGTACCACTGCGAGCCTGCGATAGGATATCGGATAAAGGATATAAGATATTAGGATGAGAGGATACTCAATCACAAATTTAAGATTTTTTGAGAGATTTTTGGGATGACCCTTAAGAATCTTATTATAAATTCCAATTCAAATCTTTTTCTTTGTTTTCGTACGCTCTCACTTGTTGTTATTGAATTTTATTCTTGGTGATCTGTTGTCGAATTTAATTCTTGGTGTTCGTTATTGAGTTGATTTCATATTGAGATGAATTTTATGGACTAAATTACGGTATTATCTGATAATATATATTGATGAGGACAGTAAAAAAGGTAAAATATCTGCTTTGGTTATGGAGCCTAGAGTTTATCGGAGCTATATTAGCTAACGTGGCAGGAACGTAGGAACCTGACTTCGGATGCACATATCTTAGTTATGAAATTTAGAGTTTCTCGCAGCCATAACGATTGGCGTGGTGAGTATTCTAGATGACATGATTATAGAATTTGCATACCTTAGTTATGGAATCTATCGTTTATCGTAGCTATGCTTACTGGCGTGGCGATAATTCTGAGTATCTTAAATTGGTTCTTAAAGTATCATCTCAATACTTATCCACTCCTATTATTGTAGGACTTTGTCCCATTATTCTTTATCTTAGAAGTAGAGCATTGATGTGAGTAGATAGGAGTGTAGTAGTATATGACTAGTGATGGGTATATCACCTGATATTGAAGCTAGTGATGTATTGGAAGTAATAGGTGGAAGAAGTGTCTAAAAATTATGTGCATGATGCACAGTGGGTGATGAGTGTCAGTGTGGAAGTTCATGAGTATCAGAAAGTGGAAGCCTGAGTATTAAAATTTTAAATAGTGTGTCATGGGTTGAGAAATATCAAGATTGGTCATAGAAGATATGTAGTGTATCACTGATTAGTGTATCAGTCTATAAAAGGTTTAAGGGGAGATACATATACATCAATAGAGATATGGAACCATGTGCCTGCCTTTGAGAGTGAAGTAAAATATGTGTATTATAGAAGTTAATAACTAGTGCATTGGATGCAAGTGATCATGAGCTATAGTGAGTGTGATGAGATAATCTAATAATAAAGCTAGTGTCCAGAATAGTAGTAGTATTGTGGTGAACTATTATAAGTATTAATAAGTTAGTGTCCTAGAATATTAAGTGCATATGTTATGTAATTAGGAAGCTAGTGTTACTATATCAAGAGTGCTAGTGTTTCTATATCAGGGATTAGTTGAGTAATGTGTTGGTAACAGTAAGTACCTTGTGTGATAATATTAGATCGGTGTATCAGTTAATATGGATAGAAAAGCATTTAGAAGTAATAGTACAAGTAATCCAAGCAGTAGAGGAGAGAGACAATATATATATATATATATATATATATATATAAGTAAGTTTAGTAGGTATAGTACCTTGTTAATTTTGAGTATAGAGGTCGTAATGGCTAGAAGGCAATTGTGTATGTATTGTGATACTAATGTATAGATGAGAACCTTAGGGTGATTAACAAGTGTTAGAGTATTAGTTGCACCAAGTATCAGATAGAAAGAGTACCCTAGTAACAAGAGCCGGAGTACCACAAATATTATGAAAGTTTAGGCACAAGTATTTTAGTAACTAGTATAATAATATAGAGGAGAGATGTGAGTAACTTGATATGAGAATGTCATCTAAAATACCATATGAGAGCTGGTGCCTCGTGTAGACAAAAATAAGATATGAGTAGGCATCCTATTGGGGTATTCAAGTTGGACAAGGGTGTGCTAATAAAATACATGATTGAAAAAGTATACAAGTGTTTCTTGCAAGAGAATGGTTGAGAAATTTTGGTGATTACAAGAACTGAAACATATAAAGGAGGTAGTATCTTAGCGATGTTTTGTATAGTATCCTAGGTAGCAAGTGCCAGTAAGTTAAGTATATCCATGACCTATAACTATAGTATATCACTAGTATTTGGTAACCCTTAGTATTAAAAATATTTTGACTAGGTTGATGATTAGTGAATGCTTAGTGTGAGATAAACTAGTCCACTGGTGGCATAGAAGATTATCCCACACCAGTAGAGGGAGACCCCCAGCAGGGCAGAGACTAAAATTCATAATAGTTAGAGACTATATCCAAGTATGGTTTCTCTTTCAGTAGAATGGTAGGATTGTATGTTATATAATAGGACTATTTTAGACTATGATTGATGGGGTTTGACCATAGTAAAATTTGTATGAATAGGTTATGACTGGCCCAAGAGAGAGGGGTGAGAGTTTTAATTTTGAGGATGAAATTCTGCTAAAGGGGGTAGACTTGTCACTACCATATTTTCCAGGAAAGGGTATTTTGGTCATTTCATAATTAATTAAATATTGTGCATGTTGAATATTTATTTATTATAGTATCTAAATATTGTTAGCATGTTAGATTTTATTTTTGGACTTGTGTTAGTGGATCTAACTAGTTTAGATTAGATCCATATACCAACATTTAATTCTAGTTAGATTTGAGCCCAATAGTAAGACCATCATTAGGAGGATGATTAATTAGTTAAACCTTCCCTCCTTAATTAATTTCTTTATGACAAGCCCTAAGGGCTATTATGGACATTTCATAGTAGCTTGGGAGAGGGGGCAAGACCGGCCACTACATAATGGGGTGGAGACTTTCTCTCTTTTTATTTTTTATTCTAAATTTAGAATTTTCCTCTTCCAAATTCCTTATTCCTACACCAATTTCTACCCAAATTCTCTCCCAATTCCTTTCTTATTCATTATTGGAGGCTATTAGAATAAGGAGAAAGCAAAGATATACAAGAAGAAAGCAAGGATCTACAAGGAGGAAGCAATGATCTACAAGTTGAAGGCTCTTGACACTCAATTTAGGATTTTTATTAGAAATCCATCTCCCAATAGGTATAATTCAGTTTTATCTCTCTAATTAGACTTAAATCTATAATTTCATCATTAGAAACCATCTCATTTACTAAGGCTACCCATAGGAATTAGAATTAGGTTCATAGGAGGCCTATGGAGAAAATTATGTGGTATTTTGTGTCAATTTTTAGAGAATTCCGAGATTGGCACATCATGTATTTGTCAATAGGTCAATTAGACCAAATTGATATGTATTTGGTTGTGTGAGATAAGTATCGTGTCCATAATTAGATATTTCTAGGCTCTATCTCGATAATTTGGCAATATGGGTTAATTTAGGGGTTTTCCTTCAACACGGGAGTTTGAGCATGTCATATTTTGACACGGGTACGTAGTTAAGTTGCTAGCTCTTCGTGTTGTTCATAATTATGATTCTAGACTTGCTCGTGCCCTTCAGGGTGCATTTGGTGGTGTGGTGGAGCCGTATCGCAAGCGTATCATAGATCTAGTGTGATACGGGTGCGGTGCACTCCACGTGTTTGTTTTTTACTTTTTAATACAATTTACCATGGTTATAGATATTATAATATTGTAATTTTAATTATTATGTGAGATATATGTATATGTATATTTATGTGTATGTTTTATATTCTTTGTGATGTGTTGGTGGTCATGAGAGAGTAAGAGTTCATGTGCATCTCTAGTATGGTTATATGTATATATGTATCGGGATATCATGGTTATATATATATATATATATATATATATATATATATGTGTGTGTGTGTGTGTGTGTGTGTGTGTGTGTGTGTAGATGTCTGTATATGTGTATATATGTATGTGAGCTAGAGGGGAGAAGAAAGTAGTGAAAAACAATGAAGAAACAGTAAAAAATAGTGAAGAAAGCAGTAATAAGCAGTCAATAAGCTGAGAGAAGTAGCAGCAAAAGTAGCAGATAGCAGCAGAAGCAGAAGTAGTAGCAGAAAGCAGCAGCAAAAGAAGCAGTAGAAGCTGCAGCAGTAAGCAGAAGCAGCAGCAGCAGCAGAAGCCATAAGCAGCAGCAGAAGCAGCGATAAGCTGCAGCAGAAAGCAGCAGCAGAAACAACGATAAGCTACAACAGAAAGCAACAGCAGAAGCAGCAGCATAAGCAGCATAAGCAGCGATAAGCTACAACAGCAGTCGAGAAGCAGCAGCAGTAAGCAGTGCTTAATGTTATATATATTGATAAGTTAGTTGTATATATTGATAAGTTAGCTTATATATTGATAAGTTAGTTGTATATATTGATAAGTTAGTTATATATTTTGATAAGTTAGCAAGTTATGTATATATTAGTAAGTTAGTATATATATAAGCACTAGTTAGCATGCATTGGTTAGTATTATTTCTATATTACCTTGAAGATTACATCAAGGTAATGAGAGTGAGGTATCTTGGGTACGGGTATTAAATATCATGAGGTATATTAGTATGTTAGTTAGTATAGTATGTTAGTTAGTTTACATACATATTAGTGTATAGTGAGGTGTATGGGTAGTTAGTTATATGTTAGATATTGAATTACCTTGTGATACCAAGGTAATGTCAAGGTATTGGTTTATACTCAAGGTATTGGGTTCGGGTATCAAGATGGATGTGTAGGTGGTGAGATACCGTATTTGGTTCAAAGCCAAGGTATCCACTTAGCATTAGTTAGCTAGGAGTATTATATATTGTTGTCTTGTATACATATTATTGTATTTTTATATCTAATCAATTACGTATCTTATGATACGGTATTTTATTGGTACCTAGTATAGCTAGTATAGCCTAGTTACATAGTGTATGGACCCAATATCCTAGAGATGGACTCATACAACCTAGAAATAGCTAATTTGACCAAGTTTGACTAGTTTGACCTAGAGTTGACATAGTTTGACTGTTTTGACTTAGAAATAGCTTTATGACCTAGAATTTGACTAGTTTAACTTATTTTCATTCCAAGATCTTGTATTAATGCAATATTCCATATATAGGTCGGTGTGACACCAGTTCGGACATTGATTTGTATTATTTGCTTTGGACCATGAGTACATTCTCTGATAGTTTCCATTATTTGATTACTACTATAATTTATGTATTTAGAAATATTACTTATAATTCTTTACACGATGTTATAAAGATTGGTATTATTATTGGATCGTCAGTCATGAGATGTTACCTTGATTATTGAGATAGTATCGAATACTGCTCCATGTTGGTATTGGATAACATTTTATATTATAGGTTAAACATTGGATACATTGGCTAGTAACATGTTATGATTCGATCCATCGTATCAGTCGGTACGGGGAAAATACTATCTAAATATGTGATCAAGAACTATCAGCTAGTAGTGTAATCATTGGCTACTAACTAATCATATATTTTACGTATGGTTGAGTTAGCTCCTTAGTGTAATCATTGAATATCCCAAGCCGATCAAACATCTAGTTAGTATCTCAAACACATGGTATATTATAGACTCCATATTCAGTTCATAGATTACCATGTTCTATTTCTGATATTATAGTTCATCTCCTTCATTCTTGTACGCATTGATTTATATTTCAGTTGCTAGTATTGTTAGTTCCTTCATTGTTCATCAATTATATTCTCATCGTATATAGCTTCCTCTATTTTACTGTTTTATAGTTTTTGTTAATTAATTAGAACTGCTATTAGGTTGTACTTCACTCCATTCCTGACTTGATAATATTTTTCAGAGGATCCGGGAGATTGGTGTCCGACGTACTACGGACCCCGACCTACAAATGGTGCAGACATGGATCCACTAGTTCTGGAGTGACTGCCGGAGATCTAGCCCGGAATTACTAGTTAGCATAGTTAGTTCTCTTTTACATTTTGGTACCAGATTTATTTTTGGCGTATATTTGAGACTTGGATATTGTTTCTATTTGTTGTTGTTATATTTAGACTGCATAGTTATGTTAGGCTTCTTTGATATCTTATCGTGCTATAGATTTATGATTGAGTATTGTGTTGACCTCCTTCTTGGAGTTGAGATATTATTGGAAGATTATACATTATTGTGAGATGATTACTTAGTATAGTTGATCTAGATAACGTTCTACCGTCGATGCTATGGCATAGGCTGGACGTACCCACGTACTCGTGCCCCTTCACCGGGTGTGGGTCGTGACACCTTTGTTGTCTATTAGTGACGCCGACGATAATGGAGCTTTCCTGTGGAGTTTGACTGCTATAGGTTCAGTAGTTTTTACCGCGGGAGGATCTTTGTTTGATGGACGTCCCTGTCTCTGGAGCTTGACTACTAAAGTCTCAATAGTCTTTCCATGAAGCATGACCATGAGAGGAGAAGATATGTGGGCAGGACGTCATTTAAGATAGACTTTTAGAGGTTCATCTTGAGCCGAACTAACCTCTGCTTCATTGTCAGCATCGTTGCCTCCCTCATTCAAGTGGATCTGTTTGTACAAGGTCGAGTCAGAATAGTAGGATTCGACACCTTTGAAAGGGTCAACACCTGCAAACTCTATCTTGACGATGCCGTTATCGCCAACATACTTCAAGCACTGATGAAGAGTTGATGGTACGATCATGTAGTCATGTATCCAAGGGCATCCCAAAAGGATGTTGTAGGAAACCACTACATCGATGACGTAGTAAGTCACCCATGTTTTCAAGTTGCCTATTTGACATTTTAGGTGAATCTTTCCCAGAGGATAACTACTTCCGGTATTGAAGCCACTGATGGTCGTGTTGGTCACTGCCAACCGATGCGTGGGGATTCCCAAGGTTTAGAACAGACTCCGGGAATGTTGTTGAGGGATGACCCTGGATCAATGTGCATCTGGTCTACCTTAATGGCGCTGATATACCCTGTATAATACAAGGGTCTATCATGCATGTTATTTTTTAGTAGCATGTCTTTTTGTGAGAACGTGATGTTCAGGATTTCCTCCGTTATGTTGTTGTAGTAGGAACATGTAGCGGCATCCTCGGCCGACGGCTTGACTCTGGCGAGGTAGGAGCCGACGTTTTGTAGTGCCTCACTTAGAGCTTCACGTGTCTCTTTGGAGAGACAGAGGAGCTCGAAGAGTAATAACTTTATAGGGGTATTGGCAAGCTGTGCCAATATGTCAAAGTTATAAGGCTTCTTCAACTCTTGAATTACATCTTTTCTCAGAGGCTTGTCAAAGAGATCATCTTTCTACTTATGTTTGTCTGCTACGGGAGGTGGGGATGGACCTGGCTCAGATGTCACTAGAGCGATGGGTATGGTAGCCGAACATGTACTATCATCTGGAGCTGCGTCATAGTCTCGCATGTAGGTCTGCCCTGACCTAGTTACCCCAGCTAAGGCTTCGTCAGTTGATGGAGAGACCGTATGACAGGAGTTGGTCTTTTTTTCTTTAGTTTTGGCAGCGGGAGGTGTCATGACCCGCACCCAAAAAATTGGACATGAGTCGTGGGTACGTCCAGCCTATGCCACAGAATCAACGGTAGAACACTGTCTAGGTCCGTTCTAGGTCACAACTATCTATATCTCACAATAACCTATCAACATATCCTCTCCAAAAGGAGGACAACATATGATATAAACATAAACTCAATCACAATAACTAGGGGAAGAGTAAAAGTACGATAAGATATCAACAAAGAAACAAATAACCAAAGAGAGCAAGTACAATATCTAAAATATACAGTCCAAGTCTAAGAGTCTACAACATCTCACAGTAGTAGCAAAATAAATAATACAGTCATCCAAAAACCAACTGGAAACAAACCAGTGAAACCCACCTAGCTATACTAGGGCGCTAGCGGCGTCTCCTCTGCTGGTACGGGCTCCTCCTCTATCTCAGGGTCGCAACAATCGTCGACACCTGGCCCATAGCAAGTCGGGCAAAAGTCCTCAGGATCCTCTGGAAAAATATATCCAGTCAGGATTAGAGCAAGGTATATAACTCTGAAAGCAACTCCAAATACATGGTAAGGTGTATATGACTAGCAATAGAAAAGAATACAAGATGCACAGGAAAGTAAATACAAGGTAGAACTGATAAAGTAACTGTAATGTAAAACTGGGGAACAATACAAGTAGTAGAGAAGTAACTGCATGTGAGAAAATATAGGAATACTAGTTAAGTGCCTTGAGCACAAGTTCGTTATGTGATCGGCTTAGGTTGTACATGATTTATTCTACGATAACTCCGTTATGCATAAGTTGCATAACCGACATACACATGAATATTATTTGATTTGATCACATAATCAACTTTTACTCCCCTCTCCTACTAATACTCTTGGATCCAACCACGACACGCTACGTACATGGTAAATAACTCGCGCACATGAAAGCGAAAGCACACGATGCACATGAGAATCAATACCCAAAGCGCATGATGAAATACACGTGATAGAGTACCCGCTGAACACGGTAAGGGGGATAACATCTCATGATGGGATCTAACTAGTACCAGCTCGTGAAACAATATGTCATAATCAAGTATTAACAGTTCTAGAACAGGTGATATATACACTATCATGAAATGGAAACAATCAGAGGTAGGTACTCGCCTGACGTCCTGAGCAACTGGTGAGAATCTAGATCCGGACTGGCGTCGCAAGGATCTATTACGAAAAGCAAGGTTAAACGGGGTTCTAAAGAGTTAAACAGATATAAAATAACTAAAACAAGCTTCTAGGGTTGTTCTAGGTCAAAAGGGTCAAACCGGTAAAATATGGGTCAAAAGTCAACCCGGTGGAACTAGGTCAAAGATTGACTTTGGTGGTCAACCGGGGCAATTAAGATCAACTCTAGGTCAAACTAGGTGCCCCTAAATTTCTAGGTCAAAACTAGCTCATTAAGCTAGTAAACCCTCAAACTCGCCTCTTTGAGATACCGGGATACCCTCGGTATTCGATACCTCAACCTACGCTATATACCCCACCTATACCCTCTAATATATACCCTAGCAAGTATATATATATATATATATATATATATATATATATATATATATATATATATATATATATATATATATATATATATATAAAACTAACTCTAACTCCATTCCTAGGCAAAACCCAATACCTCGCCCCAATACCCAATA
>JAYESA010000010.1:127941751-127946751 GCA_036927795.1 Iris macrosiphon | reverse complement strand
GTATATACCGTCCATATCACTCCGTCGAGTGTGGCATCAGTGTAGTATATATCGTCCATATCACTCCGTCGAGTGTGGCATCAGTGTAAAGGAAGTGGGGTGTCCCATACGCCTACAAGTTGTCCTCCCCGCCCAATGATCTAAGCATGTTGTATCCACAACACGCGTCATAGTCTATCACTAGAACAGTAGCCCATCCTTACAACCAAACAAGGACAAGGATCGGGCCATTGTATCATGACAGTCTATGCTCCACCTACTAATAACTGCTAAGTCTTCTAACATGCATCACTATTAGCAGTTATACCCTATCCGTCGTACGCCTACACGTACAGGTGGCCAACCACATACGCAGGACCGTGCCCTACATGAGACTCACAACACGTGTACGAAAATGTGTCAAGGCCTGGGAGTCATACCGATAACTCCACGACTCTAGGTGGGTCTACTAGACACTAGGCCAGACACTATCCTAACGTCAACGTATCCGTTGACTGCACCCGAGTCTCTCTCGGACGCGCACAATTTAAGATAATAAACATGCATCTAATGTACAGAATTTAAACAGTATAACAAAGGCAAGGTATACTTGCCTGGTAAGAAAGCTGCGATGTACCAATAACCTGCTCCAGAAATCGCGCAGAACAACTCCAACATCTTGTCTACTGAGAGCTTCATGCTCCAATTTAGCAGGGTTGTCATGTCATAAATTAACAATGCCATCTGTACCACAAGTTGCAAGCATTTCCGTCTTATTGCCAATAGCCAGCGCCCAAACCTTCCCTTCTTGTTGATCATAGGTAGCAACGCACTCATCTGAGTTGATAGTCCATATTTTGACCAAGCCTTCACCACCGAGTTCCACGAGTAAGGAATGAAGCTCTTAACACGCTTGAAGTGTGACCTTCAAATGTTTTCCTTACTTCCACTTGCTACAAATGTCCTCCCTGAACTTGAAATGCATGTATCTAAGCACACTACAATATCTGTGTGCCTGCCAATACATAGGAGCATGACATGGAAGCAATACCATAAACTCCACATGTTCCAAATTTGTGGCTACCGCAAGATATTGTCCCTCCTCATCCAAAAACTTCATATCAAGAATCTCCTCATTGTACCCGACAAGTCTTCTGTACAAATTCAACTGAAGTGACCCTTCAAAAGATTTCACCGGGTGATAAAATAAGAATTTCTGGTCAGCAGTGGCGCCAAGTAGTCCTTTATCAGAAGGCAATATAATAGTTGATATGAATTCCCGTCCAACATCCTCCTTGTCTGCGCTAAGAGTTGCATCTGAAGTTCTCTGCTCATATACGCAGGCCGCACTTATCTCTGCCAGCACTAAGCAAAGTCCATCCATCTTCAGATAGTGCCAAGGAGGTCATTGATGAAAAGTGTTTTTTTTTCTAGCACCGCAATGCACTTTAGTTTCAAGATTCCAAACTCTTACACTTGCATCATCACTTCCTGAAAACAAAATCAAGCGACTGGGATCTGGATGGAAAGTAATGCTTGTCACAACCCCTTGATGGCTTTTGAAGAAATGTGTGCAGAATCCACCCTCGACATCCCAAACACAGACCCTTTCGTCTGCCCCAGCTGTGGCAAGCAATCCACCAAAAGAATGGCAGTCCATGCCCATAACCGGACCATCGTGGTCCTTCCAGGAACGGATGACGAGCTTGCTGTGGCTCGAGGAGAAGAGGAAGCGGTCGCCGGGGCTCAGCGCGAGCGCGGTGACGGCCTCCGAGAGGGTGGAGGCAGGCTCGAGGGGAGAAGATGGAAGAGGATGGTCGGACGGAGCTCCGGCTCCGGCGAGGTGCTCGGTAAGGTCGGGGGGGAGATGGACAGAAGTTGGGGAGGAGGTCGGCTGGATGGCTTGGAGTTGGTTTAGGTTTTGATGAAAAGGAGAAAATAAAGAGAATAGGAGAAGAGTTGTTTATATATGACTTGGGTTTGAGGGTTTGACCTAGGGCAATGTGGACTTGGTCAACTCTCTATGGCTTGGGCCTTGGTCTACAATCCTTGGAGTGGTTCCTGGCCTCACATGAGGATGTTGGGCTATAAATTATAATTATTTAATTGCAAGGGTAGGTGTGATATACGGGGCGATGTGCGCGCGATGTACATCTCAAAAATTACGGAAAAATACACGTGAAGGGAAAATTGAGTTTCTTCATGAATTGTCCAATGGTGGGGACACCTCAGTGCATTTTTGCATAAAAGCCCCCCCCCCAAAATTAAAAAATTGAAAAATTGCACAAAGGCAAAAATTGAATTTAATTAATTAAATCGAAACGCGCACGATGTTCTAGAATTAATTAGGAGTACATGGGATCAAATTTAGGCGGGGCACAAGTGTCAGGGCGTAGAGGGGACAGTGTAGAATATTAATAAAATCCGGGTTGTACAAAACGGTCAAGATGGGGTCTCCAATTATCGAGCAACGGTAAGGTGCACTACATGTCATAATTATTGCATTATTAAATAAATGTCGTGTTCTAAATTCTAATTGGTTCAAACTAGCCCTAATTCTTCTATATAAGCCAAGTAAACCTAATTTTGGGTGAGGGGGTTTACAAAGCTTCCCGCCTCCAGTGAAGCGAATAGTGCCATGCATCGGAGAAATCCTCAGGAACACCAGATTAGCAACCTAGCACAAACAAGGTCTCAGCACTTAATCTAAAACAAGCAATCACAAGCAAACACAAGAACAAAATCTAAATTCTAAGCTATACCTCAAACTCCAAAGGTCTCTGGTAGCTATCGGCCCAATGCCGCTGCCTGTCCTGCGCCACTCGAAGTCTATCTCGAATGAGCTTGACCTTCTCCGCCGCATCTACCACCATCTCTGGGCCAAGCAAAGCTCTCTCGCCTACATTATTCCATGATAACGGAGTGCGACACCTCCGTCCATACAACGCCTCGAATGGTGACATCTCGATATTGGATTGGTAGTTGTTGTTGTAAGCAAACTCTACCAAGTGCAAGTGATCCTCCCATGAGCCTCTGAAATCTAGAACACAAGTGTGAAGCATGTCCTCAAGGGTCTGAATGGTCCTCTCTGACTGACCGTCTGTCTGTGGGTGATATGTAGTACTAAACTTGAGCTGGGTGCCCAAGCTAGCCTGCAGACTACTCCAGAAATGCAAAGTAAAGCGACTGTCCTGGTTTGATACTATACTCACAGGAACTCCATGCAGTCTGACTATCTGGCGCACATACATCTCTGATAGTCTCTCCGTAGACGTACCCACTTTGAATGGTAGAAAGTGGGCCGATTTGGTCAACCTGTCTATGATGACTAAAATTGTATCCTTCCCTCCTGGAGAACGGAGAAGCCCATAAATAAAATCTATGGTCACATGCTCCCATTTTTACTCCGGAATGGGTAACGGCTGGAGCAACCCTTCTGGCCTCTGCCTCTTCGCCTTCACCTGCTGGCACATTAAGCATCGGGATACGAAGTACGCTACCTTCCGCTTCATCCCGTACTACCATACATGCTCTCTCAGATCTCTATACATCTTGTTGGCACCTGGATGCATAGAGTACTGGGATCGATGCGCCTTCTGAAGAACCTCCTCGCGCAATGACCCACTCGACACACACAACCTGGTACCGTGCCGCAATGAACCATCATCAGCAATGGTGAAGTCATCTGATAATCCAATCTGAACCTGCGCCCTGATGCTCCTTAGGGACTCATCCTCAAACTGTGTAGCCCTGATCCGGTCTATCAACTCTGACTAAATCAGTAGTCCCCATATCTGCATCTCAACTCCAGGCACTATCACCTCAATGCCCAAGCTCTCTAGATCTGCCAGAAGATAACGATCTATAGTCAGGCACATAGCTACCGGATACCTGCTCAGCGTATCCGTAACTACGTTCTCCTTCCATGGATGGTACTGTAATAATATGTTAAAGTCCTTTATCAACTCCAACCATCTCCTCTGCCTCATGTTCAGCTCTTTTTGGGTAAACACATACTTCAAGCTCATGTGGTCAATGAAGATCTCCACACGCTCTCCGTATAAATAGTATTTTTACAACTTCAGAGCAAAGATGACCGCTGCCAACTCTAAATCATGGGTAGGGTAGTTCTTCTCATGAGGACGTAATTGTCTGAAAGCATAGGCAATCACCCTCCCATTCTGCTGCAACACACAACCCAGTCCCTTCCCCGATGCATCACTATAGATTATGAATCCTCCGAACCCCGATGGCAACGTCAACACTGGAGCTGTCGTCAACTTCCTTTTTAGCTCATCAAAGGCGACTTGGCACTCCTCTGACCAAACGAACTCCACGTCCTTCCGGGTCAGCCTAGACAATGGCTCTGCAATCCGGGAAAAATCTTGAACAAATTTCCTGTAGTAACCTGCCAGGCCCAGGAAACTCCTGACCTCTGCTACTGAACTCGGAGCACTCTATGCCTCAAGTGCCATGATCTTCCTCGAATCTACCGAGATTCCCTCTCCTGTCACCACATGACAAAGGAATTCAACCTTGTCAAGGAAGAACTCATACTTCGAAATCTTTCCATAAACTTCTCCTTTCTGAGAGTATCCAGCACCATCCTCAGATGCTCCTCATGCTCCTCTGGGATCTTTGAATACACCAAGATATCATCTATAAACACCACCACAAACCTGTCCAGATACTAATGGAATACCTTGTTCATCAGATTCATAAACACTGCCGGGGCATTAGTCAACCCAAACGGCATCACCATGAACTCATACTGTCTATACCTGGTCCAAAAAGTTGTCTTCAGAATATCCTCCCTCCTGACCTTCACCTGGTGGTAGCATGTCCTCAGATCAATCCTGGAAAACACCCTCGCTCTGCTCAACTGGTCAAAGAGATCATCAATACACGGCAGTAGATACTTGTTCTTGATTGTGAGGTTGTTCAGAGCCCTGTAGTCGATACACATCCGTATCGACCCATCCTTCTTCGGCACAAAAAGTACCGGAGCACCCAACGGAGAA